>JASPKZ010006458.1:0-600000 GCA_030220185.1 Diploptera punctata | reverse complement strand
TTTCTCCACTAGGGTGCATTCTTACAATATTGCGATCCTTTGCCGATAAATAATATTATGATCTGGTTGCAGAGATGAATAAAGGAAGGAAGTGGAGCGTCCCAATCGTTTCTCATTTGTTTTCAAACATCGCCGTTTACATTAAATATATAAATATTTTAAAATAACTATATTTAAAGAATGATTTGTGAGTAAACAGCTTAATTTTATTCGTTAAATAGTCATAACAAATGCCACTCTTGATTTCCAAATTCTCTAGATAAATTGGAAATCACTCGTGTCATTACTTATGAAAAAGAAAATAATTTACGGATATTCAAATGTGATATGATATAGGTCAAATTATGAAAACATTTCTTATTGTCGTAAAAAAAATATAATGTTCAAGTCCAGTGTCCTGCAGTTTATGAAGTCTAGGGGAATGTGACTGGCTTATTAATAAGGTTGTTCACATAGAAGGAACTTACGGTCTCGTGCGTAGTGAATTCTAACTGTTAAATAAGGGGAAAATGCTTAACATTCAGCTACATTTTCCTCTTTGTGCGTCTTGTAATCCCATCAAATGTAACATAAATTAGTTGTTGGAGGGTAAACATTAACGATAACTAGATTAATATTCATCTTGAATCCGGCTCACATGCATAAAGTTCTTGATATTTTCAATATAGAGTAAATTTCTTTCTTCATAGTTTCATGAATTTTATACAATGTAAAGCAGGATTTTAATATCAAAATAAGTATGGAAGTTAAAGTTAATAATTTTATACTTTAAAATTCATTTAATATTTAAATATAACTTAAATAAAGAAAAAACATCTAAATAATTCATTGTTGTTCGTTGTTGAATAAAAATATCTCAGTAACAATTAAAGAAATTGTATTACATAACAGTCTTTCTAAATAATGCTTTTAAAATTGTGTTTTAAGTCATTGTTGTCAGAATTTTAAAGCATTCTGTTATAACTGTAATAAGAACACCTGCTTAGCTTCATATTTTTAAATGAAGGTATACTAAATTCTGATTGGATGTTAAAACAATTAACTTTTTGATTTAACAAATCAAATTTAAACCTGGTATTTAATGGACTATTAACCAATAGAATTTAAAATATAAAATCATGTGATGTAATAATGTTCTTTAAAATTATAACAGAATTACACTAGTCATTCAGCATACCAACTTTCATCAAGGATAGAAGCAATAACATCTATCCTGATAAAATGTGATATTTAATACAAGAAGAATAGTTGATTCAAGAAAAGAAAATAATTTAATTTTAATTGACGGTGAAGAATAATACCGCCTATATTTACTTGATCTGCTGGGAAATTAAATATTAAATACATTTACAACTATTTCTACAAGAATCAGTTATTTTATGATTGTAAAATGTTTTTCCTATCTTGTGTACCAACTTCGAACCTTGAGAAAAGAATCCAGCTCTACCGAAAATCAAACCCAACCTGAACCAGTAATTCTTCATTTTTGGGACACCAATCCTTCAAAATTTTACTACAACATTGGACATGAAGAGAGTTAGCTGCTTCAAAACATCGCCACAACATAAGAAAAGAATTACTTCTTCAAATGGAATATGAATTCCCGATTTTTATATGAATTGTCTCGAAATTTTAACACTTCATTGTAATTGCACACATTTTAAAATAAGAAATTGTATTACTTAGTGGAATTCTTTTATTCATTTAGGTTTATAGACAATCTTCCATTCTTGAAATTTTATGGAAATAAACTTATTATTTATTTTTTATTTAGGCCTATTTAAATAATACCTTGATAATTAAAAACGTTTACTCAGAAATAGTTCATTTTGGTTTGACAATATTTCTGAGATCAGTTGCCCAAGCAGATCAGATCAGTTAAGCAGAGATCAAAAGAGAAGTCAAGATATCAGAGATGAATTACAAATGTATATCATAAACGAGATAATACACAGAAATAAATGTAATTGGTTTGAACATATACAAAGAATGCCAAATAATCGTTTATTAAAACAGCTGCTTCATTATAGGCCTCTAAGACGAAGAAATGTAGGAAGACCAAAACGTCGTTGGAAAGACGACCTGCACCTGCAGCCTATACTGCACCGGGGAGCGGAACGGGCCAACAGGCCCATACCTCGATGATGATGATGAATATTTATTTAAAGTGAATAAATACACAAATTACTTAAGTTTTAAATAATCAATTGAGTTGGTGTTTACTTGATGAAAATCCATATTTATTAATTAAATAAAAATATAACGTAGTTTTATTTGATTTTCATAATAATAATAATAAATAGAATAAATATGAAAATCAAATAAAACTACGTTTTATTTTTATTTAATTTATACTTAAGTTTTATTTTAAATACTCCACATTCGTCGTTTAGTAGGTGGAGTCCCCACAATTTTACTCAGGCGATCAGAGTTGGATTGTGGCGGTTAGGATAATGAAAATCTCCACCTTGTTTCTGAGTGTGTATCCTAGGTACACACTCACACGCGCACACACACGCACACACACAACACACACACACACACACACACACACATATATATATATATATATATATATATATATATGTGTGTGTGTGTGTGTTTGTGTGTGTGTGTGTGTGTGTGTGTGTGTGTGTGTGTGTGTGTGTGTGTGTGTGTGCGTGTAAAGAAAATAACGTCCAAGCTATTAAAACGTGGGGTAAAAAGTTGAAAGGAAAGAATAATAACATATCAATGTAATATAAAAATTAAATATTGAGATAATTACACAAGAATAGTATGAAGCCATCCATCAACGAAGAGGCGAGTTATCAAAATCATTGTTCATGCAAAAAATATGTCACTTAACATTTTTATTTTTATTTATTTCACTGGGCATAATGCTTTCTCTTCCACTCAACCTCAACTAATAATAATTTTGTTTTCCTTAGAAACGATTATATCCACAAGTATATAAGTTGGCTAAAAATGTATAATATTTATAATATGTCCACCTCGAGGTTGCGTGCTGCCTTCTCACGCAGTGGGCCCGGGTTCGATTCGCGGTCGGGACAGACTCGTGGGTGAGTTTTTTTCAGGGTTTTTCCTCACCTGTAAGACAAATGTCAGGAAGCTTAGGGCCCAACGATCCCCGAAAATCATCCGGCCATCATCATCACCCTTATCATTATCATCATCATCCTTCACTGGTGTAGAAAGCAACAGGAAGTTACCACACCTATAATTCCCTAGTAAAGCTGCAAAGCATAGCATGAAAATGGTATGATTGCAGCGAACGACCTGCTCTCGGGCAGAATTACTATGGATGGATGGATGATTGGATGGATGTATAGCTCTATAACATTAACTAGCTAATCAACATATAACTGAAAAAAATTGGAAAATATATGTAGTAATTACATGACATAAGTGTGTGACAAACTGACACAATCGAAACCGAAGATTCATGGCCGCGCAGACATATGCTCTCTATACGTCCCAATCATTACCTGCATAGTTCACCCCTCTCGAATCATAGCTAATACCTGCTTTTTTATGGCCTGCTGTCGGACGTTTTGTCTCTGGTCTACAATAAGTTTCCATATCGCTCTTTCATTCCCCATTCGTCTCATATTTATAAAACAGTCTACGATACCTAAACGATATTTTATAAAATGTAATTATAGGTTTATTTCTACGTATGACCATATATTTAATTTTATTGATATTCATTACAAGTCATATTCTTAATGTTACTTATCAGAATGCATATGTTGGTTTTTAACATTTCCTCACCATTCCTAATAATACTTATTTACGTCTTATCTGACTTTCAGAGAATAAAACCAAGGAAGAAATATTCAAAAATAGGATATAATAATAATAGCTTTATTTTACCTGGCAGAGTTAAGGCCTTAAGGCCTTGTCTACCACTCAACCAGGTTTAACAAAAATACAAAAAAATAGTCTTACATCTAAATTACAATATGTTATGAATACAATACAATTAATATTTATAATGTATTTTGATTTTCTCTAAATTTAACGAATTAAATATATAAATATATAATATGTACAAAAAAAGAGGAAAAGATTAATGACATAGTATAAAATTAAATAAATAGAGAAAAAATAATTATTAGACAACAGGTAACTGTATACGCGTGTGGATATAGGATACTGAGATTAATATTTGGTCCATAGGAGATGGGAATGAAGGAAGCATCACTATGAGGAATTCTAAAATTCATGTATCCTAGGATGGATGAAAGTTAGGGAAATGTTTTCAATGAGCACTCATTGTGGAAACGACCTCTGGGAATACCTAAGCGTAGTCGTTGAAATCGAAGATATGGACTAGATTAATTTGGGTGAGGATACGTACTAGACAAGAGATCTAGTGAATGAGATATTCAACCTGCGGTTTCATAAACGGAACAGTTGAGTTAATTAAGTAAGTAAAATCTACTTATTAATATATATATATATATATATATATATATATATATATATATATATTAAAAGTAAAACAACTTACTGGATTATCTCTCCTCAGTACTGCGTGAAAATTAATGTATTTATGTGGAAAACACAAATAATGTCACAAATAAGGAAATTAGAAATATAATGGAAGCAGAAGAAAGCATAATTGAAAGAATTGAGGAGAAGGAATTAAAGTGGTTAGGACATGTCTTAAGAATGGAAGATGAGCGATGGCCGAAGCAACTATATGAATGGCATCCGAACAGAAAGAAGAAAAGAGGGAGACCAAGGTTAACATGGAAGGAAAACAAGTAGTGCAAGCTAGAGGGCTAAGCATCGAAGATGCCCAAGACCGTAGGATTTGGAGGTTTGGCACGGGAAGACGGCAGCTGCTGTAAAAACCCGAAGATAGATAGATGTGGAAAACACAATAAAATAAAACTATGGAATTTATACAGCTTATAACCCGAAGATCGTTGTTATCAATGACGATATATCCACACTTGGATTTCTTAATATTAATAATAACCTATGCTTCTGAAATCTGTACCCTCAATAAAGATGACAAAAGACGATGCTTGTCTTAAAATGGAAAAATCCTTCGAAGAATATTGCTCCTACAGTATTTCGAGAATAGAGTTTGGACAAGATGTTTCATCAATTATTAAGAATATGAAATTTTGAAAGATTATGATATGGTAACATTCATTAAGATTAATAGAATGAGATGGGTGGGACAAAATATAACAAACAATGCCCTAAGAGATTATTAAACTGAAATTCAGGTGGGTGGCGAGGACGTGGCAGATTTAATATTGAACATCTTCTACTTCTTCTTCTTCTACCTTTCATGTGATAGACCTAGTGGTCTGTTACGGTCTCAATCCAACGTTTGAAGGGGCAACATTTTTTTTATAATATCTAGAATTAGACTAGTTTTATTTTAGTATCTATTTTATTATGAAGTTATCAATATATTCTAATAAGAGATTATTTTTCTTTATATATGGAGCTTAAATACATTGCACCAAGACGTAGAAGGATAAATAGAACAGAGAATGGTCTGAGAAAGTTGAAACTGTATGTTGAAAACCCAGGACGGAAAGATTTGGAGTCATTTGCTGGAGGAAACCAAGGCCCACGTCGAGCTATAGTGCCAAAGATGATGATATGATGATGGAAAATCTAAGAACCTTGATTTTCGCACATTCTGGAATGTTTATTTAATAGATACAAAATAGTTTGGTAAAATAATTGATTTAATTAAAAATATAAAATACGTCATTTAACAGCCCGGTCTGTATTAGTTTTTAAATATCTTTTCTTGTATATTTTAATTAATATAACTGTTTTTAGTTTAAGAGATAAATTCCATCTGTATTAGGTATTTACAAGAACACTGTATTAGGGTGAACATGCATCTCCATTAAAACAGTTTAAAGTAGAAAAGTGTACATAATATATCACCATGGATACAGTAGAAATATAGCTACTCTGAAAACAGCGAATTACAGTTTAGCAAAATTATACTTACTTATTTTAATTAATACATTTTAAAATTAAAATAAAAAACTTACTTGTAATAAATCGATTAAATATATCCAATCACCCATATTAAAAACATAATACACCAGTAGAAATGAAAACATTCGAACCTGAAACCTTGTCAATTTTTTAAAATAAATTTTAAACCCAATGCAGAACCTAATATAAAAACTGAAAATATAAATGTTTACTTCCAACTCAAGTCCTTCTTGTTAATTGATGCTACTTTTATGCTCTACTAACTAATACATGGCGTACGCTGCTACGCCTAAATAAACCATAATGTGCTTTTACCTTTAGTTGAATAAGTAAAAGGAAAATATATAAATTTATATCATAATTATTTTCAGATACCCCCTGCTGTTTACCCGGCGTTGGCCGGAAATCTACGTAGTCCGATGTAGTTTATATAAAATATCTGAAAGACTAAATTCGTTATTTTGAGTTATTCGTAAAAATATACCCGCTATGCGCTGCTATGCTTTCCCGGGAACCTACTTATTCCGATCTTCTTGGCATCGAAGAAAGACAAAAATGGGTATTGTGAGTTATCCGTAAAAGATAAACATATGCTGTCGCGGATTTTTTGTAGAGTTTTTTGAGATATTCAGTTCTGTGTACATTGATTTGATTTATTTATTATGGTTTAGGCAGAGTAAGCCATTTGAGCGTATAAAACGACTTTTTTTTTACATTTTTCACTACATTTTTTAAGGGTGAAGAGCCTGAGCAATAAAACTCTATTATTACCTATAACGTTCCCGCGAAAATCCTGAACATTTTGCAAAAATCCCCATCACAATCGGATAAACGGTATGGCAGCGCACGTTTGCCCGGGAATCTACTTATTCGCATCTCCTTGGCATCAATGAAAGACAAAAATGTCTAATGCGAATTATCTGTATAAGATAAACATATGCTGTCGCGGACTTTTTTGTAGTATTTATTGAGATATTCAATTCTGTGTACATTAATTTGTTGTATTTGTTATGGTTTAGGCAGCGTAAGCTGTTTAAGCTTCAAAAAAGGTAATTTTTTTCACGTTTTTCACGTTTTAAGGGTGTACGAGTTGAGTATCACAACTCTCTTACAGCCTAAGTTCATCCCGGGAATCTCCTTATAATTTTGCAAAAAACCCAATCACAATCGGATCAACGGTTTGACCGCGTATAAAGTACGAACAAACAAACTTTTTTATATATTAGATAACTAAATATATTTAGTTATTTCCCTAAATTTGTCCTTTAAGAAACCTAAATTTATAATATATGTTACTGCATAGGATTAGATATAAGATAAAAATATGTTGAATATTGATAATAGAGACTGCAAGAGTTCAGAAAAAAATTGCATTAAACAAATTCTTAACTTTAATTTACGAATTAACATGTCAATGACAATACAAATATTATTTGAATCTTGTCATCACAGCCTACGGCCTCACGATTTTTACACCAATTAATTTTCATAGTAAACGTACTAATAACATTAATTATTTAACCGGAAGGAAGTAAACTTTCTCCTTCATCTAGAACAATGGTTCAGATATAACATGATAATATGGAAAGTATGTATTAACTATTACTTCCTACATATAAATCCGAAATTACGTATAAAGATTAGAGCAAAATAATTAGCAAATAAGGAAAAAATCGAGTGAAAGCAATAGATACGAGAACAGTAATCTATATGAGGATGGAGAACAGTAACATTCACTTTGAAAATAAGTCATCATACGTTATTTATGGATATATACCATGTGTTCTCGTAAATATATTGCTTTCACTTGATTTTTGTTTTCTTTTTGCCATTTTTTAATATTTAAATGCCGCGCTAATCTCTATAAAAATACATATCTATTGACAAACGTTTCGAATTTGATTAGTTTTACGATATTTTCGTATTTTACCCATTTGTAACAGTAAATTTCAGTTCATAATTTTGCATTTTATTATTTATTTGAATGTTTATTAAACAAAATACATTCCAATGTTTATGTTATTGTATGCTTGTATTAATTTTAATTTTATCAGTTTCGCGATATTTTTATCAGTTCGAAGATCATAACAATTAAATTCTTCATATCTTTTAATACAACTATTCTGATATTTCAATGATAAGTTTCTGTTTATTTTCCCATTTGTATGTATTTTTTCACATTTTCTTTCAACCTCTATTTATTAGTGTCTTCTACCAATTTTCTGAAAGTAATTTTCAAATCTGCATAATCTGAGGTATTCTAAACTCTTACCTTATTTGGGGATCTTATAGTGTAGACCTAAAAGACTAACCAGCTATTTTACCCAAAGTTACAGTATATCGTTTCATGCCAGCTCTTAATGCGTGTGTTCTGCCTTTCTTATTCAGATAGTTTGCAAACAAACAATTTCAAATTAATAAATTATTTCATATACACCCTAGTATATGTTATGTTCCGCTTAAAAGTGCAATAAAAGAAATATCTGTAACCTCAGAATTAATTCGAATCTATAGAAGAAATCAATTGCTACAAAGAGTTAAAACCGATTTTTTTACCTTACGTTCCATAAACCCTAACATTACTTCCATTAATGGCACGGGAAATGTCAATCGGTATTAAAACTCGACCCATGTATTATGAAGTATCTGTGGTGTTCCATTGTTCAAAGCAGCATAAAACTTAATTTAAGACTGCCAAATCGTACTGTTGTCGTTGTTTATAGACTTCGTCCGTAACAAAGCCACACAGGAACACATCAGGAGGTTTTGTATGTGAGGTACGACGATACTCTTCCGATCCATCTTGCAAGGATAATTTCATAGGAATTTATTGACTTGATGTTTGACGTATGAGTCAGTTATCACACATTACATATTTGTGACCGTGTAGTTCACTATTATGTAAGTCTTTTAATACACATGTCTGTTAATCTCTCTTTGATCCAAAAGTTTTAAAAGAGACCTTGAATAAGATATTTTTAACAAACTCTGAAGAAATGTACCAATCGTGGCTGGTGTTCATGAAAATAATTTTAAACAATATTTACAAGTGTTTCGTTTCTAAAATTAACATCAGCGTTGTTTTAACGTCCCAAACGTCTTTCAAATGTTATAAATCTTAGTCATTTTGGATGCATAGTTCTGAAATTATAACTATTTATTTTATTATGTTCATAAACGGAACACGTCGCATGTATTTATTTACTTAGCTTGGTGGAGTTAGGACCATCTGGTCTTCTGTTTCATTCACCAGGAAAAACATTATGTTACTTTAGAATATGGCAATCACAATTAATTCTGATATTAAAACCTAACTGGAAAGTTGACAATTAATGTGATATATATATAAGAGTAAGATCGATAACATAATAATATTAATGAAAACTGAAATTAAAATTGAAACTAATAATAAAATGTATACGAGCAAGATCAGTTTAATTGTTCGGTAGATGGTCCTTATTTAATGTACATGAGAAAAATTAAAAAATAGTGAGATTTAATAAACTAACTTGTCATTTATAAATATTTAAAACACTAACTTAAAATATTTGTCAATCTTAATATAATTTTTATAAATTAAATTATCATACATTGCTAAAAGAATGCTATCTGTGACGTACATCAGTTAGTTTGTTATTTTTAAATATAGTCCCTACTCTCCCAGATAAAAGTCCCCGGACAGAATGAGATTTAATATGTTTTCAAGTTTGTCATTAATGTGTTTTTATGAACAAGAAGAGTACAAATTTTCTTATTAAATGTATATTATTTCGAACGTAATATTGAAATGAATGTACTTAAGTAACTCATAAATTTGATCATCATCATCATCATCTGCATTCATGGAAATTAATTTCAGTATTATATTCGTAATTATTACATGGCTTGGAATATATCGCTTCATAATGTCTTCTTGTCCACCGCTGCAATCTCGAGGTAGCGTGCTGCCGGGTCCGGGTTCGATTCCCGGTCGGGACAGACTCCTGGGTGAGGATTTTTCGGGGTTTTTCCTCACCTGTAAAACAAGTGTCAGGAAACTTAGGGCCCAATGGTTTCCGAAAATCATCCGGCCATCATCATCATCCTTATTATCATCAATATCCTTCACCGGTGTGGAAAGCAACGGGAAGCTACCACACATATAATTCCCTAGTAAAGCTGCAAAGAATAGCATGGAAATCCTATGACTTCAGTCAAAGAACTGCCCTCGAGCAGAACTACTATGAATGGAATGTCTTCTTAGCAGAAGCAATCTTGTTATAATGTCAATATAAGTTCACTGAAATTGGGCATACGAGGATTTCAATAAGATAATTTTTTGTCTGTGCTACTGAATAGCCTGGCTAGCGGATTAATGGTTCTATGAGTCAGCAGATGAAGTTGAAGATCTTGGGTTCAAATCCCGCTTTAGTTGTATATTTTCGCTTTAGTTGTATATTATTGTATCAAATGTTAAATTTAATTACCTATTACATTATTATTCTGACACAGTTTTGTTATCAAAGAAACCTCCTTTCAAAGATGTAGCCATATGTAAACTCCCCTCAGGTAATAATCAGAAGATATAATCCGAGTGTTTGATTTAAATTTTGGATTTTTAGGGCAGATTTTGTTTTGAAGTTTTTTTTATTATTCTACATAAAACACAATTTATGGCTAAACTTTACAACATGTGACGCCATTTCTTTAATTCCTTCATAAACTCCTGTAACATTTTATTCTTAGGGTTTCATTTTTCAAATTATTTCCCGCCATTTACAAAGATTGTTACATGTTTTCTAATGCTTATTTGAATAAATTGTTCGTGGTATTTGACTACATAAATATCCTGAAGACGTGGTAGCCATATTGATTTAACGAATATCCTATGTTCCTGTGCAGCCAACATTAGGTCTGTACTAATTAACTTTACATTAAATAAAATCAGCGATAACCCACTAAAGGGGCCAGAGATCTCAATAACTCACTAAAGAGACCAAGGATCAGTGTACACCGTATAATTAATTGACCCCAGTGGCTCAATCGTCATTTTGGTGTTTGCGATACCAAGTACAATTAATAAGTATTTCCCCGGTGGCTCAGTCGACATTTTTGGCGTTTGCAATACCAATTATAATTAATCAGTATTGACTCCGGTGGTTCAGTCATCATTTTCGGTGTTTATAGGTCAAGCAATAAACCTAACAAAAGAACATGTTTGGATAATTTCAAAAAAATACCATCTGGTTGTACTTAACGGGTATTATCTCATACATACGTTAAGCAGATGTTAGGGGTGTTTCTTCTGTGGTTGGCAATGCGAGTTGAAATAGCGTGTATACCGTGATTCTGTAGTGTAAACCGCTTCGTGTCTGTTGGCGCATGCGCATGGTTTATGATTGGAACTTGGAATAAAAATTCGCGTTCACATATTGTAAAGTATTTCCCAATTTACTATTACAATGTATCACAAAGAGAAATCACAGATCTAATACAGGACGCACTACCTAACACTTTACCATACGATATAATGAAACTAAACACAATAGACTTGACAAAGAGAAAGCCAATACATACGTGACACGACAAAAATGTTGATATCCTTGCAGATACTCGGTGGATGAGCAACTTATTTTTATGGCCTTTTCTACCCTCTTGCTTGTAAGATAAGTTTGAGTATTACTTGATTTAAAAGTGATGTTCATTGTTATTTCTTTGCAAAACGTCTGATTCGGGGGCAGTCCAAGCGAAAGGTATTCAGTACAACGTACAGCCATATGTAAACTACCTTCATTTAATGAGAAGACAACGGACTTACCCTAATACATATATGACATGACAAAACTTTGGGTTTCTTGCGGATACACGGCAGATTAGGGTCTTCTTTATAAATAACTTCAACTCGTGTCCAACTCAGGGTCGGGTCGAGGAATGAGATAAGATGAAGCCCCTATATTTATAGAGGTTTGTGAACTATAAGGGTGCCGATCGACCATCCCTAACGCATCGTCACAGGGGCGAACGAACGAAATGAAATGGATAAGATGAGCATGGAGAAATAGTGGAATGAAGTTAATGGCAGGGGAAAACGGGAGAAACCCCGAGAAAAACTGCCCAAGCTCCGTTTCGTCCACCACGAAACCCACATGGAGTGACCAAAACTCGATCTCAGGACTACAGCGGTGAGAGGCGAGCGTCTAACTACCTGCGCCACGGAGCCGCCACCGGGTCTTCTTTAATGGACGATTTAAAAAAAACATTGGCAAGAGATTCTTTCCATTATCCACCATTATAAGGCCAGATATAAAAAACAAAAACAAAACATAATGTTAATTTACGAAGAAGATTAAATTTATTATAAGGATGTACACGTCATTATAAGAATTTGCTATGGGGCAATACAAAATAGAATACACCGAGTGAAGAGCAAGGGGAAAGAACAGTTGATTTAATAACATTAGAGGAACTGCAAGAGGCCATAAAAATGTATAAAATAGAAACGCTCCGGACACAGATAAAATCACAACAGAAATATTTAAATATGGTGGATTAATATTACAATTACGTTTACTACATTTATTGAATATGTGTTGGAGAAGAAAGAACATTCCAGAAGAATGGAAAATTGTAAAAAAAAAACTATTTCATTGTTTAAGAAAGGGCAAAGAAAATAGTGTAAGAACTGCGGAGGGATAAGTCTACTAAATTTTATGTATAAATGTTATGCAAGAATTATTAATTCCAGATTGAAAGTATTGAGTAATGTACTAATCAGTGAGGAACAGAGTGGATTTAGACCTGGTAGATCATTTATGGACAATGTTTCTACAATAAAGCAGATTATAGAAAAACATAGAGAGTTTAATGTAAACTCCCACATGGCCTTTATGGAACTAGAAAAAGCATTTGACAAAGTGAACTGCCCTTTATCACTGAAGATAACGCAGAAAAAAGGATACCCGATACACCTAATAAAACTACTCAAAGTTTATATGAAGATACAAAAATACTAATTGAAATAAATGGAAAATTTAACAAAAGAAATTAAAACTAACTGTTGCTTAGAACAGGAGTATATCCTATCCCCAAAGCTTTTTGATACATATTTAGACGACATGTTCGATGAATGAAAACAATTAGTTCATAGGGGATTAAAACTTGGACGAAATCAAACATTGAATGCATTATATTTTTCAGACGATATAGTATTATTTTTTACAGAGAAGTCAGGCTATAAAAAGCAGTCTCTCATTTAAATAATATGTGTAAGCAATATTAATTTAATTATATATGTGGAACAATCAAGAGGATATTTAAAAGCACAAGAAAAGAAACAAAACTAAAGTTTTACAAAGTAGTGGCAGTCCCCTCACAATTGTATGGTAGTGCATTTTGGGTTTTAACTAAAAGAGAAGAGAAGATCATAGAAGCAGCTGAAATGAGATTTCTGAGACGTGTGGCTGGTTGCAAACTTCTAGATAAGAGAAGAAGTGAATATATTAGAAATGAGCTAAATATCTTTAAACTCTTAGATAGAATAAAATAATCTAGAAAAAATGGAAAGAACATGTTCAAAGAATGGAAGATGATCGCATTCCCAAAATTATACTTAAATACAAACCAAAAGGACGCAGGAATGTTGGTAGACCGAAGAAGAGATGGATCAACTTTTGAATGAGAATCTATGAGACCGGAACAAGCCACATGGGCTTAATCCGTGATTTCTGATGATGATGATGATGAGAAATATAATCTTAATAATGTTAAAATATTCCGGGCTACGTGGCCGTGGCCTATAACTGGTATCTCTCCAGACGTTTCGAGTCGAGTCTACGACAAGGGAAAACCACCTAGAAGAACTAGCCACTGAAGATGCCCTCCGCAGTTGAAGGAGAAAAGTCTGGAAGAAACACCAATTATAGATCACGGCCACATAGCCCGGAATCTTTTAACATCATGATTATCGGCCGTGAAAGATCGGTAATATAATAATAATAATAATAATAATAACAATAATAATAATAAACAACATCATCCGGTATAATGACGGCTGCCGCCGTCTTCCGGAAACCAAACGCCATTCCTCTCATTCCATCCATTGATCTTCCTCCATTCCTCTGATATTCATAGCTGCTTGTACCCCTTCAATCCAAGTTTTCTTCGGTCTTCCTCTCTTCCTCCTTTACATTGGGATCCATTCCATAACGATTTTTGGCAATCTTTGTTCTGGCATTCTTTTGACATGACATACCACTGCAATATTTTCTTTTCAATAGTGTCTATGATGTCCGGCTCCTCTTGTACACCCATAATTTCCCTTATCTCTTTATTTCGTATTCTATCCATTCTAGATTTTCCAGCTGATCTTCTTAAAACATCCATTTCTGTACTTAAAATTCTTTTGATTTCCATGGTAGGAATTTGCCAGACTTCAGCACCATATGGTAAAATAATAATAATAATATAATAATAATAATAATAATAATAATAATAATAATAATAATAATAATATATTGTGTACATGGTGCAATTTTGGACTTAAAATCCACAATAATATCAATAATGAAGTTTCAATGAGAAAATAGTTATTATGACTTACGATAACACTTCACAAAATATAGGTAACTGTGTCATAATAGAGAAATCAATTATGTAAAAAAAACAGTATTTATAAAAAATGATTAATTACTTTTTTAAGGTAAATCATAGATTCACTTTAACGTGATAACGTTTAATATGTCAAATTCTCCAAATATCCAATGTGATCACATAACCTATAAGAACCTTGTCAAAAAAAATTATCTTACAGAATCTTTTGTCTGACTAATTATTTTCTGACACAGTATATTTATTTATTTTCAGAATAACTACAGATATATTCTAACAATGGATATTCTGCTTTATATGCTGACAATAGTGTCGACAGCAGAATCACCTGAGAGATCTTCATTAAAAGAACAAAATATATTTGTAACACCAAATTCAAATAGCAGAACAGAGAAACCGAAGTTTAGCAGACACACATTAAGCTCATTAATTGCTAAACAAGATACCAAGGAATCTAAACCAGAAGGAAATAATCATCTACATAGTTCTAGGAGTGAAGTCAAACGAGCCACAAAACCTCTTTTAGTACAAAGGCTTCTAGAGGAACGATTGGAGGATAATATCAGAAACCAGCTGTCTTACACCACATTATCTCCAAGTCTCCGACAACATCCGACTCCTTATTCTCCGCCGGAAGAGATGGCTGAATATTATCAACAAAGGGAAGAAGTGGACCAGGGAGAAGAGACGGATACATCCGAACAAGAAGATAATGAGGTAAGTAAATTGAATATGGTTGAAGTGTTTGTCATATTGTAGTTACATTTCCATGGTATTGTAACAAAGTAAAATACGATTATAAAAAAGCCGAATTGATGATTCGGTGTTACTGGTTTACGGAATATATATTTCGTTTGTTAATTAAATCGTATGTTTTGCGAGAAAACAAACATGGCGGCTGCTAGAGCGATTTTTTTAAATGTCATGTTTCCGAGGCGTAAACCTTTACTCTTAATGGATGGATTTTTATGATATTTGGAATAATACTTTATAGTTTTATTTCAAAAGATTATAACGCGCTTCGTTACTTAAATTTGAAAACTGCGTTCGCTAGAATTCTATATAAATTTTCGCTTCTGGTAAATCCTAGTCCAATTCATGGATTTTGCTGTGTAACGA
The DNA here is from genome assembly GCA_030220185.1 of Diploptera punctata. Lineage (NCBI taxonomy): Eukaryota > Metazoa > Arthropoda > Insecta > Blattodea > Blaberidae > Diploptera > Diploptera punctata. The sequence goes on along the minus strand of JASPKZ010006458.1, from coordinate 584,310 downwards.
ACTTGACCTCACATTTCTTAATCTATTGCTATATGCAGTGTTTTGTTCCGAAAAAATAATTCTGCCGCTTGAGCATTACACTCACATATACATATATACAGACAGATTTTAGAGAAAGATATTCCATAATGGACAACGTATTTGTTCTTATAACGCTAATTAATGATGTTTTGAAAAATAAGAGGGATACATTATTTTGTGTATTAATTGATTTTAATATGGCATTCGATACGGTGGACCAAAATACACATAGAGAAGAATTGAATAGGAAAGGCTTGTTTTATAAAATGATACAATCTTTTAATATCAGTATATATATGTGTTATATTCTGGATAAAAGTATACTAGGATTTCATTACAGAGAACTGTACAGCCAATCGGGGAGTGAGACAAGGTTGCATTTTGTCACCAATGCTATTCAATCGATTCGTTGAAGGTATTGTAGACATAATATTAAAGAAGAAGGCATTGAGAACCCGGAGTTAAAATCCCTGTTCTCTTGTATGCAGATGATTTAATTATTTGTTCCAAGACAATCAAGGGATTGCAAAGAGGTCTTGACCGACTGGAAATATACTGCAGGAATTGGGGATTGGCCGTAAATGTTAGTAAGATAAAATAAATTATCTTAAAAATGGGATAGTCCATGGCAGATCAGAGGAATGGAAATACAGTGATCAAGTACTTCAGAACTCGAAACACTTTTATTATCTTGGTACGACGTTGAAAAAAGAAAGGAAAGTGGAAGAAACATATTAATATAGTATTTTTTAAAGTGAGGGGACAATTTAACCCTGAAATTCGCAATGTATCCTACAGGATACATCAATATTTTAAATTGATCTAATAGTTTTAATAAAACAGAAGAAAGCTGACTATAAGAAAATACTGAAATGTGTGCGGAAATGTACATTGTACCTAACAATAACATTTATGCACGATTTCGTTTTCAGTGCGGCCCGCTACATTTAAATATCAATGTGAGAAATTACTGTTTTGCCAGTTAGCAGAAGTGAATAAGGAATTCGCACAAATCGAGTTCTCACATTCATTTTCGAGAAAATAATTCGCCATAGAACCGAAGAAGGCGATCAATTCGACTTATATTTTTTTAAATTGATTTTCCAAATTAGTTTTTAAAATATTTTATTAAATTGCAGCCACTCTGCTAAGGTTTACGGTGGTTTCCTTTATCGCTAAAACAAATGTCGGAGTGGTCCTCTAAGATCCACCAGCAAATTACAATATCCTAAAATTTATTTCCAAAATTAAAAATATCGCAACAGATCAGCTTAACCTGAAAGGAGCCGTTTCTGGCTTAGCCCACAGTCCTCCAGCTCTTGTCCCTTCGGAGATTGGCGGCGGTCGTGGCGGTTGCGGTGTTCCTCTTGGCGACATAGAACATCGAACATAGAACATCAAGCTAAGACCAACGGAATGAGGCTTGTTAATGCTCGACCACTGGATCTACGGCTAGTTATGACAGGCGGCAGGAATATTGCTCAACATCAACTACGAAAATATATCGATGGGATGAAGAGGGCATTGTAAGTCCCTAAAGCAGCGGGAAGTGACAGGGCAAGGTCCCTGCATGTTAATTCCGCTCGGGTGCCGAGTGGGCACCCAGGTCAAACTGAGTGTACGCTCGGCCGGTCGGGAAGAACGTATATGGATATATAAAGGATGGTCCCGTTCTTCCAACTCTACGTCAAGTCTAGTCTAGTTTTGCCAATTTAAGGGGTAACAGTACGCTTGACAATCTGCAACGAATGCCTGGTCAATCCAGAAATCGACCAGTTATGCTACAAAATGCTACTCCGCCAAATATTCTGAAAATTAAATTAATTTTCAACGCAGTCAACGTTTTTAGAATTCCTCACGAAGATCTTCCAACAACTAAAACAATAATTTTATAACAAAACTCTAAATACCCCGTGATATAACCCTTAGTGAAATACGGGTTGTAGCATTTATGTTTAAATAAAAACTGACTGATATTCCAGTTATAACGTTAGAAAGGATGTACGGAGCTATGAAGAGCCCAGTAATTCATTATGGTATTTATTTATTTATTTATTTTACCTGATTCAATTGTGAGTTTAGGGGTTTTCAAGAGCGGAAATACTAAATAAGGCATATAAGCATATTCTTAAAAAATATTATAGGACTTAGTACGGCCGTTTCTAACTGTGGAACCTTATATGAATTTGGGTCATTACAGGACGACATAAATCATAAAATGCATGTGCTCAAGGTACTGGTTGCGGCTAATCCAAGGTGAACAAACAATGTTTAGATAAATTTGCTATAACAACCAAATTAGGAACATAGATGCGAAATTCTTGGCAGACGAGGTTAGGAGAGACTCCAATATATTGAGGATCGGTTGAGTATGGCAAAAAAAACGAGCGAAAATCGCACGAATGCGTGGATATGTCTAAATAAGGAGGATGTAATTGGATATAAACCAACACGATATTTTTCTGTACGGGAAATTGTTCACTGTGCTTACAAGGATATCTAAAACAAGTTTGGGGAAAATAGTCTAGGATTTAAAGACAGATCAGTGTTTGCCAGCATCTATAGCGAAATAAGTATAATTAAATTCTCCTTGATTAAGTAACACCTGCAATGAAGCAGCCTTAGCCCACATGAAAATATATGGGTATAAACAGACGGACAGATGCTAATTGTAATGTAGTATATACAGGGCTTCCATAAATGGAAATTATGTTTTAAAGTAGATGTAATTTACTTTCTGTTCAACTGAGGTGCATTAAAATGGCACTAATGGAAAGAGAACCTCAAAAATGTTAGTACCTTATTTTATATATGTTCAATGAGAGATCAGTTGGTAACATGGCACATATCAAATCCACGTGTCAAATTCTTTCCAGACATGTTGAACTCATGAACGATCGATGGAATGCGATGACTCTTGTAATACGCGCTCATAGAACATCCTTAGTCTGTAATAGAGTGTCATGTAAATATGGTATTCAACATATCTCAACATGTGAATATCAAGGGGAACAGGTCGAGGGAATGTGGTGGCCACGAAATAATATTTTTGAAACCAAAACAAAAAAACATTCAAAAGTCTTACTTCTCATTACACTATGTTACAACCCTAACGTTTAGCGCATAAAAGCCATGCCCTAAGTCTTACGATCTTTGAAATGTAAAATTTATTCTAATTATTTTAACAGGAAATATGAATTATTTTGTTCTTTTGTGAAAACTTTGCATTAAAAATATATTGGTTTATTAACCGAAATGTTATTTACTTACCGAAAATGCATACAAGATAGGTCCAAATCAACTCTATTTTTTTTATTTCTCCTATACATTACTGACTCCTATACATTACTGACTCCTATACATTACTGACTCCTATACATTACTGACTCCTATACATTACTGAAAAGCTAAAGATTTAAGCGATTTAAAAGAATGATACGGAGTGTCAATAGCACGTACTGCTTGCTGCCCGTGCGTTCCATATTTGTAAATAACATTACGGAGTGTCAATAGCACGTACTGCTTGCTGCCCGTGCGTTCCATATTTGTAAATAACATTACGGAGTGTCAATAGCACGTACTGCTTGCTGCCCGTGCGTTCCATATTTGTAAATAACATTACGGAGTGTCAATAGCACGTACTGCTTGCTGCCCGTGCGTTCCATATTTGTAAATAACATTACGGAGTGTCAATAGCACGTACTGCTTGCTGCCCGTGCGTTCCATATTTGTAAATAACATTACGGAGTGTCAATAGCACGTACTGCTTGCTGCCCGTGCGTTCCATATTTGTAAATAACATTACGGAGTGTCAATAGCACGTACTGCTTGCTGCCCGTGCGTTCCATATTTGTAAATAACATTACGGAGTGTCAATAGCACGTACTGCTTGCTGCCCGTGCGTTCCATATTTGTAAATAACATTACGGAGTGTCAATAGCACGTACTGCTTGCTGCCCGTGCGTTCCATATTTGTAAATAACATTACGGAGTGTCAATAGCACGTACTGCTTGCTGCCCGTGCGTTCCATATTTGTAAATAACATTACGGAGTGTCAATAGCACGTACTGCTTGCTGCCCGTGCGTTCCATATTTGTAAATAACATTACGGAGTGTCAATAGCACGTACTGCTTTGCTGCCCGTGCGTTCCATATTTGTAAATAACATTACGGAGTGTCAATAGCACGTACTGCTTGCTGCCCGTGCGTTCCATATTTGTAAATAACATTACGGAGTGTCAATAGCACGTACTGCTTGCTGCCCGTGCGTTCCATATTTGTAAATAACATTACGGAGTGTCAATAGCACGTACTGCTTGCTGCCCGTGCGTTCCATATTTGTAAATAACATTACGGAGTGTCAATAGCACGTACTGCTTGCTGCCCGTGCGTTCCATATTTGTAAATAACATTACGGAGTGTCAATAGCACGTACTGCTTGCTGCCCGTGCGTTCCATATTTGTAAATAACATTACGGAGTGTCAATAGCACGTACTGGCTTGCTGCCCGTGCGTTCCATATTTGTAAATAACATTACGGAGTGTCAATAGCACGTACTGCTTGCTGCCCGTGCGTTCCATATTTGTAAATAACATTACGGAGTGTCAATAGCACGTACGGCTTGCTGCCCGTGCGTTCCATATTTGTAAATAACATTACGGAGTGTCAATAGCACGTACTGCTTGCTGCCCGTGCGTTCCATATTTGTAAATAACATTACGGAGTGTCAATAGCACGTACCGCTTGCTGCCCGTGCGTTCCATATTTGTAAATAACATTACGGAGTGTCAATAGCACGTACCGCTTGCTGCCCGTGCGTTCCATATTTGTAAATAACATTACGGAGTGTCAATAGCACGTACTGCTTGCTGCCCGTGCGTTCCATATTTGTAAATAACATTACGGAGTGTCAATAGCACGTACTGCTTGCTGCCCGTGCGTTCCATATTTGTAAATAACATTACGGAGTGTCAATAGCACGTACCGCTTGCTGCCCGTGCGTTCCATATTTGTAAATAACATTACGGAGTGTCAATAGCACGTACCGCTTGCTGCCCGTGCGTTCCATATTTGTAAATAACATTACGGAGTGTCAATAGCACGTACCTCGCTTGCTGCCCGTGCGTTCCATATTTGTAAATAACATTACGGAGTGTCAATAGCACGTACCGCTTGCTGCCCGTGCGTTCCATATTTGTAAATAACATTACGGAGTGTCAATAGCACGTACCGCTTGCTGCCCGTGCGTTCCATATTTGTAAATAACATTACGGAGTGTCAATAGCACGTACGGCTTGCTGCCCGTGCGTTCCATATTTGTAAATAACATTACGGAGTGTCAATAGCACGTACTGCTTGCTGCCCGTGCGTTCCATATTTGTAAATAACATTACGGAGTGTCACAATAGCACGTACGGCTTGCTGCCCGTGCGTTCCATATTTGTAAATAACATTACGGAGTGTCAATAGCACGTACTGCTTGCTGCCCGTGCGTTCCATATTTGTAAATAACATTACGGAGTGTCAATAGCACGTACGGCTTGCTGCCCGTGCGTTCCATATTTGTAAATAACATTACGGAGTGTCAATAGCACGTACTGCTTGCTGCCCGTGCGTTCCATATTTGTAAATAACATTACGGAGTGTCAATAGCACGTACTGCTTGCTGCCCGTGCGTTCCATATTTGTAAATAACATTACGGAGTGTCAATAGCACGTACTGCTTGCTGCCCGTGCGTTCCATATTTGTAAATAACATTACGGAGTGTCAATAGCACGTACGCTTGCTGCCCGTGCGTTCCATATTTGTAAATAACATTACGGAGTGTCAATAGCACGTACTGCTTGCTGCCCGTGCGTTCCATATTTGTAAATAACATTACGGAGTGTCAATAGCACGTACTGCTTGCTGCCCGTGCGTTCCATATTTGTAAATAACATTACGGAGTGTCAATAGCACGTACTGCTTGCTGCCCGTGCGTTCCATATTTGTAAATAACATTACGGAGTGTCAATAGCACGTACTGCTTGCTGCCCGTGCGTTCCATATTTGTAAATAACATTACGGAGTGTCAATAGCACGTACTGCTTGCTGCCCGTGCGTTCCATATTTGTAAATAACATTACGGAGTGTCAATAGCACGTACTGCTTGCTGCCCGTGCGTTCCATATTTGTAAATAACATTACGGAGTGTCAATAGCACGTACTGCTTGCTGCCCGTGCGTTCCATATTTGTAAATAACATTACGGAGTGTCAATAGCACGTACTGCTTGCTGCCCGTGCGTTCCATATTTGTAAATAACATTACGGAGTGTCAATAGCACGTACTGCTTGCTGCCCGTGCGTTCCTATTTGTAAATAACATTACGGAGTGTCAATAGCACGTACTGCTTGCTGCCCGTGCGTTCCATATTTGTAAATAACATTACGGAGTGTCAATAGCACGTACTGCTTGCTGCCCGTGCGTTCCATATTTGTAAATAACATTACGGAGTGTCAATAGCACGTACTGCTTGCTGCCCGTGCGTTCCATATTTGTAAATAACATTACGGAGTGTCAATAGCACGTACTGCTTGCTGCCCGTGCGTTCCATATTTGTAAATAACATTACGGAGTGTCAATAGCACGTACTGCTTGCTGCCCGTGCGTTCCATATTTGAAATAACATTACGGAGTGTCAATAGCACGTACTGCTTGCTGCCCGTGCGTTCCATATTTGTAAATAACATTACGGAGTGTCAATAGCACGTACTGCTTGCTGCCCGTGCGTTCCATATTTGTAAATAACATTACGGAGTGTCAATAGCACGTACTGCTTGCTGCCCGTGCGTTCCATATTTGTAAATAACATTACGGAGTGTCAATAGCACGTACTGCTTGCTGCCCGTGCGTTCCATATTTGTAAATAACATTACGGAGTGTCAATAGCACGTACTGCTTGCTGCCCGTGCGTTCCATATTTGTAAATAACATTACGGAGTGTCAATAGCACGTACTGCTTGCTGCCCGTGCGTTCCATATTTGTAAATAACATTACGGAGTGTCAATAGCACGTACTGCTTGCTGCCCGTGCGTTCCATATTTGTAAATAACATTACGGAGTGTCAATAGCACGTACTGCTTGCTGCCCGTGCGTTCCATATTTGTAAATACCATTACGGAGTGTCAATCATATTGCTTGTGCCCGTGCGTTCCATATTTGTAATAACATTACGGAGTGTCAATAGCACGTACTGCTTGCTGCCCGTGCGTTCCATATTTGTAAATAACATTACGGAGTGTCAATAGCACGTACTGCTTGCTGCCCGTGCGTTCCATATTTGTAAATAACATTACGGAGTGTCAATAGCACGTACTGCTTGCTGCCCGTGCGTTCCATATTTGTAAATACCATTACGGAGTGTCAATAGCACGTACTGCTTGCTGCCCGTGCGTTCCATATTTGTAAATAACATTACGGAGTGTCAATAGCACGTACTGCTTGCTGCCCGTGCGTTCCATATTTGTAAATAACATTACGGAGTGTCAATAGCACGTACTGCTTGCTGCCCGTGCGTTCCATATTTGTAAATAACATTACGGAGTGTCAATAGCACGTACTGCTTGCTGCCCGTGCGTTCCATATTTGTAAATAACATTACGGAGTGTCAATAGCACGTACTGCTTGCTGCCCGTGCGTTCCATATTTGTAAATAACATTACGGAGTGTCAATAGCACGTACTGCTTGCTGCCCGTGCGTTCCATATTTGTAAATAACATTACGGAGTGTCAATAGCACGTACTGCTTGCTGCCCGTGCGTTCCATATTTGTAAATAACATTACGGAGTGTCAATAGCACGTACTGCTTGCTGCCCGTGCGTTCCATATTTGTAAATAACATTACGGAGTGTCAATAGCACGTACGGCTTGCTGCCCGTGCGTTCCATATTTGTAAATAACATTACGGAGTGTCAATAGCACGTACTGCTTGCTGCCCGTGCGTTCCATATTTGTAAATAACATTACGGAGTGTCAATAGCACGTACTGCTTGCTGCCCGTGCGTTCCATATTTGTAAATAACATTACGGAGTGTCAATAGCACGTACTGCTTGCTGCCCGTGCGTTCCATATTTGTAAATAACATTACGGAGTGTCAATAGCACGTACTGCTTGCTGCCCGTGCGTTCCATATTTGTAAATAACATTACGGAGTGTCAATAGCACGTACTGCTTGCTGCCCGTGCGTTCCATATTTGTAAATAACATTACGGAGTGTCAATAGCACGTACTGCTTGCTGCCCGTGCGTTCCATATTTGTAAATAACATTACGGAGTGTCAATAGCACGTACTGCTTGCTGCCCGTGCGTTCCATATTTGTAAATAACATTACGGAGTGTCAATAGCACGTACTGCTTGCTGCCCGTGCGTTCCATATTTGTAAATAACATTACGGAGTGTCAATAGCACGTACTGCTTGCTGCCCGTGCGTTCCATATTTGTAAATAACATTACGGAGTGTCAATAGCACGTACTGCTTGCTGCCCGTGCGTTCCATATTTGTAAATAACATTACGGAGTGTCAATAGCACGTACTGCTTGCTGCCCGTGCGTTCCATATTTGTAAATAACATTACGGAGTGTCAATAGCACGTACTGCTTGCTGCCCGTGCGTTCCATATTTGTAAATAACATTACGGAGTGTCAATAGCACGTACTGCTTGCTGCCCGTGCGTTCCATATTTGTAAATAACATTACGGAGTGTCAATAGCACGTACTGCTTGCTGCCCGTGCGTTCCATATTTGTAAATAACATTACGGAGTGTCAATAGCACGTACTGCTTGCTGCCCGTGCGTTCCATATTTGTAAATAACATTACGGAGTGTCAATAGCACGTACTGCTTGCTGCCCGTGCGTTCCATATTTGTAAATAACATTACGGAGTGTCAATAGCACGTACTGCTTGCTGCCCGTGCGTTCCATATTTGTAAATAACATTACGGAGTGTCAATAGCACGTACTGCTTGCTGCCCGTGCGTTCCATATTTGTAAATAACATTACGGAGTGTCAATAGCACGTACTGCTTGCTGCCCGTGCGTTCCATATTTGTAAATAACATTACGGAGTGTCAATAGCACGTACTGCTTGCTGCCCGTGCGTTCCATATTTGTAAATAACATTACGGAGTGTCAATAGCACGTACTGCTTGCTGCCCGTGCGTTTCCATATTTGTAAATAACATTACGGAGTGTCAATAGCACGTACTGCTTGCTGCCCGTGCGTTCCATATTTGTAAATAACATTACGGAGTGTCAATAGCACGTACTGCTTGCTGCCCGTGCGTTCCATATTTGTAAATAACATTACGGAGTGTCAATAGCACGTACTGCTTGCTGCCCGTGCGTTCCATATTTGTAAATAACATTACGGAGTGTCAATAGCACGTACTGCTTGCTGCCCGTGCGTTCCATATTTGTAAATAACATTACGGAGTGTCAATAGCACGTACTGCTTGCTGCCCGTGCGTTCCATATTTGTAAATAACATTACGGAGTGTCAATAGCACGTACTGCTTGCTGCCCGTGCGTTCCATATTTGTAAATAACATTACGGAGTGTCAATAGCACGTACTGCTTGCTGCCCGTGCGTTCCATATTTGTAAATAACATTACGGAGTGTCAATAGCACGTACTGCTTGCTGCCCGTGCGTTCCATATTTGTAAATAACATTACGGAGTGTCAATAGCACGTACTGCTTGCTGCCCGTGCGTTCCATATTTGTAAATAACATTACGAAGTGTCAATAGCACGTACTGCTTGCTGCCCGTGCGTTCCATATTTGTAAATAACATTACGGAGTGTCAATAGCACGTACTGCTTGCTGCCCGTGCGTTCCATATTTGTAAATAACATTACGGAGTGTCAATAGCACGTACCGCTTGCTGCCCGTGCGTTCCATATTTGTAAATAACATTACGGAGTGTCAATAGCACGTACCGCTTGCTGCCCGTGCGTTCCATATTTGTAAATAACATTACGGAGTGTCAATAGCACGTACTGCTTGCTGCCCGTGCGTTCCATATTTGTAAATAACATTACGGAGTGTCAATAGCACGTACTGCTTGCTGCCCGTGCGTTCCATATTTGTAAATAACATTACGGAGTGTCAATAGCACGTACTGCTTGCTGCCCGTGCGTTCCATATTTGTAAATAACATTACGGAGTGTCAATAGCACGTACTGCTTGCTGCCCGTGCGTTCCATATTTGTAAATAACATTGTATGTGATGAAAGTTAAAAATTAAATTGTGCCTGTTGGTAGGTGCCGTCGTCCTCAACTTTGTTAAAATTTTATATACAATATTTTAACAAAGTTGAGGACGACGGCACCTACCAACAGGTACAATTTAATTTTTAACTTTCATCATATGATTTCACCTCAATGGAATATGATATGAATTTTACTAGTATTCAACATTGTATGTATCTTAATTTTAGTCTAATAAATTCCAACTGCTATTGCTATCACCTTATTAAAATTCTAATTCTGATCCGTTACTATTAAAATAAAGCAAGCTTAATATCGATTATAAGTAATCATTTACAGTACATTTTCCCCTTTAAACCCTGAAGAGATATAGTGTGCATACACCCTTAACGCAAGTGCTCTATGGATCAGAATAAATTATACACGGTGGGTTTCACGGGTCGCTGTCTAGTTGCTTATGCGCATGACGAAGAAGTGTGAAGGAGGAGGAGGTCATGCCAAAGGTCAACACCCAGAGGAATCTTTGTAATGCCTTCGAGCGGACTATGTCACCTCCAATTTACACCCTCGGCTTAAGGAATCTTCTCTAAATGCAATAAACTGGCTCTTATTATATTAACACCTACATATTTATAAAACACTTCAATACAAAATGAATACTTCGATTCAAAATAGCATGACAAATTTTAAGGTGATATAATATAAATGGTTATAAATATAAATAAATAAATAAATAAATAAATAAATAAATATATATATATATATGTCCGCCGCTGTGGCCTCGAGGTAGCGTGCTGCCTTGTCACGCAGCGGGCCCGGGTTCGATCCCCGGTCGGGGCAGTTTTTCTGGGTGAGGTTTTTATCGGGGTTTTTCCTCACCTGTAAGACAAATGTCAGGAAAACTTTAAGGCCCAAACGGTCCCCGAAATCATATGGCCATCATCCTTATCATTATCATCATCCTTCACCGGTGTGGAAAGCAACGGGAAGCTACCACATACAAGTCCCTAGTAAAGCTGCAAGCATAGCATGAAAATGCTATAATTGCACTGAAGGACCTGCCTTCGAGCAGAATTACTATGGATGGATATATATATATACATATGTTACTTGTAGATTTTCGCGGATATAAGTATGATTAATAAAGTTTTCTTGAGTTTTCCGCGTCATGGATTCATGATTTCTTGGAATCATACCTTGATAATGGCATGTGGGATCATGCCGAAACGTCGGAATCAGCGGCCATAGGCCGACCTTGAATCAATGACGCGGAAAACTCAAGAAAACGTTCTTAATTATATACAATTTTATATATATATATATATATATATATATATATATATATATTAGGCAAAAGCGTTTTATACAAAGGAATTCACTTCTTCAAAGTATCTTTGATGAAAAATGACATATTGAAGCTATGTATTGAAATACCATTTATGTTTCAAACATGTTACCAGTTCGTAATCTCATCATTTCTCAATATACATCTTTTTATTTTGCATTTTAATTTTATACAAGATTAAACTATTCATTTTTTTAATCTAATAATTTATGAGTGTGGAGATTTTACTTTTGATGTCATATAAACGGAACTAAAGTCACATTTTAACATTAAACATGTGTTTTACATAAAATTAATATTTTAAACTACTTCGCACGTTTGATAGTTATTTGCTTGGGAAACATTATATAGAATATGATTATACATTTTATACCCGAAAGTCACTCCTTGGTTTGACAAAAATTGTCAAGCAAATAAACACGAATGTACGCTATAAATTAAGAGTTCAAAATATAGCTGAAGAAATTCAGAATTATCAAAGCAATTGGTTACATGTCCTAAGAATGGATCCATATCGCTTGCCTATATTAACATTGCAGTATTAATCTAAGGGACTTCGAGATAAAAGAAGACCAAAATTAAGGTGGATTAACCAACCACATCTTGAGATCTCATAGGAAGAGTTTCGAACGAGCTAAAACTAAATAAGTTCATGATGATGATGATGATGCTGATGATGATGTCACTACAATTTTACCTGATACAAGAAAGGAATTATAAATTGTCTAAGACATATATATATATATATATATATATACATTTTGTAACATCACTTGTATTATGGTCGTTTTCGAAGTCTCATTTTGTACTATCTCAAATAATTCTAACATAATAATACTAATAATCATTAAAATAATGCAATAACCAATAAGTAAACTCAGACGACAATAAAAGGCTTCCGATGTTAAAAGCGTCGCATAACAACAACAATTTGTAGCGATTATTCTTCTCAAAATGGAAGTCTGATTCTGAAAGCCGAAACGCATACAGTTATTAAACTTTTTTTTAATAACCTAGTTCAGGACAGCACTTGCCAGGTATTTATTTTAATATTTCACTTTATAATTGCTATTAAGTAACAAGTCCCAAAATGCAGCATTTGAGTAAAATTTATATAAAGTTATTGGGTTTCAGTAAATACAAAAACATTGAAACACATTACCAAATTACATTTTCATATGATATTATTTTTTCTAATTTATTTTTATTATCAATACAATTTAGTTCAAACTAAATAAAAGTAATAAAATGTAGAGGCAGTCAACCATTTTTGGATTAAAAGTTGTTTAGATCGAAATATTGAACATATGTATGTTAAATTATTTATTTTAAACCTGTAGAAATGTGTTCGCTTTAACTGCTGAAATTTAAACCAGGACTATTAACCTCTAAAAACTTCCTCTGTAGAGGAAATCCGATTTTATATACTAATTGATTATTCTTAACCAAATTGTAGCGTTTTGGATTATTCACATAATCGGTTGTTCTAAGGTTTATCTCAGGTCAAATCTCATGGTAGAACAAACCAACTATATATTTTTCATGTTTTTCTTATGTTTTCTATACGTATTCTGGATCGTTAAGTTTGTGTTCCAATAAGTAAAACTATTATCAGCAAGAAGTTTTCTATAATTTGTTTAGGGAAACATATCTGAACGTTATGGAGCGTTCCAAGCTTATATCAAATCTCAGGGCGGACTAAACGAACCGCAGATAGGCCTATTTAGACTTTTCGTCACTTATCTAGATAATTTCTCGGATTAAATATCATCATGGTACGAAACCTATTTAGACAATTAACACAAGGCATTTAAAAGGAAACAAGAGCTTAAATATTTAGGAAGTATGCTTAAATATTTAATACATGTCTAGAAAAAAAATTAATCTACACCGTTTAAGAGAAAAGTTTAAAACATTGAACCCTAACAATTATGTGAATAACTTGTGATATCTTACCTTAAAATTGAATTGAGGTAAATTAACGTAATTCCAACACTTACCTGAAAATGAAACACAACAAAATATAAATTGACTTTTCAGCATGTTCCGAAAAAGTACATAAATTTAAGATATTCGGAATTTTATCAGAACATCGATAATCTAAAAGGCACGATTATAATTTTACTGGTACATTGCCGTCATTAAATATATTTACTGCAGTTGATTGACTTTGTTTGTTTTATTAATTACACAATTTTTACATCCATTTTTCTTTTAATATTAATTATATTATTTGGTATTATACATTTTAAAATCCTACATTAGTTTTTTAGAACCTATTTGACAGTTTACGAGGCTTATCTCAGATGCCTAAGCTTACATATTTTAGAACTTAAAAATCTTAGGTCTAGTTAACGTTCATTAGAACCACACATTAGACATATATGCAGTGGCAGATCACCTTGATCTGTGGTTAGCAGAAGGCCTATTTGAAAACATGCCACGAAAGAGTCTACGTGACAGTACAAGCCAGAGAACACATGCGTAAATAGGACGTAGCGGTTTGAAATTTCCTAGTCACCAAATATTGATTCTGAGTTCCTGAAGTCGAAACTAGTGATTTTAACTTATAAATGTAATATCTTTTTTATCCAGGTTGTATATGTTTATAATATTGTAGTACTGTTTGATAAGAAGGGGTCCATTTTCTTCAGATAAGGAAATGCCAGAAATAAAACAAAAACATTGCGTAATAATCGAAAATTTTATTGTGATTTTTTATTGCGATAACCAAAACCACTTTGACTGCTAATAGTCAAAACGGGATTTTAAGTAGATCTACTACAATTTCCATCTTTAGTGCTAAATATAATCAATGGGCACTGGATTTCAGAAGCTTAAAATAAATATATTTTATCCAGTTTTGCATCCGGAACATTCGACTTAATTGACAAGCGCATTACTAGTGTCCAACATAATTCTACATCGTGTAAGTTTATTCCCACTACAGCATTTTAATTGCTTTGTTACATTGTACAATGCACTTCTTAAGACTTGTATTATGAAGCGTTTTTTATAACAAAGATGATGCATCCCACATTTTAGAGTTCTGTAAATTTTACTTGTATATTTCTAATATGTTGCAGTCTATGAATCCAACCCATTATGAATATGTGTATAAAGTGAAGGATCCGGAAGGCAACGACTTTGGTCATGCTGAATCAAGAGACGGAGACAGAACTTGGGGCCGATACTTTGTACAACTTCCGGACGGCAGAGTGAAGACAGTGAAATACTGGGCAGACAACACCGGATTCCATGCCGAAGTTGAGTACAGAGGTCAAACATCGCATACGTCAGGTAGCAGGAAATACAAACGCCTATAATCTATCACCTAATAAAATACAACAGCGAGACCAAAGTACAGCTCTATTGCTTCCCTATTTGTTATTTTTTTCAGGATAAGATTACAATTATTGTATATTAAATTCCTTATTTGTTATTACATTGTTATTTACATTCGATTTTTATATTTTACAAAGTTTAATAAAATATTATGAAATAAAATTGTATCAATATTACATTTTACCGTACAGAAGTAAACTTCATATTTTTTATAAATATGACTAAGTTATTATCGTCATTTTAGGTGTCGAATAAGATGAGCCTGTTCCCATATCTCAATATATTCTTAACTTTTCCAGAGACATTTATGTCTTCCTCTATATCTGTGTCACTTTGGTTGATAACGAATTACCTTATTTTATAAACGATTTGGATTAATTCTACATGTGTGATTTAACCAATTCGTTTGAAAAGTGTTTGTAATGTTTAATATTAAGCTTTAACGAATACCAAGATTTCCTTTTTTATCCAGCCACCTAACTCCTAAAAGAGAACGTAAAAATAAAATTTGTGCAGCTCGAAATTTGGTTTTACGTCCACTTCTCACTGCTACGTTTAGGGATTTCTGGTGTTGTACTGTATAATCGTAATTTAGTGTTTATGGACATTTGTTTCCCAAACTGTCATTTAATGAATCCATTATCTAATTATATTTCAGTAATTTCGTATATATAATTTTTATTAGAGAACTTAGTCCCCAAGGTAATAAAATTCCGATTTTTTAAATAATATATCTTCCAATTGTAGTTTAAATCTCCATAGATTTTTTCCGCACGTTAGTTTTACTAAAATACATTTTTATGGAATAATTACCGCATGTAATACATAATTTAATTGGAAAGATCCTGTTTTTCAAAGCATGCTTCGATCTGGTAAAATTAACCAAATCATCTACAGAGTGATTCAGAAATATGGCTATAAGTTTGATCGCATTTTGTGACGAAAATATTATTATTAAAGGAAATATGATATTATCATTGGAGAGGGAATCCTTCAAATTACAACAATAGAACAAAACAAACCAAATCACTGCTCACGTGCAGCTTGGCGGGGTTGATTTTTGTGGGCTAGCGTCGAACGCCTCCACAATTCTCTTCTATGTTTCTGCATCCGTGCTAATGCGAGGCGTTCCAGGAGGTTTGATTTTCTGTATCCTTCCCGTTTCCAGCAGTCGTTTTCTCCACTTCCTCACAGTCGACGGCTGCAATGCTACGTTAAACTCACGTCTTGCCCGTCTTGCGGCCTCACGATCATTAGCCTACGTTATTGCCCATGCAGCAAATGTAATTTGCTGTTGCATATTCAACGCCATTTTGACTAATGACGCAAGTTCTACACTGTTTTGTTTCATTCCATTGTTGTAATTTGAATAATTGTCTTTCCAACGGTAATTTCATATTTACTGTAATGGTAACATTTTATCGCACAACGCGATCAAACGTATAGCCATATTTATGATTCACCCCGTATATGCAACAATATTTAGAACTTATTATTCCTTGAAATGTTTATTCCAAGTTGAATTATTTATTTGAATCTTCTATGATTTTATTAACCGTTCAAGTGACCGAAAATAATTGTTATGGTATTTAAATATGTCGGACCGCAGTAAAATAAATATCATGTGTAATTTTTTTTTATCAATGTCACTCGATTGTCTTTATGACATTTCTAGTAAACTCTCCTGGCAATTGTGGAATTGTAACCCACTTCTTAAGTTGGGGAGCCTGGAAGGCGGAGTTACACTTCCCCGATGATTAGTAATGAACGATAATAAGACGCCAGGAGAGTCCTTAAACCTAAACTTAACCTAAATACTGACCATGGGAGACCATAGGAATAATTATCTTCAAGTAAAAAAATTCGAACATAACCGAATCCGAAACCCTATGAAATGTAGACAGAAGTTCTAACCACTAGCTCATGACGTTGTCTCGTGTGTAATGGTCTAAGTTATTACTTATATTGTGTAATTCAACACAAATTCAAATAATTTCCATTCATTCGTTTTATACTATTTTATTAAAAAATATTAAATAAATTAAACCAGTGATCTTATAAGTTGCAAATTTAAGGATTAATGTTGGCCTACATTTTGAGTAGGGCAGGTAATAATCCAGAAACCTGTCTCACTCCTTTATCAGTTGGTACAGGATCTGAAATTTTATTACTTGAGATTTTAACTTCTTCTTCTTCTTCTTCTTCTTCTTCCTTTCATGTGATAGACCTAGTGGTCTGTTACGGTCTCAATCCAACGTTTGAAGGGTCTGCCCAAAGATCTCTTGCCTGATGGCTGGTAATTTAAGATCTGACGTGGTATTCTTGTTCTGCTCATTCTTCATAGGTGAGATTTCCAGTTGTTTCTGTATTTTTGTACATATTCCATGACTGATTCTGTGTGTAATTCTTTGAGAATCTCAGAATTCCTTTTATGGTCTGTCCTTGAATAGCCCGCAGTACGTCTCATAAATTTCATTTCTGCCGCAGTTGGTCTTTGTTCATCTACACTGCGAATTGTCCAGGCCTCACTGCCGTATTTTAACTTTTATCTTTAAATTCTCGTAAAAGCTTTATATATAGGCCTAATATAATAAGATGTAATATTTTTAATTTCGAGTTATAGTGATGAATTGAACTATGGTTCAAATGAATTCTGCTAACAAAAGCATTAACTAACCATATAGTCTATTTGGATATATGTAGGTGGTATTACTTTAACAAATGTAATTAGCATCGAAATTGAAAGCTGAAATTGAAAGACCAACAAATTATGCTCCGAGAATCTTATTTCAGGCTTTCAAATAACAACTGTAAATAATTAAGAACTTCAATTTTAATAACAATAAGAAGAACAGAGTATCACAAATAGTGAAAAACAAATTATAATTCTGGAATTGTAAATTTGTTACGTAGTACTTATTTATATATTAACCTTATGTAGTTAAGGTCATGCTCTATCTTTCAGTCTATCAGGACAAACAGACAAGCTAAACATAACTTTAAACAACACTTAAAACGTTTAACAATTTAATTTTTGTGGCTGTGATAATGTAAAATATTCTTATATTACAATTTTATATATTTTTTCCTGGCAGTGTTTCATTTGTTTTCAAAAGCAATATTATTTTTGCACGATAGTGCGTTCTGTCGTACTTATAGGATTGGAGACCATGACTGAAAGTCCAATAATCTAAATTTCGTGGTTGCCAACCTATATATAACTAAATAACTATACTGTAATATTACAAATTACCTACCTACGGCGGTAATTAAAACCACTGCCCAATACTACGTACAATATATATACAAAATAGACCCAAAAGATAGTGTTAATGAACATTATACGAAAAAAAAATTCACTCCATGTTAAATGAACTGAACTGTATTTGAAACAATATAAAACAATAAATTTATACTTGCCGTCATTTTATATCTGATTGTTGTCACGGCCTGTTGTAGTCCCAACTAAATTGTTTTCGGAATTTAGCGTATATACATTATCAGGAATACTAACGTCAGTGAGTTGTTTATAATGAATGCAAATATTTCCAACAAAGATGCCATTACTATTATTTATTATTTTCAAAATACCGTCATTAAAAAAATAATCCACAACACACGTTTGTGAAGTGTTTTACAGAATCTCGGAAATTAAAAACCTTGCTATCGCTCGGTTTTTAATAATTTCCTCGCTTCTGTAAAAACCACTTCTCAACCTCGCATTGTAATATACTGTAACATTTCAGTTCGTATCGATTCCTACAACAATTTTTACTTTTTTATTAAAGTTGTATAATGTTCTAATAATAAAAATCAACAATTCATCCTTCGCCTGTAAAATTTTATGAAGCAAATACATGGGCTTCTATAATTGTTACTACTAATTCCTCATTTATAGGCTATATATTCGGAAAATATTATTAACCCTTAAATTCGCAATGTATCCTACAGGATATATCAATTGTTTTGTTTTATTTTGTCTAATGGTTTTATTAAAATAGAAGAAAGCCAACGATAAGAAATTACTGAAATGTGTGTGGAATTACACAAAATACCTAGTAGTAACAGTTATGCACGATTTCGTTTTCAGTGCGATCCGCCACATTTAATTAACTGATACGAGAAATTACTGTTTTGTTAATATATGGGTTAATTAATTCAGATATTTGTGATAATGAATGAAGTGATACATTCATGGCACAAGAACTGGAAAGAGCACAAGTAGATGAAGTGGTTATTGTAACTGACAGTGCATGACTGAATTGTAGATCACATGGCTGGCGCGACATTTTCCTTTAATATCAATTTCAGGTATCTCCTCAAGTAGCAATTAAGTTGCCCTAATAAACCGAATTGATCACATTCCACAATTTTATTATGATATATATTTTATAGAGAGGAATTGAAACGGCAAACCATGGGAATACAGCACAATAATTACAATCTATTTCCTCTACATATTATATTGCATTTATTCCTATGTAAAACATTGATCATTAAGGCTAGTCAACTTCTTAATCCATTGTTAAAGCATTAAATCCTTCTAGACTTGGCAGAAATAAAATTTTATTCATAATTTAACAGCTCTCCAGTTTTGCCTATAATTAACAAACTCACTAACACCATCGAACCCGGAGGTTTATGACCGCGTTGGATTAAGCTCTCTCTCTCTCTCTATCTATCTATCTCTCCCTCTATCTCTCCATCCCTCCCTCTATCTCTCCATCTCTCTCCTTTTATATATATATATATATCCCGGGTCAATGTTTTCTAATTATTCCCTGTATAATTCACCTCCCTCAAATTATGGTTAATGTTGTTATACTCCCACCAATTTCTTGACGCTTTTTTTCTGGTTTTCCTACAATAAGTTCCATGCCCCTTTTTCATTCTCCATTCATGCCATATGTCCCGCACATCGCAGCCTACGAGACGTAACTGCTCTTATTATATATATTTTTCGTTAATTTAATCTTCTCCATTCAATTATCCTCTTACTAATAATCCATACATAACTTTTATACAAGGTTTATATATCTCAGTTGACAATTCTTACTAATAAACACTGTATTAGCTGTTCAGTGTATACGAGGTGTACAACTTTAGATGGGAAATCGTTATAAATGCCTTCAGCCTTGTTTAAGGATTGTATAACTAGACAAAATGTCGGACTTTTAATATCGACTGATTGTTTTCTTATGATATTGATGAAAGTCTCCATACATTTAACTGAAAATGCAACACTTCAACGACTGTTTGATGGATGTACAGGACATAAATAATATTAATAAAGCTGTGGGTAGGAAAATAAAGCATCATACAATGCCTTTTTTACACTCATTCTCGATTAGGCCTAATAATATTTTAAAATTGAACATTGATTCACAAACGAACATGTTCTACAATAGTTGCTGTGAGACAAGTTTTAACCGGAATGTAGTTTAAATGCTTCATAATATTATTTTAACAAAACTTTCTTGCATTATTAATATATAATACACATACCGATATAAAAATGTATTTAATTATAAAGGTACTATTATTGCAGCAAACCACATGTTAGCTTGATAGTCTTGGGGTTAGAGCTTCTGAATATAGTCCGTCAGGTCGTAGGTTCGATTCCCGATGAAATTGCAGATGATTTTTTTTTTTCGCTTAAAGCGTTAGGCATTATTTTATTGAACAACATTAACTAGTGATTAATTGTGTAAGAAATGAGTATGTATAAGAATAAATAGAGATTTCCTAATTGGGGAGGTACGGAAAAAAATAAGTATGCTTTAATATATTTGCATTTTTTCTTTAGGCTATGTCAAATCTATCGTAGAATTAGTTTCACAGATAACGTCCTGCCATACGTGTTGTTGACAGTAATTCTGCCCGAAGGCAGTTCCTTCACTGCAGTCATAGCATTTTCATGCTATGCTTGCAGCTTTACTAGGGAATTGTAGGTGTGGTAGCTTCCCGTTGCTTTCCACACCGGTGAAGGATGATGATGATGAAAATGATAAGGATGATTATGATGGCCATATGATTTCGGGGACCGTTTGGGCCTTAAAGTTTTCCTGACATTTGTCTTACAGGTAAGGAAAAACCCCGTCAGTAATATATAATAGACAGAAAAAAATACAGCAGATAATAATACAATTATATTATACATTAATTAAATTACGTAAAGTTAATAATGTTCTGCGCCGTAGCCGAATCTTTAAGGCAAGATGCCATGGCGCAGAGTTACGGTACTTGCGCTGGTTCGAGTCCCCGTGAGGGAAGAAATTTTCTCATGGAATTTCGGCCAGTATGGGATCAGTGCCCACCCAGCATCGTGAGGCATTTTGGTACCTACAATGAGTAGCTACTCCAGGTTGAGAAGACCAGCTATAACGGCTGGGAGACCCGACATGCTGACCACGTCACCCTTACACTGGCTTATGATTGTCTGCCTCTGTGATTAACACATGCGAACGTCAGCCAGCAGTCGGCTGGTAGGCCAAGGGCCTTCTATGCCTAGTGAATTTGGAGTATAAAGGTATTAAGTATTAAAGTTTGCTTACATGTTGTTCTTATTTTCCGCGTTTTGTCCGGACATTTTCCCACGTTTATCCAATTTTCAGGGTTTACCATTAACTCATATCTTGCCAATCTTTCATGATTTTGATTTAGAAACATTTCCTACGACAACTGACGCCTCCAATATTGCAAATATTTACATTTTCCTAATAGATGTATTTCGTCTTCAAAGCTCCCGCAAATTTGACATATTCTCATATCATAATCGTCCATAAATGTTACAAATTTCCATGCCCCTGCTTAAACCAAGCGGGGCACGCCGTAGCGTAGTGGTTAAGGCACTGAGCTACAAGCCGGAGGGTCAAGGGTCCCGTTGGGGGTCAGGATTTTTAAACTGACCCAAACCCTCTGGCGGCACTATGACCCTGGGGTCGACTCAGCCTCTAACGGAAATGAGTACCAGACGCTTGTTCTGGGGTAAAGGCGGCCGTCACGCAGGGCTGACAACCCGGCTGACATCAAGTGCCGATTGTCTAGAAAAAGTGGGAGCCTTAACCTCCTACTACCCCAAAGGCCTCCTGAGGCCTGTTGTGGGATCACTTTACTTTACTTTGCTTAAACCAAGCAACTCCTGATCTCTCTTTAAATCTTAGATTGGATATGTATGATTCTTTTTCCCAGATATCTTGTTTTGTATTCTGGGAACGCAGTCTGTACTACGTATAAATAAATATTAACCTAAAAAACAACGATTAAATGTAAGTAAATTTATCTGGAAAATAACTTCTTCTCTTCTTCTTCTTCCTTCCAAGTATTAGGCCAAGGCCTGTTACGATCCTATAGAAAATTTTCCCTCCAGCGTCTTCCGGAAAATTCTCGTATAAGACTTGAAAG
The DNA here is from genome assembly GCA_030220185.1 of Diploptera punctata. Taxonomy (NCBI): domain Eukaryota; kingdom Metazoa; phylum Arthropoda; class Insecta; order Blattodea; family Blaberidae; genus Diploptera; species Diploptera punctata. The sequence goes on along the minus strand of JASPKZ010006458.1, from coordinate 561,940 downwards.
CATAATAATAGTCCCTTCGATTGGTTGCTGGCCAAAGGAAGGCAAGACCAGTGATGGGCCTGCCATCTTATAGCCTCTGGTCAGGCTTTTCTGGAGAAGAAAAGAAAATAAAGGAAAGAAGAAATGGAAGAAAGGAAAGACTCCTTAGCCCTCGGATGCCCTAATAGCATTGGGGTCGAAAAAACAAGAGTTAACCAAGAGAGGTTAGATAGTAAAGTTAAAAGAGTGCAAAACACAAGTAAGTGGAAGAAATGTTTTGCTCAGCTTGGGCACCTTGTGGTCGCCATCCACATATCCCCTAGATGAGGACCCCTGAGGGGCTGGAAAATAACTAATTTCTATAACTCATATAAACTCTGATAAAATGTCAAAAATTTAATTTCATATTACCTTTATGAGCAAAATGGAAGTAATAAAACATTAGCTTGATATTTTGATCTAAGACACCTTATAATATATGGATTTTATTTAACGGTAGCATGATGCTGTATCTATAAGAGCATCCATTTAAGGCCGCCCACTCATATTCCAACTCTTTTTGCCATCACATTTTCATCTGACCGCCAGATGATACCAGTGAAAGCTAATCAATCATATTATACAACTTTCATTTTTGCCTCGTAGTGAAATTAGCAGCCGCTCATCGTCCTTTATATTCAATGTCTCTATTGAGGTGACAATTTAAAACTTGTGAAACTGACAGTTCAAAGTGCTGTAATTTAATAAAGCTCTTCACTTTAAATACGCTATTAGTATTTATCCACCTATTATAAAGTTCTACACTTTTTTCTATTCATAGATTTATAATCTAACTTCTCCATCAATTGTTGCTATCTCATTTAAACTATAATTACACTCTTCTTCAATTTATAACTATTAAAGGCAATTGATTGACGAACTGAAGGGATGTGAGTGCAAGGGACCGCAGGAGGTGAGGTTGGATATCTCTAGCTCCTAACGACTTAATCTAAAGAAAATATTCGGTACTCATATTAAGGAGAGTCAGTTGTGAAAAAGTAGTTAATAATAATAATAATAAATAATAATAATAATAATAATAATAATAATAATAATAGTAATAATAATAATAACAATAAATTCATTTTGAGAATTTTCCTCATCATTGAGGGTTTTATCCAACCAATCTTAATAATTAACACACGTTTTTAAAAAAAATACATAAATGGCTTATAGACATCGGTTTGTAACAAGCATTCACAAATTTCCCTTAATTAATGTTCTCCATCGTTCTCTGTCCTCACTGACCTCATCCGTTACACCAAATTTCCTCAATGGATTTTGAATGTTATTCTTCCAGGCTGTTCTTGGCCTTCCTTTTCTGCTCCTACTTTCAATTTCCCATGAATAGACAGCCATCCTGCATTCTTCTTATGTGTCCATACCATTTTAGCATTCTGTATTCAATCTCATCCATTATACTTCTTTCTGCATTCGTCCATTTTCTAATTTCTGTATAATAATAATAATAATAATAATAATAATAATAATAATAATAATAATAATAATAATAATATATTAATAACAATAACAATAATAATAACAATAATCTGGTATGTTAAATATATTATCCACCTCTATAGTCTTCGATTAATATTTTTGCCCCGTAAGCGGTGGGCCCGAGATTCGATCCCTGGTCGGGACAGGTTTCCTGCATGACTTTTGTTCGAGGTATTTCCTCACCTATAAGTCAAATTTCAGGAAACGGTAAGGCCCAAACAGTCCCCGAACATTATCTGGCCATCATAATATGCATTGTCATATTTGCTTTGTTTAGTGTTAAGATCAGTATGAATGGTGTGTTTCGTCTTAATGTTGTTTTGTCTCGTATTTGGCTCTAACATTAAGCTGATCACTCATTCCGGGTAAGAAAAAGTATGTGTGTTATCCATAGTTTAAAATACCTGTCCCGACGGGGCGTGCCACTTTAAGATCCGGGTGGCGTGTGGCATGTAAAGTATCTAAAAGATGAGAGGTTAAACTGAGTTAATGAAATGGAATATTAAAAAATAGTATATCTCTAATTCTGATTACCTGATATTATTATAATTTTTGTATTAATTAAGGAAAAATTTCACTTTATGCACACACACACATATCATGAAAGCAAAACAAATATGTTAGTGCGTTATCAACTACGCTATCCAGGCATCCCAGGAAAAACATTAATTTTCCTACCTTATAAACAATTCTCAAATCATACTTTAAAAAATATTAATCGCCTTTAAGGTTGTTGTTAAATATTAAAAAAAAAAACAGCTTTGAAAATGGAATTAATTCCGAAAGGCATAGCTGATTATTTTAAACAATTTTAATTAGTTGAGGACGACTGTCATCATAGGTACAATTTTTATTGTTTTAAATATTCTCAAATAATAATAGGCAGAGGAAACGTCCGCACTGCCATCTTACAACTTCTATAACAAGAAAGCATTTTTTATGAGAATAGTTTTACTTTATAGCAGTGACACTATTTTATTTCGAGCGATGTCACAGCTAAATTATGGCTATATATATATATATATATATATATATATATATATATATATATAACTCCTGGCGCGACAGGCCTAGGAGGCCCTTAGCCGACCAGCCAGCTGCTGGCCTCACATCCACATATGTCAATCACAGAGGTAGATGATCATCCAGCCAGTGTAGGGGTGACATGGGTCAGCATGTCGAGTCCCCCAACCATTATAGCTGGTTTTCTCAACCTGGAGCCGCTACTTATTGTAGCTACCCAAATGCCTCACGATGCTGGGTGGGCACCGGTCCCATACTGGTCGAAATACCATGAGAAAATTTCTTCCACCATGGAGACTCGAACCAGCGCAAGTCCCGTAGCTCTGCGCCAAGGCTTCCTGCCTTAACCACTCGGCTACGGCGCGGGACTATATATATATATATATATATATATATAAATCTAAGACGGTACTATAAGCGATGTCCCGCTGCCTTATATGAAAGGTTATATAATAAAAGAAACATCAATATTTGTATTGGGTGACTGAGTTGAGTAATTGGTAGTACAAAATTAGAGATTACGGGTTCATATCCCGGTTCAGGCTTTATTTTTGTTTTCATGTTATGCACATACACACACACACACACACACACACACACACACACATATATATATATATATATATATATATATATATCTGCTGAAATGAGATATTTTGCGAAGGACTGCAGGATACACGCTACTAGACCATAAACAAATTAAGAATTTTAGTACAATTACATATGGAACCATTACAAATGAAATTTCGGATTATAAGTGAAGATGGATCAACATTTTCATCGGATGGGGGGTCACAGGATACCCAAACAAATGTTAAGCTATAAACCTGCAGGAAGAAGAAGACCAGGACGTCCACTCAAAAGACTTTTAGATGGTGTTTCTATTCATGCCGAAACAGGTCAACAAATGGCCTAATTCGTGAATGAACTATGATGTGTGTAAGTGTATTTAATATTTTCATCAGTAATATTTTTTCTATGTTAAAATCCAATTCAAATCCTGTATTCGAAATACTACAGATGCAACAATAAAACTGCTAACACAGATGTTCTTATTTATAACGACTACTTGTAGATAAAATTTTACATCTTGTTTAATTATAGAAGATGAACGTAGGTAGGCGATGATCAAACTATAATTGAATAGCAGGCCAGAACAATGGTATAACTCTAATTTTTTCCAAGTTGAGTTTTACATGAAAAATATCTGCTAGTGCACGTGGAACATTTTTCCATGTAAAAATTAACTTTGGAAAAAATGAGAATTGCAGCTTTGTTATGGGCTGCTATTCAATTATTAAAAATAATATTTTTTATCGAATTGTTCAACATATTTAATAATACATAAATATTATTATTATTAAAGCCAAATGTGTCCTTAATATTAACAAAAAAAGTTAACTAATTGGAATCAGACATTTATTTATTTATTAATGTTTCCTGTTTGGTTTATTTTTCGACTAAATGTTTTCTTGCAACTCGACGTTTCGCCTACTGCTGCGGTAGACATCGTCAGTAGATTCTGCGTGCTTTCTGTGAACTTCTAGATAGTTGAATAGTTCACAGAGAGCACGCAGAATCTCCTGATGATGTCTACCGCAGAAGTAGACGAAACTTTGAGTTTCAAGAAAACTGGACTTCGGTCATTTATCCGTGAAAGCCTACATTTTATATATCTAATTTTTTTATTGTGTGTTACTTTTTATCCCTCTTTACAACCGATTCCCCTTAAAGTACGTCAGATGGATTGTAAACGAGTGTGGACAAAAACAAAGAAAAATCGTTATATTTCCGGTATTCGAGTTCGAACCTGGAGTATCCAATGATCAGTATTGTACATTGGAATCCATATGAACTTGTATAATTTAAATTAGTTATAATTTCCCTCAGGAAATTTTAATAAACGTGTAATTGAATATTCCGATCTCACTGGCTCTGCGAGAATCTATATTGATACCCTATCCTTTCAATAATGATTATTATTATTGTTTGCTACAGGTTTGGATTAATTTGCTGTCTCTAGTTTCTGTAGTCACGTAACAAATATGCAGTTATATCTTCGGTAATGTGGGTTTATTGTAAAAAACATATTAGACGACACATTCCTTTATTAGAACACAGTGAGCGTTTGGAATGCAATTACCTCTGCTCAATGTTCGAACATTTTTATAAATTATAGGAAAATTGGAGATGATTGGTTCGATCCGCAGCGAGAAATGTGAAACCAGGAAATAACATTAATTAAAAATATTTCTTCATTTTTATTAATTTTAAGATGAGTATTATTGATTTACCCAAAGATTATGAATCTTAATCATAAACGAAGGGCTAATGATAAAGTTATTGCAATGAGTCAAGCATGTGTTTATGATTTTTATGACGTCACTATAATTAATGGATACATAGCGAAAGAAGTAACATTCCACCAGCACACCAAATATAATATAATAAACAAAATACTTCACAGAATATCACAAAAATATCCATTTCACAAAACACACGAATTAACAAGCAGGCACAAAGCCACTCTTTACAAAATACTAGTTAGATATGTCACACTTTACGCTAGTCCAATCTGTGAACATTAAATCCGAACAGTTTTAAATCAACTGAAAGTATGAAAAAGAAACAGGACCAATAATTGCCGACAGAGAAAACGCACAGCACACCTATAGGACATACTTGAATTATCATATATACATGACACATCAAACACACGGTCAAGGTCTAAGAGCCTCACACACAAACACAACAACCAGATCCACAGATTCAAGACAAACAAGGGCGACACTTCATACACCTATGGACAATCATCAAAATGACACATAAAAAGCAAACTCCACAAGAAAAGATGAAGCTTAAAGCGTTACTCTGTTTTTTCACTCTCATAAAGACAATAGGAGGATGAGGAGGAGGAGAACAAAACGTGTCAGATATACCTAATATAAATACAACACGAAAAAGTTCATGGCGCTGAAAGTAGACCGCCGATATCAGACTCACGCGCGCGCGCACATGACACAGAAGACAACTCCCGACATTCGCTCTGGCAAATCTCCCACATTTATTCTGCAATTCAAAATTGATTGTATATGTTTAATATATTATTGATTCAGCACTAAAATAGTAAATATATATGTATGGATTACTTGTAGTATTTATAAACTTATGATTATCACTCTATATGGAAATATTTGAAGGATATCACACAACAACAAAGAATTTCTCGCAGGCTCAAAATGTATCAATAACTATGTTTTCGGATTCGCAGAAGACGAAAATGATATTAGTTTTTTTCTAATCAGCTAACCAGAGTCAGATATTTCGACGAAAACCTTTAGCAGAACTGATCGTTTCCGTGAGAGTCGCAGGCGCTATTGTCTCTCAAACTGGTCACCCTTCTTTTTCATTTCCGCGGTTTTATTACTCTTAGGGATTGCTAAACCCTCAGGAATACGCAGATATACAAGATTTCCTGGTTGTCACTGTTAAATACGTGAAGTAATGGCTTGTAATGCCTCGTTCTGTGCAGTTCGTCTTACATTACATCATTGTGATTGTGAAGTGTCGATATATGCATTATTGTGTATCATTATAAAGAAATTGAATTAAAACAATCTACTATAATATATTTTTTTAATACGTAAGTTTTAGTGTTTTTATAATTTTGCAATGTCTCGCCGCTGTAAGAATTGTCCTAATTTATTCTGTTACGTATGTGGAGAGTATTGTACAAAATCTTAGCGCAGAACTAGTTATAAAGGCGTACAATTTATATTTCGGGATTATAGTAAATTTGGAGATACTGATAAATAATGGGCCCCCAATGTTTACTGTACAAACTGCCAAAGGATTTTTATAGGGTGGTTAAAAGGTTCGCATTCGTGCATGCCATTTGCCATTCCAATGTTGTGGAGGGAACCTACGGACCACATCACTGACTTATTTCTGTATGGTCAATATATCTGGTTTCACTTAAAAAAATAAGCATTCTCTTCAGTATCCAAATTTGCAGTCAGCCATGCGACCTGTTAAACATAGTGTTTCCTCACCGAACTTGGGTGACGTCAGTGATGAACATATGGCGAAAGGTTCCACGAAGACATTTTAGAAATAGAAAGGCGTTGTAAAGGGAAATCAGTGACCAACATGCTTGCTGATTACTGGTGGAAACTTATCACAGACGTTTCGGAGCCATTGTATCGGCGTAAGACATCCAGGAAGTAGTTTTGAAAGGTGAGATTTTTGCTAAAATGTAAGCATGTGTTGTAACGTAAATACGTATTTATCCTTTTTAGAAAAAAACATATTTTTACTTTTTAGATCTTATATGATTTGGTTTTACATAGATCAAGAAAAGCAACGGCAAGCTACCACACCTACAATTCCCTAGTAAAGCTGCAAAGCATAGCATAAAAATGCTATGATTGCAGTGAAAGACCTGCCCTTGAGAAGAATTACTATGGATGGATGGAATTGCTTCTAGCAATATTATTGTAAAAAAATTGAAACTAAGTGCAGATAAGCAATAATATGGGAAATATAACGAAAAACGTTTAACACGTCCTCGCAAAACACTGTTAGGTGATAGAGAAAAACGGACTTCAAATTCGAAATCAGCGCATGCCAATTAACTAAAATCACCTATTTTAAAAATGTTCAAATTTGTTGTTGTGCGTATTTTAAACTAAGCCACGAAAGGCTATGCAATTTAATATCAATCATCTTAGTCCATTAATATTTGGAAATAAGTATGTCAAAATGTATAAGAACACAAAACAGTACTGTCTTAACATTATTATCTGGAGAAGAAAGCTGGTCAGTGAGGAGTCAAGAAATAAGGAACATAACCGCTTGGGAATGAAAAGTTAAAGAATTAAAGAGGGAAGACCAAAAGATAAATGAGAAATGCAAGAATCAGGGTTGGATTAAATAAAAATTACATCGAGAAAGGAGACAATTGATTACGTTTGAACATGTAGTGGGAACGTAAGAGGAGAGGAAATCTAAGCAGATAACAGAAGCAAGGACAGAAGGGAAAAGAGGAAGGTCGAAGAAAGGGTATATGGATGACACTCAGAATGTAATATGGTGAAACGGTAAAGCGGTTGGATAATTGAAGAGAATGGAAAAAGACAGATTTAGAAGATATGACTGTGTTGGTCCCAATGTTGTAATGTAATTTTTCCAACAAGAAGAAGAAGAACTATTGAAGTTTAAATCCGCGGATAATTTTTAAAAAATGAGGTAAAAATAAGATGCAAATTGAATTCTCACAATAACTTGATTCGCATAAGATTATATAAAATGTTAACTCATACAACAGATTGTACTTAATTTTTTTATGTCCTGAAATATGGAAAGTAGTTGATTGCCCGGCTGTACTCGGGTATTTATTTATTTTAAATATTAATGGCATCATTCACCTTAGCGACTCCATAATCTATGGAATACGACACTACTCAGGTCAATTTGGAAATATGTTTTACCCATTCTCGCCCCCTCTCTCTTAGGTATGTTATAAGCCTAACATGGGTTTAAATGTTATCATAGCTATCACCAACCAGATAAACGATTCCGAAAATCATAGTTTCGACACTAATCTCAGTGATCTTTGAAATTTTATTTTCCATCCCTTCTCATTAACTTAAGGGTGCAAGGGTCAAACTTGAGCTTAAATATTGTCAGAAAGGACTTTCGTTTATCATCTTAGCGATTCAGTAAACTGTGGATTGGGCATTATTCTCGACCACCTTTAGTATCTTATTTTTCACTCCTTCTTACCGTTTCTCTTACTCATACTGGTGTTATGGTCAAATGTGGGCTTAAATGTCATCTGGATTGTCACTAATAAGCTTTAGCGACCACAAAAAATATGGATTCGACAATACTCTACATTTTGTATTCTAGTTTTCACTCATTATCGCCCCCTCATTCATCTTAGGAGGGCTGTTGGTCAAAGTTTGGTGTTAATGTCACCAGGACTGCCACTAAAGTGCTTAGCAAGCCCAAAAATGATGAATTTGACCATAGTATGCTTTGTATTAACACATAACACAATACCGTAGCATCTGAAACATTAATCACACAACGGAAGGTTATTGTAGTCACAATTTATTGAATGATCTGGAACAATTAAACGGTCATTACGGCACTTTTATTTTTGATTAAAAGATATTTGTTTTTACATGTTACGCAATGTGTCATTCAGGGTTGGTAATTTAAAGGGAAGCTCACAACGTAACTTTCTGGCCATTTTAGAATTATCACTTTGGAAGTATGTTATTTGTTAATACAGAAAGACATTATGATACATTTTTATCTTTTTTTGAAGAGTGTAATTAATGAACATTGGATAAGTTATGTGGGCTATTTGAAAATGTTATGGCGTCACTTGCATATTTAACAACAGCAACAACAGAGTTACATGAACCAAATCTTCAGACTTATGTTAGTCCCTGATTCTAAAATTACTTTAAAAAGAAAAAAAATCAATACCAGTGAAAACATGTAAGTTATACAAGGATGGATTGTCAAAACAATTACAGACGTGCCTATTTCGATCATCACCACAGGACGTGGAAAACTGAAGTCATGTTTTCATAGGTTTAAGATGGTAGAAAAAAAACCCGATGTGTCACTGCAAATCAAGTTCACAAACAGTTAGTCATCTGCTGTGGGACTGTGTACTGTTAAATCAGCAAAAGTTAATTCATAAAAAGTTGTATAACTATATATACATAAGGACTTTATTAGACTAAAAATAAGATACATACAATGTTAATTACAAATATGGGTCGCACGGGCAGTAAGCCGTGCGTGGGGTTGACAGTCCGTTACAATAAGTTGATGTTTGGTAATAATATACTTAAAACAAAAAAAAAAGAGAAAATAATATTACAATTACATTATACATTAACTTAGTTATGTAGAATTATTAAGAATTAATTGTATTGCAATTTGTTAACATATTTATTTATTCACGAATGAGTGTTGTTCTTATTTTCCGCGTTTTGTCCAGAAATCTACCCAAGTTTATCCATTTTTTTGGGCTTACCAATAACTCGTAGCATGCCAATCTTTCACGATTTGAATTTAGAAATCTTTCCAGTAATAACTGACGCCTCCAATATTCCAAATCGTTACATTTACATGTAATACCTGTATCTCGTATTCAAAGCTCCCGCACATTGGACATATTCGCATATCGTGATCGTCGCTAATTTGTAAAAGCCGGTTGTCAATGGCCGTTCAGCAATGTTGAAGTAATGCTCAGACACACCAGACACTTTGTTAATTTCATTAAAAGTAAAGACTTCGAAATTTTATAAATATAATATAGTAAAGTAAAGTGTTCCTATTATAGGCCTCAGGAGGCCCTAAGGGTAGTAGCAGGTTAGGGCTCCCACTTTTTCTGAACAATGGGCACTTGGTGTCAGCCGGGTTGTCAGTCCTGCGTGACGGCCGGCTTTACCCCCAGATCAAGCGTCTGGTACTCATTGCCGTTAGAGGCTGAGTCGACCTCGACCCCAAAGTCCATAGTGCCGCCAGAAAGTTTTGGCCAGTTTAAAAAACCTGACCTCACCGAGACTCGAACTCTCGACCTTCCGGCTTGTAGCGCAGTGCCTTTACCATTAAGCTACGGAAAGTAGGCTTTGTAAGAATATGTATATATTGTATTTAGTATGAAAGTGGAAATAGTTGTACAATCTCAATGTATGTAAATATTTAGCATATAGTATTAACGTTATGTAATGGAGCATGCTAGTTAATAAATCTATTACAAATAAGTTATTGTAGATGCACGAGATAAATGAGGCACCCTGTATTTACGGAATGCAAACTCAATGAACACTTAAGTAAAGTGGTCGTCTCTCAAGACAATAAAATCTTCACATGTCTCAATATGAGATTAAAATAAATTAAACATATTGATGTGCAGATATGTTGAGCATGAATAGACCTATACCACGCACGCTTTTCATGGTATATGGATTCACTATTCTTACAGTGAAATGTTTGACAAATAATGCGAACTAATTCCATTATCCTAAGTCCAAATTGAATGCAAGCAAATAGATTTAACTGGACCGGAGCAATCAACATAAAATCGCAATTCTCGTCACCATTATTATTGTTGGAATGGTAACTTTGTTTCGCATCAATTTGCGCTGCTGGTATAGCAGTCACGTTCTGATAGCACTACACACTGGGGTCTTCCATCCTTTTGTGTATGTGTAGCGTTCTTTTTGTTCAAAAAGCGGGAAGCTTCGTTTTCCATTATTAATGAGTGGAATCAATAAACACTATACTATCCATATCAGATCACACTGGTTTCTGTATGGTTCATTAATTTCACACAAATTGTACCATGACAAATTTCCAGTCATATATTGGTTTTTGTGTACAGGTGTTAAATTTTTGAACTGGGAATAAAATTCGCATTAAAGGGAAAGTAACATTCCAAAATAATATTTACACTCATCAACGTCCTCACATATTTTATAGAATAATATTTACTCTTTAAGATAAGTGTAATATATAAATATAGGGCCTATTCCAGTTTCTTAAATAATACGATGCGAATAAATTTAAGCTACTCTATTAATTTCGATGTTTATATTACTCACAGAGATATCAAATGATTTTTATTAAGTTTACAATATTAATATAAATACAGTATATGTAGCCTATGTGTCATTAGATGATTGGCTGAAAAACACCAATAAATAATAGAGTTCAATGTTATAATTACAAAGAAATAAACGTTATCTCAGTCAAAACAAATTTATTGTGTCGACGTTTCAATCTCCATATGTGAGATCATTTTCACCATGTCTTGAAAATGATCTCACATATGGAGATTGAATCGTCGACACAATAAATGTATGTTTTGACTGAGATAACGTTTATTTCTTTGTAATTATAATATTAATTACTCTCAGTGAAAAATAATTAAAAAAAGAGTCTAATGTTCTTAGTTGCAAAGACCGAAGCAAATCAATTTATGAGGTAGTGCTATGCCGAAATATTATTTTCTTGAATATATACCAAGACCAAATTTTTACAATAAATTTTACTGATTCAATATTGTTTACTTGATTGAAAATACTGAATTCAAATACTAATGTTTTAAGGATCGGTTCGAAGACTTTAGTAGAAATTAAAAAAATAATGTACATTCTCAAACGTAGTTACAATAAAAATGCAAGTAAAAGTAAATTAATGTATCTGAGGGCCAGTTTCACCAGGTAACTGCCAGTTTAAGCTATGCATTATACATGGGGAAAACTGGCGTAATACAATTACCTCTTTTGGTGAAACTGGCCCTGAATGGATTTCCTTTCATTTGATATAATTTATATCAATTAAATTCGCTTTATTTAAAGTTAAAGAATGATTTAATCTCATTTTATTTGCGTAAGTATAATTGAAACATTAAAATAATATATTTTGAATCCGTATGTTAAAATGTGATTTAAACTTAGACGCATTTGAGAGACGGAAAGGAAAACAACAGATTATAGGCATTGAATGAGGAAGTTAGAGTTGTTGAAAATGTTTGGTCATGACATCTGTTCTCCTCACAATGCAAAGCAAAAAACTTTGCTTTAAGTAATTCTGAAAGCAAAACCACTTCCAAGAAAAGACCGTACTCATGATCCATTCTGAAAGACAAACTTTTTATGTTTTACGTCGTTATGGCACTTAGTGAACTTTAAAAGAAATTTCCTTTCAACCAAATGAAAATTTAATGTTCTCGCAGAATTGAAAATGGGGAGAAAAAGAATAGAAACTGCCCGCATGCATCTGTATCGTAAATCATTATTTTTATCGTAAATAAGATTACAGCAAAAAAATTGCCTTCAATAGTATCATTGTGTGCTCAACCTGCTTTCGAGAGGGTAAAATCAGAGTATTACGACAAAATATTAACTAACTGGCACTATCGAACATGGAGGTTCACTGCCGCTCGAATATAAACTCCATATACCCCTATCCTGAACGAATATTTTCAAGCTAATCATCATTATATTCCATTCACGAATTTAGGCCATTTGTTGGCCTGTTTCGACCTCAATAAATACACCATCCAAAAGTCTTTTGAATGGACGTCCTGGTCTTCTTCATCCTGCAGGTTGATAGATTAATATTTGTTTGGGTATCCCGTGATCCTTCATCCGATGAACATGCTGCATCTATCTTGACTTATAATCAGAAATTTAGTTTTCTATAGGTTCCATGTGTAATTAAAATTAGAAGAATTTTCGAGTTATTCCCTGTATAATTCTCCTCCTTTTAATCATGGTTAATTTTATTCTCCCATATAATAATTGATCTACTAGGCACTTCCACTGTGTATATCCTACAACAAGTTTCCAAAGCCCTATTTTAACTATTGATCGTTCCATTCTGTTACTCTCCCTTTGGTCCAAAAATATCCAAAACTCCTAGCATAAATATATCACTTTATAGATAACATTATTCCAATTTTCTACCAAGCTCTTCTTACCTAAGCAGTGTTCTCATGATTCAATACAAGCATTAATTGCAATAATCATAATAATACCTAATAAGATCCGATATATATTTTTTTAAGCGATTCAGTATGGCATGTGAATTTCGTTAATAATAATTTTAAAAAAATATTTTTCAACACAGGAAAGCAGAAAATGTAATCCTGAAGATAAAGGTCTGATAAGGAACTCATGTCCGCATTTAGATGTAAAATAAGTTTGAAGATCGGAACACGATTTCGTGATATCGTGTGTCTTGTGTTTCAGAATAAGTATTACAAACTTCTAGGGGTTGCACTACACCGGTCGAGTCGGAGGAAGATTTTCTTACACGAATTCTGGCGGCAGCAGAAATTATTGAGCATATATCAGGTCTTGTGGAGCATGTGCATGAAAGCATGCGTCGCAGGTGCACTTTGTGCAACGAACAACAGGGTCGCCATGTGAAACCGCTCATGTAGTACAACCTTTAGAATCTGTAATACTTATTCTGAAACACAAGACACGATATCAGCCCATTGTGTTTTGGTCTTCAAACCTATTTTACATCCAAATGGCACGTTTCCGGACATGAGTTCCTCATCAAAACTTTATCTAAAAGTTCCCTCTACAACCCCTAGAAGTATGTAATACTTAATCTGAAACTCCCTGTGTGTGTGTATATATATATATACATAAATGATTGTTTGTTTGCTGGTTTGTATGTTAGTTTGTTCGTACTATATGCGCGGCCATACCGTTGATCCGATTGTGATGGATGGGGCTTTTTGAAAAATGTTCAGGAGATTCCCGGGATGAACATAGGCTGTCAGAGAGTTGTGATACTCAAATCCTACAGCCTTAGAAATCGCCCTTTGTAGTAGAAAACGTGAAATAAGAAGCTCTATGGACGCTTAAATGGCTTACGCTGCCTAAATCGTAACAAATACACAAAATTAATGTACATAGAATTGAATATCTCCAAAACCCTCTACAAAAAAGTCTGCGAAAGCATATGTTATCTCTTACGGATAACTCACAATAACAATTTTTGTCTTTCATTGATGCCAAGAAGATCGAGACAAGTTCGTAGATTCCTGTGCAAGCATAGCAGCACATGGCGGGTATTCTTTTACGGATAACTCACAGTAACGAATTTTGTGTTTTAGCTGATTTATGCCAAGAAGATCGGGCAATACTGAGAAATCAGCACGGGTAATCTTAAAATAATTACGATATACATTTATATTTATTTTTCATTTTACTTATTCAACTTATCATAAGAAGTACATTAATTTTGTCTTTCGGCTCATTTATTCCAAGAGGATCGGGATGAGTAGATTTCCCGGACAACGCCGGGTAAACTGCACGGGATATCTAAAAGTAATTACGATATGCATTTTTGCTTTTACTTATTTAACTAAACATAAAACACATTAATTTTCGTATTTCAGCTCATTTATGTCAAGAAGATCGGGATAAGTTGATACCCGTGCACACCGGGTAATCAGCACGGGGTATCTAAAAAATATAAATTTATCATTATTTTTCCTTTCACTTATTCGACTTAACATAAAAGCACATTAATTTTCATTTATTTAGGCGTAGCAGCGCACGCCGAGTATTAGCTAGTATATATATATTGTCATCGAAGTGTTTAGGTAGTCAAAACTCATGACCCATCGGGACTCGAAGCCTTGGCCTCCCGGCTTATAGCATATTGCATTAACCAACTACGGTAAGGCGTGCCTCAGTAGGACTTTACTAATGAAGAATATAATATAAAATATGATTTATAAATGGTTCGCACGGGTAGCAAGCCGTAAGTTCGTCTAACAGCAGTATTGATATATCAATGTCTAGTAATAATATAAAATAAACTAAAACAATAGACAACATTGAAATTAATTATATCATAAATTAAACAATTAAGCTAAGTAGTAAAATATTTCTTTGGATTGAACTGATCACCCATTCATAAGGCCCGCTATGTCCTTGAGTGGTAAAAATGTATACAGTAATCTAAAGTTTAAAATCGGAACAGATCTTGCCACTATAAGGCCTGTGCGGTGTGGGGACATGTAAACTTATCTACAGAGGTTGAGAGGTTAAACAACTATGGAGAAGACGTGATTCTACTTAATGCTATGTAGTAGTATGAGTCTGCTACGAGAGCGATGTCGTCTGCAAAGCGGAGGTTGAATAATTTTCTTCCTTCTATACTTATTCCATAGTCTTCCTTCATCCTGCTAAATATTTCCTCCATTACGGCTATGAATTTTCTTGAGGATATTGGGCCCCCCTGCCTTACTCCTTGTTGTAGGGATTTCCTTCCCTACTTTGCCCATTTTAAGTTTCGCTGTGCTATTTGTGTACAATTTTTCTAGAAGTCGGATGTACTTCTGGTGTAACCCCTAGCGTTCTAGTGCTTGTAATATGGCTATATCCTCCACCGACTTGAATGCTTTGTGAAATCGAGTAGTAATAATATACCTAGTTATATATACTATTTATATACGCTATTTATTCATTCACGAATGAGCGTTGTTCTTATTTTCCGCGCTTATTCCAGAAATTAGTCAACTATTAATCAATTTCGTGAGTTTATCATTACCTCGGCGTGCTGCCTTGTCACGCAGCGAGCCCGGGTTCGATTCCCGATCGGTACAGTCTCGTGAGTGAGGTTGTTTCGGGGTTTTTCCTGACCTGTAAGACAAATGTCAGAAAGCTTAGGGCCCACTGGTCTCCGAAATTCATCCGGCCATCATCATCATCATTATCATTATTATAATCATCCTTCACAGGTGTGAAAAGCAATGGGAAGCTATCACACCTATAATTCCCTAGTAAAGCTGCAAAGCACGGCATGAAAATGCTATGATTGCAGTGAAAGTCCTGCCTTCGGGCAGAATTACTATGGATAATTCATTACCTCCTAGCATGCCAATCCATCACAATTTGAATTTAGAAATCCTTCAGGAAACAACTGACCTCTTCAATATTCCAGACTATTTAACTCATGCCCCAAATGGGAGTCAATGACCAATTACGTTTCAATGATTTCTGTTTTACAACCAATCAGAGTCGTGTTTCACGAAATATTTATCAGTGTTAGGATTATCATATATTAAACAAAGCTCCTCCTTTTTAATATTCTGAACAGGTCTGACCGTTATTTTGCAGTGACTGAGCCTATAACAAATACGGCTACCAGATTGTATATAATAGTGCTTACATGTCAACATTTGTAGCAATTGATTATACCACCAAAAAAAGAAACCACTGTTTGCACTTTCTTAAATGTATTTTTTCCCAGGTAATAATCGAGAAAAATATAATTGTCATATTTACATCATACGACATCAAAAATGAATTAATATACAGATTGATGTGTTTCATTTTTTCTCCACTAGAGAGCATTCTTACAATATTGCGTTCCTTTGGCAATAAATAGTATGATCTGGTTGCAGTGATAAACAAAAGAAGCAGTAGAAGCGTACCTATCGTTTCTCATTTGTTTTCAAACATCGCCGTTTACATTAAATATATAAATATTTTAAAATAACTATAGTTAAATAATGATTTGTGAGTAAACAGCTTAATTTTATTCGTTAAATAGTCCTAACAAATGCCACTCTTGATTTCCAAATTCTCTAGATAAATTCACTCCTCACTTCGTGAGTCGTGAATTTATCGATAATTTGGAAATCACTCGTGGCATTACTTATGATAATTCTACTACACGTCTACAATGCCGTAACAGCCCAACATTGGGCCTTAGCCTCTCCTTTGTTACTAGACCAAGTAAATTTAGTAAATTTAGTTACGCTTATTTCCCTAAATATCTCATGAATATATGCGATCAACATGTAGTAGACAACTAAGATACTCGTATTACTAAGATGAAAAGTCGGT
Organism: Diploptera punctata; assembly: GCA_030220185.1. Classification (NCBI taxonomy): domain Eukaryota; kingdom Metazoa; phylum Arthropoda; class Insecta; order Blattodea; family Blaberidae; genus Diploptera; species Diploptera punctata. The sequence goes on along the minus strand of JASPKZ010006458.1, from coordinate 544,988 downwards.
AAATTTTGCTTAGATGCCTCTTTATTCAGGCTTAAGGATCTTGTACGAGCCTGAAAATCTGCAGACTCGGGACCCACGGCTTTAAGTTCCTTCTGGAGGACTTGCTACTCTGATTTTTCAATCCTAAAAAATCCATCGACCCCGGTGGGGTTTGAACCGGCGACCCTTAGGACCAAGGGCAGGGAATATAAAGATAAGTATACTTGTTATTTTATTTACAAGTAATTTAAATATAATGTTTTAAGTTTATTATTTTTTTTGCTACTGTGAACCACCATAACATCACCACTAATAATACTATGTCTCATATTTTTTTGTTTCCAGTAAAGGCTTCATACGCCTTCCTACTTTTGTTTACTCAAACATGTTACTCCATCTTATTTTTGAAGTGCATATTTAAGTTTCCCCTTTAAATAAATATCTTTTTTTTTTAATATTTACTCTTGTTAGATCTGCTGATTTAAATTTTCCATTCTTTTCAGCGTCTAATTAGTCATTCAATTACATCAATAAAAGTTTGCCTCTATATTAAATGTTGTCTTTTGTTTTAAAAAAAGATGTTGTTTAGAACTTTAATTATTTTTCATTATTTAACATTTAATAGAGATGAGAATGTTCTCTGCTGCTTTAGCTTATATTGTGTTTGAGCATATTTCCAGAGAATGAGAGAGGATCCGGGTTTCACATCAAAATACATAAACCGGAACAACTTACGTTTCAGCCGTCGGAGATGACATCATACATTTTAATATGTGCAAAAGGAAAGGGTGGGGTTATAAATGGAGTAACAAACATTTTCATCTGAAACTTACACTTTATTTATTAAGGAAGACTGTCTGTTAGATGACATGATAACACTTTTATTTCCGTATCCCATATAATGCCTCTCTTTCCCTCACTTGGCTACAAGTTTATGCCTGAAATTTTACTTGGTTCAAGAAAATAATGGTTATTATTCCTGTCACCCAAACCAGTCAACTTGATTAGACCTACACGCTCTTATTTTACAAGTCCACGCCCGTCTTAGGCATTCTTCATGATCTTGAAATACCGGCCCTCATTTGTTGAAATAGAAAGTTGAATTATAATGCACAATAGGAAGAGATCACTTTAAATTCTTAATTATACGGCTGATGAAAACGTGTAAATTTGTTATTCAGTTCCGGCAGTGATGTAAAGTTTTAAAATAAGCGTAACGAAATTTTTAACTTGTAAGTGAAATTAAAGTTTCCGCAAACGAATTTTATAAAGTTTTCTAGTCGTTTAATATAGGTTGGATTAAAACAATTCCATTTTATATAACTGTTACATAGAATCTAGATCTAACTAACCTAGTTGTGGATGGATTATCAATTTAATATTTATAAAGGTAGTGGATTTAACAGTAGTTTTATAAATACAATTAATACTAATAAATGTCTGAAGGGCTTAATTATATAAATAAAATAAAGTTTAAACAATTCCTAAATTAAAACGAGATAGGACCATAACAGTGATATTGAGTTTTATTGCTTCTCACATTTTTGTGCTTCGGGTTATGCACAAAGCAGATAGATGACGTTAATGTGGTCTAATTTCAATTTACGTGACACGTATGCAGTTGCAATAAGAAGCTTTTTTTTTACATTTGTGATACATTTCGTGGTGGATAAATCTAATTAGATATGGTTGTGTCGCAAAATCGGCCATTCAATTTTTAAAATTGATTAGAAACTCTGGTCGATTTTTATATGTCTAATTAAATTCCTACATTCAAAATTAATTGTTTTAAATTTGAAATTCCTTTATTACTTTAAAAATACGTTTTGAATCCACTCTTAAACACTCTTTAATTTGGAGAGGTCACTATCCTTATTACAACGATAAATATTATCTGAACATCATCGTTCAAAGTTCACTTATAAGCATCACAGGTAAAAAAAAATACGTAAACAAACTGTCATTCTTGTAACAACTTCAGACTCATTCTGAATTATATAATTAAAAATAAAGTATGCCCATGTGTTTTGTAAAAATAGTACTTACAATGTGTGATCCTTGGCCCAGGTACTGTACAGTGAATACAGGAATGAGTGTACGTGTTCAGAATACTTCAAACACAACGCAATCTTTAGGATGAAAATAAAATCAAGGATTATCTATAGAGTTTACTAATACAACTCTCTCTGTCCACGCGAATCTATTACAATTTCCTACGATCATATACATATGTACTGTGGTCTCGAGGTAGCGTGCTGCCTTGTCACCCAGCGGGCCGGGTTCGATTCCCGGTCCGGACAGGCTCCTGGGTGAAGTTTTTTCGGTTATTTTCCTCACCTGTAAGACAGATGTCAAGAAGCTTAGGGCCCAACTGTCCCCGAAAATTATCCGGCCATTATCCTTATCATCATCATCCTTCACCGGTGTGGAAAGCAATGGGAAGCTACCACACCTATAATTCCCTAGTAAAAGCTGCAAAGCATAGCATGAAAATGCTATGATTGCAGTGAAAGACCTGCCCTCGTACAGAATTAGTATGGATGGATGGAATATATATGTATTCATTTTTTTCCGTATGTCACTTGTAATCTGTGAATGATTCTTTGCAAAAAAAAATGACGGCTATTCTTAACAATCAGTGAGGCGACGTTTTTAATCTCTTCATAAACTCCTGTCAAATTTTATTCTTAGGGTTTCACATTTAAAAATTATTTACAATGATTTTTACATTTTTCTAACGATTATGTCAATATATTTTTCTATGACAGTTAATTACATACGTAGCATGAAGTCGTGGCAGCCATATTGATTTTAACGAATACCAAGTGCAGCCAACATAGAGTTTGTACTAATTAACTGTACACATACTTCAGAATTTCAGAACTTGCTCTTTATTTTTTGGGCGTTGCATTCTTTCACAGGCTAGGGTACTTAAATTGCAATAGATTAGCTTTTAGGTTAGTTAAATAACGTATATATACGTTGGCTGCATCCCGTGACTCCATAGTGTAAGCCGCTTCGCTTTTGTTGGCACCTGCCCATGGTGTATGACTGGAACTTATAAAAATGTTTCGTGTCACATATTGTAAAGAATACCCACAATGGCTATTCATGTAGAAGATTCACGATCTTGATTTGGTAACTTGTAGTTTCACAGAATTATCCTAAGCATAAACTATTATTTTCTGGATGCCCAGAGACATGTTAATCATGCTGAGTTTTATTAATAAACATTTTTCTTCGAAATTCGAATATGCTACATATTCGATAATACGCGTTAAACAATATCTCAGTAATATCAATTAATAGGCATGTAAGTAAAAAAAAACATGCATAACAAGTTTAATCAGAATTATATTTATCTTTATATCTTACTAGGTAACACCCGGTGTGCGCTGCAACACCTATATAAATGAAAATTAATGTGCTTTTATGTTTAGTTGAATAAGTTGAGGCAAACATTTATATCGTAATTATTTTTAGATACCCCGTGCTGTTTACCCAGCGTTGTCCAAGAATCTACTCATCCCGATCTACTTGGTATAATTGACCTGAAAGACAAAAATTAATGTACGTCTGATGATTAGTTGAGTAAGTAAAAATAAAAATAATTATAAATGTATATCGTAATTATTTTAAGATTCCCCGTGCTGATTACCCGGTGTTACACGGGAATCTACTTATCTCGATCTTCTTGGCATAAATGAGTTAAAAGACAAAATTCGTTATTGTGAGTTATCCGTAACAGAATACCCGCCATGTGCTGCTATGCTTGCACAGGAATCTATGTACTTGTCTCGGTCTTCTTGGCATCAGTGAAAGACAAAAATGGTTATTGTGAGTTATCCGTAAGAGATAAACATATGCTGTCGCGGACTTTTTTCTAGAGCTTTTTAAGATATTCAATTCTGTGTACATTAATTATGTGTATTTGCTATGGTTTAGGCAGCATAAGGCATTTAAGCGTCCAAAGGTCTACTTTTTTACGTTTTCCACTATAAAGTGGCGATTTTTAAGGGTGTAGGAGGTTAGTATCACAACTCTCTTGTAGTCTTTGTTCATCCCGGGAATCTCCTGAACATTTTGCAAAAAATCCCATCACTATCGGATCAACGGTATGGCGAGCATAAAGTACGAACAAACAAACATTCATTTTTATATATTGGACTATCTACTACCCGACGTGCGCTGCTACACCTAAATAAATGAAAATTAATGTGTTTTTATGTTTAGTTGAATAAGTGAGGGGAAACATAATTATAAACTTATATTCTTTAGGTACCCCGTGCTGATTACCCGGCTTTGCCCGGGAATCTACTTATCCCGATCTTCTTTACATAAATGAGCTGAAATACGAAAATTAATGTTTTATGTTTAGTTTAATAAGTAAAAGGAACGATTTATATAGTAATTATTTTTAGATACCCCGTGCTGTTTACTCGGCGTTATCCGGGAATCTACTCAACCCGATCTTCTTGGCATAAATGAGCTGAAATACGAAAATTAATGTACTTTTTATGATTAGTTGAACAAGTAAAATGAAAGATAAATATAAATGTATGTCGTAATTAATTTAAAATTTCCCGTGCTGATTATCTGGTGTTGCCCGGGAATCTACTTATCTCGATCTTCTAAGCATAAATGAGCTAGAAGACAAAATTCATTATTATGAGTTATCCGCAAAAAATACACACCATGTGCTGCTATGCTTGCATAGGAATCTACGTACTTGTCTCGATCTTCTTGGCATCAATGAAAACAAAAATGGCTATAGTGCGTTACCGTAAGATATAAATATATGCTGTAGGTGACTTTTGCATAGAGCTTTTTTGAGATATTCAATTCTGTGTACATTAATTTTGTGTATTTTTTATGGTTGAGGCAGCGTAAGCCATTTAAGCGTCCAAAGTGCTACTTTTTTTCACATTTTCCATTACAAAGGGCGATTTTTAAGGGTGTAGGATTTGAATATCACAACTCTCTTATAGCCTATGTTCATCCCGGGAATCTCCTGAAAATTTTTCAAAAAGTTCCATCACAATCGGATCAACGGTATGGCCGCGCATAAAGTACGAACAAACAAACTAACATTTTTATATATTAGATTACTTCATTTGCAATTTTATAAAAAAGGTCAGAGAGTGTAACATCACTATGCTGCGTACTGCAATTACAAAAATGACACAAAATTCGTCAACGTAGCTCCTATAAATAAATCTTGTCGAACTTAATAATTTTGCAAGAAAACAAGCATTGGCATAAAAATAACGTAAAATAATATATCAGTGTATGGATAGTTTAAAAATAGGGGTGGATTCGTCCCTTTATAGTTTTTCAATTTAATAGCTAGTAGTAACTAAGATTCGAAGAACATACTTACAAGATTTAGGGTCGAATCTATGAACGCATTAGACCGTAAAAGGCGTTCTCTGCTGAGAAAGTTGTATCCTAATACGATTTTCCTTACTCAGAAATCTGTTCATGCGATAATAATTGTTGAAATTTGTAAGCTACCTGACGAGGTAACTTAAGAGAAACGAATCGTGAGAATCCCGAAGGGAACCGATATAGTTTGAAACTTTGCTGCTTTATCCAAGATGACGGACCTTGAAGACTTCGATCTTGTTTTCGGTATACACGGAGAAGAGGAATTTGATAGAGTCCACCAAAGAATTCAACTGGAAGAACAGGAGAATCAGCGTAATATTGCGCGACGCAGACGTCGTTGTATACGCTATTATTTGCGGGACGCAAGCGTAAATGCGTGCCTCTAGCAGACGAAAATAACGGAAGTGGTTTTATCGCTGAGAATTCTGGGTAATTTCTTGCCAATATTACGAAAACGACGACTTTCATGCATGACTAGTTAGTGGGTAGCTAATTCGATCTTTGCACTTGCTCACGGTGAGTCAGCTCACCAGTGATTGGAAGTAATTTGAGTAGAGACCAATGTATTTGCATGCGATCCTTAATCAGTTTTCAAATTCCACGTTTCGACTAAGTCCTCGCTACTAATAATCGGATATCGTTGCATTTTGGATAACAGCTTTCATATTTTTATTTTAATTGCATACACCTAGTTTCATTGTGAAGAATAGAAAATTGCGCCGACTAGAGCGATTTATAAAGTTTCGCTTTAGATGAACTCCCATTCCTAATGGGGCAATTTTGATGGTTAACGAAATCAACTTCACAAGATTTATAAAAAATGATAAAAATATTTTCATCAGAATAATCAACAACTACATTTATTCCGAATTCACTAAAATAATTAAAAATAATTTTATAAAATCGTTGCTGCTTACAGTCATATAAATCAGTAAGAAAGTATTGCCCACAGACGGTGAATGAAAGCAGTATGTATTTCACAGGTCACAAGTGTTCCTTTATTCTCAGGTAGTATGCAATTGTATCGCTTGCAATTCCCCGTGACCCCCTTCGTCCCGTGCTTTCATTCTCTTCGTCTGTGGACTATAATGTGATCACTGATCACGATATAGTTCGTAGAATGCTGTTGGGGTAATAGAAGATTTATACCCGAGCCGTCATATCTCCGGCTCTGAAGTTTAGGTTATACGAGGGGTAAAGGGAGAATTCGCCCTCTACTGCCGATAAGGATATGGTTGTTGTGGGAGTAGATGTCTGCCACAACCAATCACTGCTCTTTACGCAGCTATAGCGCGCTAGTAAAGTTTGAAATTGCTGCGATGTTGTCAGCTGTACGTCTGCTAACCGCATACATAAAGCGGCCACTCCCACCGAATATCATATCGTTAACATTGTCGTGAAAACGTCAAGGCCTTAGAATCGATGTCTGCAGTATAATACTCCCACCTTTCTAGTCGACAGCCGCGGTTTGTCATCCGGGAAGTCAACCCTGCATGACCCCCACATTTGTTCCTATAACAACCTCATTTCTGTTAGATGCTTCATTAACATTAAGACCATGGATCCCCAGAGAGTTTAGACCTATTTAAAAGTGCTCACTCCAGCGGGAATCGAACTCTCGACCTTCCGACTTGTAAGCATACTGCCTTAAACTGTGATACGCGGTGCTCCACTCAGGTCAGTTATATATGTAGTATATCTCGTACATCCCTCCCTGAAGAAACGTGTCATCTATAACTGCAGCTTCTTAACTAATCAGTTACATATTATATTACCTTACGTCATAGAATGGTATGTGGTTAGCATGTCGCCTCGAAGAGATATCTAGTAGCCAACTAAGATATTACGTGGAGGGAAAGATCAGTTAAATTTTGCTCATAGGCAATCATTTAGGGTTGAGGTTCCTTTATGAGCCCGACTTTTTTTCAGACTGAGGACCCACGTCTAAAAATTCCCTCCCTGAGTAATTCGTCACTTGGATTTTGCCATTCTAAAAATCAATTAACCCCGGCTGGGTTTGATTCCGCAGCCTTTGGGACTAGAGACAAAGAACATAATCACTGGACCACCGAGACAAAATTAGTTATATTTCTAAACCGTTTAGATTTTAGCAATTTTTATAATGGAGTTGTTCTTAATAAAAGTCTTTATTCTTCGTAATGTAATGAACATGGTAATTCTAATTTTAATATTTTGTATTCCACATAAATAATAAAATTTGTTAGATCTTTAAATTTTTTAACACATTAATTTATTATACACTATCAGTACCCCATTAGGACACACACACACGCTATAAATATGGTACATACTATTAAATTAGATTTGTAATTATTAATGCCACTAACACACCACTGGACACTATCCCCGTTACAAATTTACGTTTTAGACACTACAGCTACAAAACATTAAAAAATATCGAGTTCATTAACCAGCAAAATCGGATCATTAGGTGTAGGAGTCCACCTGAAAATAAAATTAAAAATTCGCTTTAGTAGACACAATGTTCAGTTTTTTCATAATGAAATTAGCATCTGCTATTTAAATAATAGGCTATGAGGAAGATATTCTTAAAACATCAGCGAAATCCGAACATTAGAAGTGATGGTTTACGTATTTGAAACCCGAAATTAAAAATTGATCAGCAACCGGCGTATTTGGTTAGTCGCTATGTATACCATACGATTTAATCAAACTTTAAAGTGGAAATATCCTATAATATATATATATTAAGCACATTAATCGTGCTTTGCTCAATGTCAAACATTTAATTATAACACATATATATATATATAAATATATATAACTTATATATAAATATATATAACTTATATATATATATATATATATAATATATATATATATATATATATATATTAGTTTAATTTAGTTCATAAATTTAATAAAGCTATAAATAAAAGTAATTAATTTAATGACACCCTCGAACCTGTAGGTTCATGATCATGCAAACATAAGCTCTCCATACATCTCTATCCTGAGGTAATGTTTTCCAATCATCCCCTGTATAATCTACTTCCCTTAAATAATGATAATGGTATTCTCCCACCTTATTCGTGGCTTATCTACTACACGCTCTCCCTCTGGATTTCTTACGAGTTTCCATGCCCCTCTTTCATTCCCCATTCGTGTCACATGCCCTGCCCATAGCAGTCTAGAGACTTAACTCATACATCAATATAATTAACAAAAATATAGGTCATTATTCCGTCACCCAGCAAAATCGGAACATAAATTTGACTTGCTGAGAAAATAGCTCAGTTTACGCAGTTTTTGCGTTTTGCTACCTGATTCAGTTATTTTTGCCCGTTTCGTTACTGTAATATAAAACAAAGTTGAATTACGTTCAAACGCAGCAATGTATATTTTATTGGTGTATACGTTTTGAAATGAATCTGGTTAAAGCAATGCTATATAACGGTGTGTAGCACATTGCACTGAATCACAAATAAAGGCGGAGGGATGAAAATTAAAAACCTGTGACATCATTTTCGATTAAAACCTTCTACCGTGTTCTGATTAGAAGTAACAAAGGCAATTTCATCTCTCCAGTACGTTTCCAATTTAAAGCCATTATGTCTGTGAAATAGGTTCTACCAACTTTCAAGTGTACATTATTTAATCAGTTCGTTATCTCCATTAACAATCGGTGATTCGGCTATGATTTTAAGCTGTGTCTATTAAAAAACAGAGTGATTTTCACTTCATGACTCATTATTGACTTCTTTACTCATTAATAGGGAGAGGATTTAAAGATGCAAATTTTGGTCGTAAAAGTGGAAAAAAAGTTCTCAAAATACATACAAAAAGGTGCAAAGAAAGGTGCTACTGAAACAATTGAATTAAGGTTTGAATCAGTTACATGAACTCAGTTTACATACTATGCATATCATATTGCACCAATTGTTTCTTCATTATAGCGTCTATAAGAGGTAATTCATACTTATTTAGTTTATTGCAATATTTAATTCGAAGATAGAACATCGAAGAATGATGCAATCAGTTTCGATCAATTGTATTTTGAATTCTGAAAGTGCATACAACTTATCCTTCTTAATATTCGCCATGCTATTTTTACGAAAACACAGTTGTAATATTAATAAAAATACACCGTCAGACTAGTAAAACGCAGCCAACGACAAGTCGGTAGATAGAAAACTGTTAAATTATTGCCAATACTAACCGAACTTATTTTAAACTATTACAGCGACACTGTTAACATTTAAATTTGACTTCACAGCTACAGATAAGCCATTGTTGCCGGGATATAAATTACTGGTAATTTACATAAATTATATTTTAATATTTATTATTATTGTTGACTTTACACTGCAGATTGGCCATTGTTTCTGGGGTATAAATTACATAAATTATGTTTTAATATTTACTTAATACTGTTGACTTCTGACTGAGATTTTAAAAAGTGTTCAAGAAGAAAACATGCATTCTTCTGTCCTATCTTTTAAAGACGCGAAGTAAAGATGCTTCAAGGATAAAAAAAAAGATAGAAAAGGGGTGAAATGTAGTAATCTCACGACAAAGTGCAAAAAAGGATTACAAAAGAGGGCAAAAGGGGTAAATGTAGTAATCTCACGACAAAGTGCAAAAAAGGATTACAAAAGAGGGCAAAAGGGGTAAATGTAGTAATCTCACGACAAAGTGCAAAAAGGTGTGTTCATTTCGCTTCATTTTATCCCCCCAAATACATATTGAACTACTGGTATGAAAATAGCTACATTTTTGGAAAAGTGCCGCACCTCAAATCCTTTCAATATTCCTCTCATTTTGTTCCGAAAAAAACGTATATTATTTTTATAATTGATAAGCCAGGAAACACGAAAACAATTCTATCTCTCTTAGACAGATTTATCCGTAAATAAAACCTCCAAAATTTGGTGCTTAAGGATAATTTGTGATTTAAAAATTTGAGTTACTTTGGGAGGAGATGGATGCAACATGTTCATCGAATGGAAGATCACAGAATACCCAAACAAATGTTAAGATATGAACCTGCAGGAAGAAGAAGACCAGGACGTCCGCTCAAAAGACTTCTGGATGGTGTTTCTCTTGAGGCCGAAACAGGTCAACAAATGGCCTAAATTCGTGAATGTACTATGATGATGATGAGTTACGTTGGGCTTAAAAACCCAATTAAATGTAAAAACAAAATGTAATTTGTCATAATAAAATACATCTTCCAGTCTAATTACTATATGAAATGTATTTCTTATTCTATTTCTCTTAAATGTAGGCCTACTTTTATATGCCCTTAGAGTAGCAACACCTGTTGGGTGACGATGTATAAAATTGATATCATATTTATAAGTTTTCAACCACTCAAAGTAAAGGAGTGCTTGCTCGAATGAGGGACCAGCTCAATGAAAAGGCATCTCCGAGACACCATGAAAATATAAGACTATACGAATCATACATTCACATATTCATATTGAACAAGGTGATATGATTATGATGGCGTGCTGCAGATGAGGCAATGACTTACCCCGAGACCATAGTGTTACACGAAGATGATAAATTAACGGAATTAAAAAACTTGTTTTCATTACATATATCATCACTCTAAATCAAATCAGCTAACAAAAATTTAAAAGTCGTTAACGCGTTTCGATGGCTAAGTTTTAATAATGATACCTTGTCTACCGAAACGCGTATCGACTTTTAATTTGTGTTTGGTGATTGGGTTTAGAGTGATAAGATAATATAATTATGTAACAATACTCACCAAGAAGATCCTGCATATTAATATTGTTTTTCATTGTTAAGCTTGTTTCATTAATGATTATTATTACGTTATTTGGCGGCTCCGTGACTCAAGTGGTTAGTCACTTATTCTCTAACTCTGTTTCCCGAGTTCGAACAGTGTATATTGGGTTCGTGGTGGAAGATTCAAAGCCTGTAATGGATTTTCTCGGGAAATATCTCGTTTTTCGCTGAAAAAAATAATTCCGCCACATCCCCATACTCATGTAATCCATTTCGTTTCATTTGCTCTTGATAAGGTGTGACATGACTAGTCAGCCGCCAACTGTATATATCTTAGCGTGCGTATACACTTGCGCGCCGCGAACACGCTCGGCGCGCACGCTGCTCGTCTTCTGTTCGTCGGAATTATTAATTTCAACGAACCCCCTGCAACCCTAGGAAACCCTCAAACCTTCAGTAAACATTTTGCAGAGCAGGTGTAACCAACCATGTCTCTATCGCGTTTGTTGCAAAACATAGAAACTCTGATAGGACTGATGGCGTTTACATTTTTATTTAACAATAAGGCTATATTTAAAGATTTGGCGCTGAAAGTATGTACTTCATGAGTCAGTGCAATAGATGACATAAAAAACTTATTTTAATGGTGCTTAGTCGGTTGATGCATAATGACGTCCAATTGTATTTACGACATAATAATAAAACTATCAAAAAACCTGTACCTTGGCTACTTTTCATTTTACTTACCTCACGCCCAGGCACGCCGGTAGGAAGGAAGTAAAGTAATCAACTTCTTCCTGCATATATCCATCTGATCTCCTTATGCGTTCCAGGCATCTCCTTTCAATGTTTTTTTTTTTAAATGATCCTTATGTTGCGGATCCCATAATAATGGCTTGTTTCTATAAATATCTATAAGTTTTAACACGTCTCCTTCTGACCACTCCATACTCAAATAATAAGACCTACAGGTGCGCGCGGAAAACAACGAATCTCTCACACTCCCGTCCAAATCTGAGCAGCGAACACTCAAAGTGTTCGTGGAAAAAACCGACAATGAGTGGATCGTAATGCGCCGCATGTGCGCGGCGGGCGCCCGCAGCTAGAAACCCCGTACAAATCTAAGGAACATGGTGAGCGCGCGCGACGCAGCGCACAAGTGTGTACGTACTTATACCGTAGACGTTTAATTATAACTTTGGCTTTATCTTATCTCATTTCTCGAACTGACATTATGCCGAATATTTGGAGAGTTACAAATTTGTTTTCGTGTTACCTATCTAACCAAGTAGCAAAACCATTTATGATACTTTAGGTGTTTATTTAATTTTTACTAATTGTAGGGTGCAGACAAATAGCAAATTTCGATAACTAGAAATAAAACAGTTCCAATAATATAATATGCTGATGATCAAATAATATTATCAGATATCGAAGACAACTTACAAATAGCAGCGTATCAATTATTCACAATTGACAGGAAATATAACATGAAAATTTCCACAATTTAAAGCAGTGAAAATGCGTGGAAAAAAACATAACGGGTGAAAATTGAGATTGATGGAAAAAATTATAGAACAAGTATTTGATTTCTTTACTTGTGAAGTGTATTTGCAGAACATAAGAGTGACATTCATTCAAAATTACAAAAAATTAATAAAATGAATGGAGCAATAAGAAGACATTTTGGTAAACAGATGAAGACAGATACAAAACTAATATTACATAACATCACATGAAAATCTATTTTAAAATACGGAAATGAAATTTGGATTTTAAATGAAAGAAATTTTCATAATCTTAGGGTAAACCAAATGCTCTTCTTACGTTCACTATTAAGAATTATTAACAGATTGGATCACCAAAAGAACACTATAATCAGAGAAAAACTTGCAATACCAAGTTCAGATGAAGATATAGAAAGATGTCTATAAGAATGGAAAAATCATCTGAGAAGAACGGAAAGAAATAGACTTCCAAAATTTACTTTCCAATATACTCCAACTGGATATAGGGACTATGGAAGACCAAAACATCGGTGGAAAGATCAAAACCATCTTCGTTAGATTTACCGTCACTGGCCACATGGCCTAAAACGGATTTGTTCATGATGAAGATGATGATGATACAGTGCAGGCATCTAATCTTAACAGATAGAAGTAATATGAAAATATAAGCAAAAGCATAGTAGCGTAATATCGCGAAAATACCAATCACAGTGATCTTCAGTTATTTACAGAGTGAGAAAATCAATCTTCTCATGTATCTTATAGGATACGAAAAGGCTGAAGAGTTTGTGTTGCTAAAATAACGACCCAACATTTGGCTTATTCTTCTTCTTAATAATAATTTGTAGAATTTTCATCCTGTTTATTTCCAAAATCACTCCTCGGAGGAAGACGTATTGGATGTGCATTCAATGTCAATCCATCTATTGGCTGGCCTTCCTCTTGTTCTTCTCCATCCATTGGTCTATTTTCTTTAACTCTTTTTGCAAGTCGGCTGTCTTCTATTCTTTCTATATGACCCTTCCAATATTTTTGTCTATTTATAATAAATTTGGTTATGTCTTGAATATGACATTTGTCCCTAATTTCTGTGTTGTGTATTTTATCAAATAATGTTTTTCCCTGAACAGTTCTTAAGATCTTCATTTCACATGTGCTTGTTATTTGTTTAGTGTTTGTTGTATCAGTCCTAGTTTCAGCTCCATATATGATAACTGGTCGAACTATCGTTTTGTATATGCCGCATGTGGCTTAAAACGTAAATTTATTTGAATAAAAATTCTTTATTTAAATGTATAGATTTACAAACAACTTATCAATGGGAAGTACAAGTGCAATTAAGCCTACTTGTATTGAAATGAAATATTTGATCTATTTTCAATAGATGATGATTTACAAATAATTATTTAGAATCTTTGTAAATTGCATTTATGAGATGGTAGACCAAAAAGGTGAAGATAACCATGTGCGTTATATTACATTAATTACATTAATAAGCCGATGAAGTTGATACCAAAACAGTGAGGAAGTAAATCAACCTTGCGAATTCTCCTCTAATGTTAACGGATGTTGCAAGGTGAGCTGTCTATTGTCCTCGTACATAACATCATTCCTTAATTAAGTTGTCTCAGCTTTCATTAATTACAGAATAAAACATTTCTTACGATGACGTTGTATACAGGCGTTGATAATGTAAGGATAATTCCTGCAGAAACAAAACTCTTTAGAAACTTTTAAATTTTACTAAATAAAGACATTCATATAAAAAGTAAACAACGAGCTAACATAAGACAAAAAAGAAACATTTTACAAAATAACTAACAAAAACACAGTTATAAAGTACTTCCAAGGAGAAATTTATATTTCTGCTTTCAAATGGCGATAATTCATTATTGTCATTCAACTGTATAATACCGGTTCCAAAAAAAAAAAAAAGTTTATTTCATGATACTTATATATGAAACGTCATAAATTCATGTATTACTAGTACTTTTTCCTGGTATCTTTAACAGTCTTCTAGATTTCATCAGCATTTTTTATTTTGTTTTTCACAACACTATTTTTTGTTAATCTTTTACGTTTTCAGTTCTTAAATGTAGGAATAATCCGGTCCAACAGAAATTATGAAGCGCTAACATAATTAAAAAATAGATAAATATTAATTTATCAATAATGTTCACTTCGACAGTGATACATTTTTTATCTTGGTTTAATCTTTGCCTTTTTATGTACTATTTCGTGTTCCACACCTCGCAGGGAGAGGATTTTAAATTTAAGATAGCATACCTTTTTGAACACTAAATCAAAATCGGGGACCACCCCAAATCAGGGATCAACTAATGAGGGACAATCTCCGAGACACCTCGAACATTTAATACAAATACAGAATTCGCCCATATAATCATACCAAACAGGGAGAATATGTAGGATATTTATGATGGCCAAACGGTATTCGGGAACTATTTGATACACTACGAAGATAGTCCTTACATTTGTCCTGATAGGTGAGGAAAAACCCGGGATCTAGAAGACTTTTCTCGACTAGGGATCGACCCCGGACCCTCTAAGTATGAGGTAACAATATTATCACGTGTTCAGTGATAGACAAAATATAAAAATAATATAATAATATCCTCAACTCAGGGTCGGGTCGAATGATAAGATGAGACGAAGCCCCTTATATAGAGGTCTGTGACTGACAAGGGTGCCGGCCGACCACGCCTGACGCACCATCACAGGGGCAGATGAATGAAATGAAACGAAATGGATGAGATGAACATGGGGAAATGGTGGAATGAAATTGTGGCAGGGGAAAACGGGAGAAAACCCCGAGCAAAATCTGCCCAAGCTCCGTTTCGTCCACCACGAAACCCATATGCAGTGACCGAGACTCGAACTCAGTACGCCAGCGGTGAGACGTGACTATGAACCGCCACGGAGCCGCCTAGACAAAATATAATATCATGCAATTATATTTCTGTTATCTTTATTTTATTTAAATGTAAAAGTAAGGTCATTACAGTACAGGTGTTGCAAGCCTTTGGATTAGTGTGAGCTTAGGGCTCCAGCCTTTCTGGACAATCGGCAGCGTACAGTGAGTCATGCGTTACTGCCGCCTTTATCTCCAAAGCAAGGGATTGGTATTCATTTAAGTTAGAAGATGAGTCAATATCAGGATCACGATAGCGCCAGAAGTTTTGGGTTTGTTTAAAAATCCTGACCTTTAATTTATTTACACGAATATAGGCTAGTGGTTACCACTACTCGTCCATGGTTCCGAGGGTAGCAGGTTCAAATCCGGTCGGAGTCGATGGATTTTTAGGGACTTAAAAATCATGATCATGATTTCCTTCTTAAGGGAAAAAACACTATGGTTTCCTTTTCGTAGATTTACCGTACGTAAAATAACTTCAACCCTTATCTGAATCCTCTGAACAATATTTCATGGAAATTATAATGGTTGGTTAAGGTAATACGCTATAAGCCGGAAGGTTGACGCTTCGAGTCCTAGTAGGGTCAGTTTTAAACTGATCCAAACCTTCTGGCGTCATCATGGCCCTGAGATAGACTCAGCCTCTAACTGAAATGAGTATAAGACTTTGATTTGGGAATAAGGCAGCCATTACACATGGCTGACAACCCGACTGACAACAAATGTCGATTTCCTGAAAAAAACAATGGGAGCCTTATTCTCCCACTACGCTAAGAGCCTCCTAACTCCTGTAGCGGGATTACGTTATATATATATATATATATATATATATATATATATATATATATATTACATCAGTATAATCTAGTCACTTATGTAATTTATAAATCTCGAGCAATGTATTAGTGACATGTAAATTCATCATAATCCCTATACTTTGTAAAAGCAGATGATCAAGAGCTACCCAGCAACAAAACTGATTCATCTGTACTTCTCACAAAGTAATTACAATTAGGTAAAATTAGAAATAGCATAAAACTAAAACTAAAATTATATGAACTGTGTTGAAAAATTCAGAGCAAGTATTATGTTTTCCAGAGACTTAATTTTCACTCTTGCGTGCCATTAGGTTTTATACTAAAAGATTTTATGCATAAAGAAGTTAAATGGCGCATATCATATCACCTTACGTCCGATTAAGTTTTTAAGTTTCTTTATGAAAACTTTCCATCTCGAGAAAAGATATGGGTGTTAAAAATATAACTTTACTAACTACACTCTAGAGAAGTTTTTGACTGTAAGTGAAGAGCGAAATATATATAATCTTATAAGTGAGAGTTACGAAAATTGTATACAATTTTTTCTTCTTTGAGTATTATTTTTCCATCTATCTATAAATTGAAAGTTATAAATGTGGTTGTGATGGCGGCCGTGGTTGTGATGGTAGTAGTATTAGTAATAGTACCAGTAATAGTAATAACATAATTTTATTATACCTGTACTAATTATTACTATTATTAAAATTATTATTATTACTATTATTATCACAATTATTATTATTATTATTGTTGTTATTATTGTTATTATTATTTTTTATTATTATTTTTTTATTTATTATTATTTATTATTATTATTATTATTATTATTATTATTATTTATTATTATTATTATTATTATTATTATTATTATTATTATTATTATTATTATTATTATTATTATTATTATTATTATTACAACTGTGTTGTTTCTCTGTTCCCAATTTCCATCTCCACTGTCTAAGGAATTCTATTTATCATATATCTTTTCTTTCGTAGTTTCCTAGATATCATTCTTGCAACTGTGTTAGATCGTCTAAATGCCGCGGTGGACTAGTGGTTATGCTCCTAGCCTCTAGTTCCGAGAGTCGTGGGTTATAACCCGGCTGGAGTTGATGGACTGTTTTTAGGACGGAAAAATCCAAGGAGCATGTCCTCTGGATGGTACTTTAAGCCGTGGGTCCGGTGTTTGAATACTTTAAGTCTCGTAAAAGATCCTTAAGCCTGAATAAAGAGGTCTCTAAGCAAATTTTACCGACATCAACGTCCTAGTAATACCTTAGCTGTCTATTAGATGTCTCATTGGGTCGGTGTGTTGACTGCATGTCATCCATGACATCTATGAGTAAAAATTAACTTGGCCTAGTAACTCCTTACAAAGGAGAGGCTATGGCTCAACAATGGGCTACACCATTGTAGGTATAGATATTTTTCTCGGCGATATCCAATTTTAAGATTGTATTTGGTCATTTTGTGTTATCCACCTTAAATGTGATCACATACCATTTTAACTGTCGCTTTTCTTCTGAATTTCATCAATGATGATTATTTCATCTCATAACTCCTCTTATTTGTATGCTTGGTATTTGGTATTTTATCGACATTTATTTTTCTACATCTTCATCATAAAAATCCATCTCGGTTGTCAGACGTTTCTTCCGTAATTTCTCCTTTAAACTGTACATTTCAGCTCCATTCACTAGGCGGAAAACATCCAGTGTATATACATTCTTGCACATAATGTTATCTTCACTTTGTCTCAAACTGTATAGTTACATTTTGCACCTCTCTGTAACGTTTCCCTCCACCAATGTGATTGTATACGTGTATTTGTGTGTGTTTCAAAATAAAGCGATAAATGCCTTGAAATTGAAGGAGACGTTTAGGTAAAAATAGCCTAAAATACACCTTATTAACAATGAAAGATATCTAGGGTTTGGATTGGCCACTGGCTAAGAAGAAATTGCCTGCTGAGGGATGCCCTAGAAGGAATGGTCAACGGAAGGAAAGTTAGAGGCAGAAAAGACATTAAATGATGGACAATATTAAAATAAATGGTTTGTATGAGGATACAAAAAGGAAGGATGAGTTAAGGAAAAAGTGAAGAATGCTGTGTTTGCAGTGAAAGATCTGCTCTTGGGCAAAAAACTATGTATGTATATCTAAGTTATTACGGTAGTCATTTCTCGAACAGAATAGCAAACAATAAATGAAGACCTGCCAGTACCTATCTAATCTAATCTCCATAATCTAGTTGCCTAATCTAACTTAACCTACATAAACTAAGCTAATTGCCTAATCTAATATACCTACCTTATTGCGAATAAACATGTTGGCTGTTGGTTATAGCAGAACATGCATAAGTATCTTGACAACCATGTAGTTAGCACGTGTATTATCCGATAAATAACGATATAGTTGGTAACTTGTGGTCCGTCGCAAGATACAGTTTGACACCTGGCACAGAATAATTTTATTTTCTAGTGACTTTTTAAGATGGACAAAATCTCCTAAAGGAGAAGTAACTAAACTTCATATTCCTATTGAACACATTGACATTAAAACTAATGTAAACTCTATGATTAAAGAATATTGAAAAAAATTATGACCTCAACAATGGGAGTGAATCTTGGATTACCACTACCAAACAACAAAGTAAAATCCAAGCAGCCGAGATGAAATTTTTAAGAAGAGTAAAAGGCTGCACTAGAATGGACCAGATAAGAAACGAGGATATCCATGAAGAACTGCAGATCTACTCCATAAAAGAAAAGATATTTAACAACAAGATACAGTGGAAAGAACATGTAGAAAGAATGGAAGAAAGTATATTACCCAATAAAATCTTCTATTATTTTCCAAGAGGAAGAAGTGATGTCGGACGTCCTCGGAAGAGATGGTCTTAGATCTATTAGTGAAGACGGAACAGGCAACTCTTGCCTAAACCAGGAAGTGAAGAAGAAGAAGAAGACAATGGCTTTTACAGGTATGTTCTTTGCCTCTGGTCCCAGAGTTGCGGGTTTAAACCCGCCCTAGGTTTATTATTATTTTTTTTGGATGGAGAAAACTAAGCGAAAGTACTCCGGGAAGAGCTTTAAACCACGTATTCGATTCTCAAGATTGTGGGCTCATAAAAATCCTCAAGCATTAATTAGAGCCCCTGATCAAAATTTAATCGACCTTTCACATTTAAGTAATATATTTAGTTCTTTACTATAAGTTTCTTTGAGAGGACTGTCAATCTAACTCGTTGACATCTGTAGGGAAAGAAGGGTAAGCAAATTAGCGTGGCTAAGTAATTCCTGCAAAGGGGCATTATTGCCTCATGTTTGGATGTACAAGTGGAGAGAGGTATCCATTATAACTTTGACAAAAAATGTTCACAAAAAAAGAAAGGAAAGAAATCACACCAGGAAATATAAATGAATTGTACATAAGATATGGTCATTTCGCTGGTAGGATGACCAACAGCAATGTGAAAACGAAGTTACTTGTTTATTTATCTTACACTTTTATAGCTAAAATTTCGTGTTTTACGACATATGATAATTGCTTACGTTTAAACATACGTGCTCGAACACATTTACCCTAAGGCCATCATGAAAGCGAAAGCAAACCTAATGACGTACTCACTAAAAATATAATCGAGCGATTATGAAAAAATCGAATAATAATAAATAATTATCATTATTGTAAAACCTTAACTCATGTCGGCGTAATGCCAGATCGAAGGATGAGACGAGATGAAGACCTATTATTATTATTATTATTATTATTATTATTATTATTATTATTATTATTATCATTTACTGGATAAAAAGTGAAGATATAGGGAAACCATTTCTAAATCGACAGAATAAAACAAGATATAAATTATTTGAATCGACATATAGGCTACAAGGAATGAAGGACGACCGCATATCTAAACTTAAGAAGTACAAACGGAGCTCAATAGATTAAAAAAAAACGAAATTGGAACAAGTATTATGAGGCTTAATCCATGAAGCTGATTAAAATGACCAATATTATTACTAAGTCAAGTATGTATATATATATATATATATATATATATATATATATATATAATATGTATAGGAAGCCAGATATAATAAGAATAGTTAAATATCGTAGATCGCGATGGGCAGGACATGTGGCACGTATGGGGGATAAAATAGGTGCATGAAAGCCTCTTGTAGGAAAACTAGAGGAAAACGTACGGTTGGTAGGCCAAGAATGAGGTGGCAGAATAATATTATCCATGATTTGAGGGAGTAGATTATACGGGACATGATTGGAAAACATTTGCTCGGGCTAGGAATGTATGGAGAGCTTATGTCCGCGCGGCCATGAACCTAAGGGTTTGATAGAGCCAGTGAGTTAGTGTATATATATATATATATATATATATATATATAATGGTTTGTATCCGGATACAAAAACGAAAGCTGAGTTATGGGAAGAGTGAGTTTGCAGAGAAAGACCTGCTCTTGGGCAGAACACTATGCATTTTTACAAAGAGACCTAAAACAAGTTTGGGGAAAAGAATCTTATATACTTAATCTAGGATTTAAGGAGAGATCAGGGCTTGCTTAGTTTAAATTAGGGGCATGGAAATTTAAAAAAATAGCGACGATCGCGATATGCGAATATGTCTAATGCGAATATATATATACTACAGTCATTAAGTTCTGAGATTTTACGCATGGAGGGTAGGCACCCACAAGAATTTGGACGTCTTATAAGATGCCGATAACCGATAACTCGGCGTACACTTAAACAGAACCACATCTACCCTCAAAATAATCGCCGTTGGTGCTTATGCACGTTTGCCGTTGGTATAGCTGTTGGAAGCATCACTGAAAGATGTTGTCAGGAAGGTCCGTATAGCTTCTCTTGTAGCGTCGCAATTATAATCTGGGTTATGAAAGAAACGATGAGTTTTAACAGAAATGTATTATTTCAGGACTGAATTTTATGTTCCTTGGATTTATAAAACGGGTCCCACGACTTAAATCCCTTTCTGAATGAAGATATTCTCGGGATTTGTATGTCCTTAAAATTTCATCGTACCCGGTTGGGCTTAAACAAGTGAATCTCGGAATCAAAGGTGACCATGAAAACCATTAAACCACCGGGGTATACTGAGTGGAATTAAAAAAAAATTATCTAAAATTGCGAGCAGTTTCTATAACTTTAACATGATATTTCAAATTTAAAACCCGATATAATAAATGATTACTTTGTTTAGTATGGTACATATTTTGGACAACCCTTACAGGCGGTAGCTACCTTTGTTACTCCAACAGCAAATTCTAGTATTTAATTCAAATTTCATATTCAATAATATGAAGTGAGTAATATTTTCAACTGTAAGTTATATCTGTAAGAAAGGAGATAAAACTGTTTTGCAACAACTACAAAGGCATCTCATTACTTTCAACTTCGTACAAAATTCTAACAAATATAGGCCTACTAGTAAGCAGACTTACTCCTTATATTGACGACATTCTAGGGGATCATCAACGTGGATTTAGAAGAAACAGGTCTACAACAGATCCGATTTTTAGTATAAGGCAAATTTAAAAAAAAAAAGAAATGGGAATATAATGGTACTGTACATCAACTATACGTAGACTTCAAAAAGGCATATGATTCAATTAAGAGGGAGAAGTTATATAGTATCCTTTTGGAGTTCGGAATCCCTAAAGAGTTAGTTAGACTTATACGAATGTGTCTAAATGGCACAAAGAGTAGGGCGCGTGTAGGCAAACAGTTATCGGATACTTTTGAAATCAGCAATGGGTTGAACCTATTTCTTCTATCTCATTTCATACTAGTTGATAGAGGAGAAGGGTTTTCTACCTACCGTAAGTAGGCTATACCGGTATGCGGAGCGGAGGGACGATGCTAAGTCATCTGTTGTTCAGTACTGACAGTGATGAAAACGTGTATCTTTCTCTCGGTACGCTGTGCCCAGAGTAGTTAGTTTTTATATCTTATTTTCGGAACATTCAGTTAAAATGTATAATATTTATTTAGTGTTTAGTTATTGTTTGTTAGTTATAAGAAATCAACTATTTAAATTTTAGTTTATTATAGTGTAAATATGAAAATATATTAAACTCATTTTCCCAGTTACATGGATACGAAACATGGACTGATATATGAGAAAATATTACGAGAATTTGAGAATAAAGTTCTTAAGAAAATGTTTGGACCATGGAGAGATGAACAGACAGGCGAATACATAAGATTGCATAACAATGAGGTACGCGATCTTTATGGGAAAGCAGATATAATAAGAATATATAAAATTCATATACTGCAATGGGCGGGACATGTGACACGAATGGGGAATGAAGGAGGGGCATGGAAACTCCTTTAGGAAAACTGAGGGGGAAAATTCCAGTAGGCAAACCAAGAATGAGATGGAAGAATAATATTAACCGTGATTTTAAGGAAATAGACTATATAGGGATGATTCTAAAACATTAGCTCAGGATAAGGGTTATGGAGAGCTTATGCCCGCGCTGCGATGAGCATATGTGTTCGATAGTGCTAGTGAGTTAGTTTACATATATGAAGTATCAATCTCTGTGATCAAGGGGTTAAATTTCTTGCCTCTTGTTCAGAGGGTCGTGGGTTCAAACCAATCAGAGTTCCATAGACTTTTAAGATGAAAATATCCAAGGGACAAGTCTTCTGGTAGGGACTTAAAGTCGGGGTCCCGTGTCCGAAGATTTTCGGATTTGTAAAAGAATCTCAAAGTTAAAGTCTCTAAGCAAAATTTAGTTCACCTTTCTCATCCAAGTTATATCTTAATTGCTATTAGACACATCTTTGAGGTACGTGTATAGACAGACGATACACACACAAAGCCCCGCTCTGTACAGCCGTGTGGTCTAAGACATCATGCATTAGCGCGGAGCTATTCGACATATGCTTATTCGAGTACTTATAGCGAAATAAACGTTCTTATTGAATATCGGCCATTATAGGTGTCGAGTCCAACCAGCGTCGTAAGTAATTTAGGTAGCTACAGTAAGTAGCGTCTGAGAAAATAAGGTATAATGGCTGGGGGATCGGAAATGCTAAAAATGCAACACTTATGTTGATTGAAGGATCATGCAACTCCATAAATGTCGAATGTGGAAGTGAGGTCAGCAGCTCGATAGTAGACGAAGACTATTCTAGGCCTGTCGAGTCATGGAGGTTTATATAATATACAGGCCTACATTTTAATTTTAGTAGTCTGCATATGCAGACAACATCAATACTGATAACAGTATCATAAAACATAAAAAAGGAAAACTGTTGAGCAATGAAGAGAGAAGATGAATACTGGATTTGTTCAGTAGGCCTAGCCTATATCCGATAATCTGACTTGGCTTTTGTATACGGTAGCCGAAATGGCAGCAAATGTTGCGGGAGCGGGGAAAGCTAGTTTTCACAGACTCATAAGGGAGGCGAATCTGAATCAACAATAAATTAAATAGTCCTGGGGAAAATTGCACAATTCAACCATTAAACAATTATGACGATTTTACAAAACCAGGTATAAGATCTAAAGCGAATCAATTCTTTTTACGGTAAGAAGTGGCAATCTTAGACACGACTCTATCTGCACTGAACAGTGATGATGATGATAGTGATATACTGATTCTCAAATTCTCGAGCCCGAGACTGCACAGGTTATTCAAGAAGATGAAATTTGTCGTTTTTTATCGACATAAATTACATAATTTTTATTTTGTTTTAACAATGTTACATTCAAGTTAAAAATCCAAATTTTATTGACACAAATCCTTCTTCTTACTTGTATACAACTAAATTACTGTAGAAAAACTATTGTAGGATGATCATTAAATACTAATACATCTAAAATTACTGCACAAAATATTACACCGGTACACCAACATATTAAAAATACAAAGGACAAGTTCTCCGAGAGAGACTTTTAGCCTGAGTCTGAATATTTTCGGGATCGTAAAAGAACCACGAGCCTAAGTTAGTGGCTCTGAGTAAAATTTAATAGGCCTTCACCATCCTACTAATAACTTTGTTCCTTACTATATGTCTCTACAAGACGATGTGCTAACCACTTCTCACTCGTTGACATCTGTAGATAAATGAGCATAACTAAATTATGCTTGGTTAAGAAAGTCCCCTATGGAGTATCCGCGTACCACGTGAGACATATAGGTTATATATATATATATATATATATATATATATATATATATAAAATAAAAATCTCATGTTTTAACGATAATATAAAAAGGAAGCTTCATTATACTTAAGTATACGGTAATTTATAAAATGCCGCCTTTACTTAATAATAGTAATAGTAGTAGTAGTATAATAATAATAATAATAATAATAATAATAATAACAATAATAATAACAACAATAATAACAATAATAATAATAATAATAATAATAACAATAATAATAATAATAATAATTGTATTTATATAGGCCTACAGATTTTGAATGTTTATACATCTTTCCCAGCCTGAAGTTTTATTTTCCTTCTCCACTCGTACTTATCCATCCCCTTTATATTCTCCAGTCACTTTATTTTCATTCCAGTTTTTATTTCTTGCATCCATGAGTTTCAAGTTCTACTGTAAAATTTAAAAATATGAATATACTGCCTTTTCCAAATAACCGATTCAATTTACAGTATAACAGTATTATGTATTTATATCGATTTAAGGTGTATCACCAATAAATCGACCACAAGAATTATAGTATATTGTATAATATAAAAATTAAAATGAATAGGAGGCACTCTGGACAATCTACGTCCACAAATATAGTACGTACTTTAAACCACTAATACGTCGCTTTGGATAATGGTATCTAAATGAACTTGGTGACAATCGAAAGAGAAACTCATAACGTTTTGTGCATGTTAACAATGGAGAATAATGGACAACAATACAGAAACTAAACTAAATTTAATCATGTTTTTTTGTGGTCGATATGGGTTCATTGTTGGATATTTAGCAGACAGGTTAAATGTGATGTCTGCAGGATCACTCTTGGGAACCACACGAGGTATAGCGAAAACGTTTTGAGTTTTTCTTTTGATTGCCGCCAATTTCATTTAGATACGATTATCCAAAGCGACGTAGTAGTAGTTTAAAATATGATACTATATTTGTGGGCACGGTGTAGGCTAGTATTATGTATTTATATGGATTTAAGGTGTATCACCAATAAATCGACTGCAAAAATTATAGTATGTTGTATAATATAAAATCATAATGAATATAAGGCACCCTACAATGCAGTATTAGGTATGTACTTATATCGATTTAAGCCTGTCACTAAGCAAACATTTTCTGTCAAATAATATAGAATATCATTTGGCACCTTGTGCATTATTAAATAATTATGGATAGTCTGCCTTTTCTATGTAACCGATTAAATTTGTAGCATCCCAAAGTATTATGTATTTATATCGATTTAAGGCCTAATACCATTAAATCAACTTCAAAAATTTACTTGTATAATATAAAATTAATACGTAATAGCAGCCGATTCAATTTATATCATAGCAGTGTAATATATTTATATCGATTTAAGGCGTAACATCATTAAATCGACTGCAAAAATTATAGTAGGCCTATGAAATATTATGCAATAAATAGAACGCATCCTCAAAAATTGACTTGTACTATAATATAAAAATAATAATAGCAGCCGATTCAATTAATAACATCGGTAGTATGTAAGATGGAAACAGCAGCAATTTGGAGCAGGAAAAGGTAGTAAATAAGCCTAAACCGTGAGGAAGAAGAAAAAGTATTAAGTATGTATATCACTTTAAGGCGTAATACCATTAAATCGACTGCAAAAATTATATTTTTTTTCTAATGCTACCAGGTTGTCTTTTATGACATTTCTGGTTTTCTTCCCAGGCATTGGTGGAATTGTGACCCAGTTTTAAAAAAGCAATTAAATTAATTATTTTAAATCAAGTAGTTAATTATATGAATAAAATTAACCATTTCAATATTTTAAACTAATAAATATAAAGCACCTATTTTTGCTTATATTATTATAAATCAATATATTACTAATTAATTTCTTCTGTATTATTGGTTATAATCCATCACATATATGGTTTATATTATTTTATGTATATCACTTTCCATTGCATTAACTATTTTGTTAGAATAAGTCTTATTCCCAATACATTATTATATTTTATTTGCATGTGTTATAATTTATGTAAAAATAAAACTGGCTCCTAACTTTAAATGTATATATTCTATTTGTATTATTTGTGTAACTGAACTTCACCCGAGCACTAGCACTTGCTCATTCGGGTGACAATTTTGTATATACCATTTATTTGTAAATAAAATTTAATCTTATTCTTATTTCTTAGGTTGGGGCACCTGGAAGGCGGAGTTAACGTTACCCAGATGATATGATATGTGATAAATGATAATGAAGCGCCAGGAAAGTTCTTAACCTAAACTTAACCTAAATTCCAGATCATGGACAATCACAGGAGTAATTCCCTTTAGGGAAAAATTCCTATGGTTTGACCGGGATACGAACCCGGGACCTCATGAACAGTAGTCAGAAACGCTGACCGCTAGCACATGAGGTTGCGACATGCTTAGCATGTGACAACAACCATGGGGGATGTAAAATCTAAACTCATGAAAGTGTTGACTTCGATGAGGGAGTTCGATGTTTGAGGGCCCCTTTCGAGGATTATACTGTAATGAAACGAAGCAAGTTGCGAAAATGAAATAATAATTTAAGTGACCACTCCAAAATTGTGAAAAACTCACAGACTTCTGTAAAACTTGGAGATAACAAAACATGCATATTGTGTGATATTTTAGCTATTATACTTCTAGATTTTACGAATGGCCCCCAAAACCCACTCCTAAAATTAAAGAAAGAAATTCTGTTCAATGAACAGGAGACTATTATAGTATGAAATTCTATTTAATGAACAGGAGGCTTTTATAGTAGAAAATTCTGTTTAACAACTGGACACAAAACACACTCAAAAATTATAGTATGAAATTCGAATTAATGAACAGGAGACTATTAAAGTATGAAATTATGTTTAATGAACAGGTGGAATGAAATTCTGTTTAAGGACTGGCCCCAAAATCAACTCCAAAAATTATAGTATGAAATTCTGCTTAATGAACAGGGGCATTTATAGTATAATTCTGTTTAATGAAAAGGGGCTTTTGTAGTACGAAATTCTGTTTAATGAACAGGAGTCTTTTATAGTATGAAATTCTCTTTAATGAACAGCAGGCTTCTGAAGTATAACATTCTGTTTAATGAACAGGTGGCTTATATAGAATGAAATTGTGTTTACGAAATGGCCCGAAACCCACTCCAAAAATTATAGTATGAAATTCTGTTTAACGAACACGAGGCTTCTATAGTACGAAATTCTTTTTAATGACAAGGTTGCATTTATACAATGATATTCTGTTTAAGGACTGGCCCCAAAATCAAGTCCAAAAATTATAGTATGAAATTCTGTTTAATGAACAGGGCTTTTATAGTATGAAATTCTGTTTAATGAACAGGTGGCGTTTATAGAATGAAATTCTGTTTAAGGACTGGCCGCAAAACCCACTCCCAAAATTATGGTATGAAATTCAGTTTAATGAACAGGTGGCGTTTATAAAATGAAATTCTGTTTAAGGACTGGCCGCAAAACCCATTCCACAAATTATAGTATGAAATTCTGTTTAATGAACAGGAGACTTTTATAGTATGAAATTCTGTTTAAATAACAGGGGGCTTTTATAGTATGAAATTATGTTTAATGAACAGGAGGCTTTTTAGCGTGAAATTCTTTTTAACGATTAAGAAGCTTTTATAGTATGAATATCTATTTAATGAACAGGGGGCTTGTATAGTATAAAATTCTGTTTAAGAACTGGCCACAAAATACACTCAGAAAATATAGTATGAAATTGTGATTAATGAACAGATATGAAATTCTGTTTAATGAACAGGTGGCATTTAGAGAATGAAATTCTGTTTAAGAACTGGCCCTAAAATCAACTCCAAAAATTATAGCATGGAATTCTGTATAATGAACACAAGGCCTATATAGTATGGAATTCTGGTTAAGGACTGGCCCTAAAACGCACTCCAAAAATTATAGTATGAAAATCTGTTTAATGAACAGGAGTCTTTTATTATATGAAATCCTGTTTAATGACTAGGAGGCTTTTATACTATGAAATTCTATTTTATGAACTGGATGTCTTTATAGTATGAAATTCTATTTGATGAACAGAAGGTCTTTATAGTATGAAATTATGTTTAATGAACAGCAGACTTCAATAGTATGCACTTCTGTTTAATGAACAGAAGGTTTTTATAGTATGAAATTCTGTTTAATGAACAGGTGAATTTTATAGTTTAATTTTCTGTTTAATGAACAAGAGATATTTATAGTTTGGATTTCTATTTAATGAACAGGAGGTTTTTATAGTATGGAATTCTGTTTAATAAACACGATGCTTTCATAGTAGGACAATCCTTATCAAATCGGACAGCAAAAAATCTTGCAATTTATTTTTTTTAATTTTATGTATCCCTAAATATAGTGAATACATTTATAAACGTATTAATACAGAAATTTAATTTTTATCATTCATAGGTTCGTAGTTATGATGATCTAAAATTATCGTAAATATGATAAACTGAAACGTTTACTAACTGATATTTCTGAAACAGTAAACAGCAAAAATTTGTTTCAAACATATTTATATAGGTGATATCATGTAGTTTAAGGGTGTTATTTTTATAATTAGGATATTTTTATTTTCGGTGTCAATTTTCTGTTTTATGGCGGTTTACTGCAGTACATATCAAAAAATGAACACGGAAAAAATACAGGATAGTACTCACGTAATAAGGATTAATTTCCAGCAATTACCTTTTTGGAGAGTTGAATAGTTCAGACAATATAAATGTTTTTTATTCTATTTTCGTAAAAAAACTCGCTGGTCCACGGCGCAGCAGATTCATTTCACGACCAAGGTCGCGCGCGTACTTTATTGAAAGAGCTTCATCAGTGAATTTTTCAACTGCCATTAAATCGAATACGGTAGATTATTATATGTTCTGCTTAATGGAACAATACCGTAAATTTATAAACGTGGCGATATTTTAATTCTTACGCAGTAGATATTTATTTATCAAATTTTATTGCTGAAGTGAGAAGTAAAAAGCTCTGTTACTTACGTTTACTGTGAATTATTAAACAAATTATTTATAACTAACTCACTCACTGGCTCTGTGGAACCTGTAGGTTCATTGCATAAGCTCTCCATACATCCCATCTCGAACTAACGTTTTCCAATTATCCCCTGTATAATCTACTTCCCTCAAATCATGTATAATGTTATTCTTCCACCTCATTCTTAATCTTCCAACTGGGCGTTTTCCCTCCGGTTTTCCTACCAGAAATTTCCAAGCACCTCTTTCATCCCCCATACGTGCCACATTTCCTGCCCACCGCAGCCTACGAGACTTAACTGTTTTTATTATATCTGGCTTCCTATAGGCTACAGATCATGTAGCTCACTATTATTATGTAGTTTTATCCATTCACCTGTCTTCATCTCTTTTTGATCCAAAAAATTTCCTAAGAACTTTATTCTCAAATACTCGTAATCTTCTGTCCTTTTTTAAAACAAATTATTTATTTTGTTACAAATTTTTCATTACAGTTTAAATGTAATATTATATAATTAAAACTATTTCGTCATTAATTGAATAAAGTGGTATAAATTTTTATTATGTTATAATTACTAATTTCAGTCTTAAAATAACTTTTTATTCAGTGTATTGTATTGTACCCTGATAACGTTGACGAAATAGTATTGTTATAAGATATGACTTCCAAATAAAACCGAATGTTTTAATACTCGTAACACTTCCTACCAAACGATAATAATGCAATGTCAGCAAGTCTTCCTTAAACATCTGTTTTACATCAACAATTCTCAAGTTCAGATTACATACTAGACAGTTATTTTACACCACTGTGTATGTTTAGTGCATCTCGTCATTTTAAGTGTCACAGTCAAATTAAAAATAATATCTTATTGTTCTTAACTCACAAGTTTGCAGATCTACAAAGACTGAATGGTGTGTTAGAAGTTAAATATAATTTTAATTATGCATATATTAGTATACAATAGTTATTAACAATATTATGTGTTAATATATAATTTTACAATTTCTTAAATGTTTCTGGAATGAGAGAATAATCACATAGACATATACATTTTGTGTTATAAAAGGAAAATAATGGGAAGTTTAGATATTAAATTAAATACTATAATTTAGCTTATAATAAAAGCTAATATTATAAGTATAAGTTTATAAAATGAAATTTTGTTTAAGGACTGGCCTCAAAACCACCCCCAAAATATAGTATGAAATTCTGTTTAATGAACAGGAGACATATATAGGAATAAGTTCTGTTTACATAACAAGCGGCTTTTATAGTATGAAATTCTGTTTAAATAACTGGGAGCTTTTATAGTATGAAATTCTGTTTAAATAACAGGGGGCTTTTGTAGTATGAAATTCTGTTTAATGAACAGTTGGCGTATATAGTATAAAATTCTGTTTAAATAACAGGGGGCTTTTATAGTATCAAATTCTGTTTAATTAACAGGGGGCTTTTATAGTATGAAATTCTGTTTAAATAACAGGGAGTTTTTATTGTATGAAATTCTGTTTAAATAACAGGAGGCTTTTATAGTATGAAATTATATTTAAATAACAGAAGGCTTTTATAGTATGAAATTCTGTTTATTGAACAGGTGGTGTTTATAGTATAAAATTCTGTTTAAGGACTGGCCTCAAACCCCACTCCAAAAATTATAGCATGAATTTATGTTTACTGAACAGGAGACGTTTATAGTATAAATTTTTGTTTAAACAATAGGGGGCTTTTATAGTAAGAAATCCTGTTAATGAACAGGTGGCGTTTATAGTGTAAAATTCTGTTAAAGGACTGGCCTCAAAACTTACTCCAAAAATTATAGTATGAAATTCTGTTTAATGGACAGGAGACGTTTATAGTATAAAATTCTGTTTAAAAAACAGGGGGATTTTATAGTATGAAATTTTGTTTAAATAACAGGGGGTTTTTATAGTATGAAATTCTGTTTAAAGAACAGGTGGCGTTTATAGTATAAAATTCTGTTTAAGGACTGGTCTCAAAACCCACTCCAAAAATTATAGTATGAAATTCTGTTTAATGGACAGGGGACGTTTATAGTATAATATTCTGTTTAAGGACTGGCCTCAAAACCCATTCCAAAAATTATGGTATGAAATTCTGTTTAATGAACAGGTGGCGTTTATAGTTTAAAATTCTGTTTAAGGACTGGCCTCAAAACCCACTCCAAAAATTATAGTATGAAATTCTGTTTAATGAACAGGAGACGTTTATAATATAAAATTCTGTTTAAATAAAAGGGGGCTTTTATAGTATAAAATTCTGTTTAATTAAAAGGGGACTTTTATAGTATAAAATTATGTTTAAATAAAAGGGGGTTTTATGGTATAAAATTCTGTTTAAATAACAGGGGGCTTTTGTAGGATGAAATTCAGTTTAATGAACAGGTGGCGTTTATAAAATGAAATTCTGTTTAAGGACTGACCTCAAAACCCACTGCAAAAATTATAGTATGAAATTCTGTTTAATGAACAGTTGCATTTATAAAATGAAATTGAGTTTAAGGACTGGCCTCAAAACCCGGTCCAAAAATCATAGTATCAACATTCTGTTTACTGAACAGGAGACTTTTATAGAATGAAATTCTTTTTAAATAACAGGGGGCTTTTATAGTATGAAGTTCTGTTTAATGAACAGGTGAAATTCTGTTTAAGGACTGGCCTCAAAACCCACTCCAAAAATTATAGTATGTAATTCTGTTTAATGAACGGGTAGCGTTTATAAAATGAAATTCTGTTTAAGGACTGGCCTCAAAACCCACTCCAAAAATTATAGTACGAAATTCTATTTAATGAACAGGAGACGTTTATAGGCCCTAGTATAAAATTCTGTTTAAAAAACAAGGGACTTTTATAGTATGAAATTCTGTTTAATGAACAGGAGGCTCTTTAGTATGACATTCTTTTTAACGAATAGGAGGCTTTTATAGTTTGAAATTCTATTTAATCAACAGGAGGCTTTTATAGCATGAAATTCTGTTTAACAACTGGCAACAAAACACACAAAAAAATTATAGTATGTAATTCTGATTAATCAACAGGAGGCTATTATAGTATGAAATTCTGTTTAATGAACAGTGGCATTTATAGAATGGAATTCTGTTTCATGAACAAGGGGCTTTTTTAGTATGAAATTCTGTTTAAGGACTGGCCCCAAAACGCATTGCAAAAAATATATTATGAAATTCTGTTTAATGAACAGGAGGCTTTAATACTGTCAAATTCTGTTCACTGTTCAGGTGGCTTTAATAGTATGAAATTCTGTTTAATGAACAGGAGGCTTTTATATTATGAAATTCTGTTCATGAACAGGAGGGTTCAATAGTGTGAAGTTCTGTTTAGTGAACATACGGCTTTTATAATATGAAATTCTATTTAATCAACAGGAGGCTTTTATAGTATGAAATTCGGTTTAACAACTGGCCACCAAACACACTAAAAATTATAGTATGAAATTCTGATTAATCAACAGGAGGCTATTATAGTATGAAATTCTGTTTAATGAACAGGTGGCATTTATAGAATGAAATTCTGTTTCGTGAACAAGGGGCTTTTTAGTATGAAGTTCTGTTTAAGGACTGGCCCCAAAGCGCACTGCAAAACATATATTATGAAATTCTGTTTAATGAACAGGAAGGTTTAATACTATGAAATTCTGTTCAATGTACAGGTGGATTTAACAGTATGAAATTCTGTTTAATGAACAGGAGGCTCTTAGAGTGTGAAATTCTGTTTAATGAAAATGTGGCTTTCATAGTTTAATTTTCTGTTTAATGAACAGAAGGCTTTATAGTATGAAAATCTATTTAATGTATAGGAAGCTTGTATGGTATGGAATTCTGTTTAATGTTTATATTGTGAAATTCTGTTTAATGGCAGGAGGCTTTTATAGTATGAACTTCTGCTTAATGAACACGATGCTTTTATAGTATGAAATTCTCTTTCATGAACAGGAGGCTTCTTAGTATGAAATTCTCTTTAAGGTCTGGCCCCAAACTCCCTTCCAAGAATCATATTATAAAATTCTGTTTAATGAACAGGAGGCTTTAATAGTATGAAATTCTGTTCCATGTACAGGAGGCTTTTATAATACGAAATTCTGATTAATGAACAGGAGGCTTTTATAGTATGACATTACGTTTAAGGACTGCCCCCAGTACCCACTCCAAAAATTATAGTATTTAATTCTGTTTAATGAACAGGAGGCACATGTAGAATAAAATCTGTTTAATGAACAGCAGGCTTTTATGATATGAAGTTCTGTTTAATGAACAGGAGGCTTTCATAGTATGAAATACTGTTTAGTGAACATGAAGGTTTTATAGTATGAAATTATGTTTATTGAACAGGAGCCTCTAGTAGTATGAAATTTTGTTCATTGTACAGGAGGCTTTAATAGTATGAAATTCTGTTTAATGAAGAGGACGCCTATATAGTAGGGAATTCTGTGTAAGGACTGGCCCCAAAATCCACTCCAAATATTATATTATGAAATTCTGTTTAATGAACAGGAGTCATTAATAGTATGAAATTTTATTCAATGTACAGACGACTTTAGTAGTATGAAATTCTGTATAATGAAAAGAAGGCTTTTATAGTATAAAATTCTGTTTAATGGACAGGAGGCTTTTAAAGTATGAAATTCTGTTTAACGAACAGGAGGCTTCCTGAAGACTGTTCAACAGTTTAACGTCTAACATGTCGAAACGGTATCTACTGTTGCGATATCCATTTAATATTTTGAACTGTGCATTTCTGTGGTATCAAATTCAAGCTGATAGTATAAAATTATGAAATATTTACCTAAACGTTCCGTCTCCTCAACCTTATTAGTTACTTATCTGTAGCACTTTCATGTCTAGTCTCATCATCATCAGGATTCAAAAACCGGTGTTTCACTGAAAATCTGGTAGAGAGGGTTACACATGCTGGGTGCGTTTTCATTTATCGGTAGGTCGTTGTTCTTACCTGCAAAATGTCCATTGAAATTTAAGACTAATAAAGTTAACATCATCGACCAATTGATAAACGAAAACGCACCCAGTATGTGTAACCCCTCTGCTAGATTTTCAGTGAAACACCAGTTTTGAATTCTGCTGATGATGGGACTAGTCCCGAAAGCGCTACAGTAAATAACTAATAAGTTGTGGACACGGACCTTTTAGGTAAATATTTGATAAATGTATACTTTAATTTTGAATAATACTTCAACAGAACATATCATGAATATTATAAGAATTGAAATTCAAGCTTTTAACTCATTCCCTGTATAAAAGATACATAAACGTCAATAGCTACCAGATAAATAACAATTAATTAGTTTTTCATAATCGTTCATTAAATACTCAGGTATAGCAATTAGCAATAGCACTACCATCTATGGTGCATAACTGTAACAAACCGCCGGACTTAACTCCATACTATGTACTTATAATTAAATAGGCCGGAAACTGTTTTCAGACATGTTGTGTTTGAGCCTTGGACAGTAATAGAGCGTATTAAATAATAGCAATATTAATCAATTCAATGAAATGGAAATGTCAATTCACTGTTTAAAGACCAAATATATTTTATGCGAGGAGAACTCAATTATAACATTTTCTAACATATAAATTATTTATAAATGTTACTAATGTAGGTGGGGCACAGCGTAGCGTTCTTGGTTAAGGCATTACGTTAAAAAATGAGATATCATGGGTTCCAATTACGATTGAGTTGAGATTTTGAACGATTCTAAAACTTCTGGACGAATTTGGGCCCTAGGATCAACTCTACCTCTACCGGAAATGAGTATGTTCTTGGTACAATGGTGGGCGTCAAGCAGGGTTGACAATCCTTGTGGCATATCATGCCGATTCTCTAAAAAAATGAGAGCCTTAAACCCTTATTACCCCAAGACGCAGTTTTTGTTTTTTAATCAAACTCGGCATATAGGAACAGTTAAGAAAGGTAACGTAGATTTTATTAACCAGCAAAATCTGACCATTAAGAGTGTGAGTTCACCTGAAGCAAAAAATTAATAAAGTCGATCTATTGACCGCAATTTTCTATGTTTTAACGGAATTCCATATTTGTTATAGGAATAAATCGGAAAAAAATATTCTAAAAAATCATGAGAAATGTCAAACCATCAGACTATTTTATTACATATAAGTACAATATCACAAAGAAAAAGACAATATTTATTGAACATGAGATTGGAGAATAACAATGACCATAATTTGATGGAAGTAGATTATATAGGGAATGGTTGGAAAATATTAGCTCAGGATAGGAATGTATGGAAGGTTTGTGTCCGGGATGTCATAAACCTACGGATTCCATAGTGTCAGTGAGTTAGTTATTTAATATTTAACATGGCAATGTGAGTACAGAATCTCGAGAGAATCCAAGTGGAATCGGTAATTAACAATTAGCTCTCATGTAAATTTATGTACTTAATAGGACCAATTAGCAAGTAACTTTTTTATTTTTGGTTATGAGAATATTTGTATCGAGTTAGATGATAATTGCAAAATTTACAAGTGTTACTTGCTTTTGGTGAAATGTTTTATGTGAAAGTATATTTTACATACAAACGTTAACGGGACCAAATGCCTGCTTCTTTATTTCATTATGTTGAGAATGCAATCAATGAAAGGCATATTGTGATGAATGCATTAAAATATATGGAGAGAAAACAGGAACCTATCCCTCACGTCCTCGTCGTGGTCCTGGAAATGCAGCAGATTCAAAACAAAAAGCATTTAATTAGTTTAAAAATTGCTGCAGCTAAGAGGGAAGGCATTTTTGTGAATAATGAATTCCCTAAATTATTATATAATCCCAATACTTTTTAAATTCGCAATGGATTAAAGCAGATATATGAGCTATCTTCTCTACTAATAATTTTTTACTATACCGTGTCCTAAAATATTTAGAAGATAAAGAAGGCGTAGAATTAAATGACATTAATAATCTGTTGGTATATGCTAATGATATAGTATATTAGATGATAACTAGGCACATTCTATTGAGTAATACAAAAAATTGGAGCTGAAAAATATATAACTAAACATATGGACACAAGTACAGTATAAATACATCATGGACAGTTAATGACAAATCAGTAAAATTTGAAGAAGTGGTTGAGTCCGAATACATATTCAAGAACAATAACTAGTAACAGGATTCAGAAATAGAAAGATATTGAACATAGGTTCAATTGTGGAAATGCATGATATTACCCATTATAGAGACTCATTTGTTATTTTACTTTTATAAAACAAGTTAAAATATAAATACATAAAACGGTTATTCTTCCAGTTATATTTATGTGAAACATGAACTGTTGCTTTAAAAGAGGAGAAAAGATTTTGAGTATTTGAGAAAAAAAATGACGATTTTTTTACCAACGAGATACGAACATGAAAGGTGAATGGAGAAGACCATATTACAATGAGCTATAGGATCGTTATGGGATGCCAGATGTAATAAGCACAGTTAAGTCTCGTAGAAAGATATGTACAGGACATGTAGCACGAATGGGAAATTAAACAGGGTCATGGAAACTTACTTGTGGAAAAATCTGAGGATAAACTCCCAGTAAGTAGGCACAGAAAGAGGTGAGAGAATAACATTAAGCATGATAATAGGGAGCTACGCTATGTAGGGAATGAAGAGAAAACGTTATCTCAGGAGAGATAGGCCTCTATGTATGGAGAGTTTATGTTCGCTCGGCCATGAACCTAAGGTTTCGAGAGTTCCAGTAATTTAGAAAGTTAGCTAAATTATTACTTATAGTTATTCCATAAGTTTTTTTAAAGCAAACATGTTAATGCTGAATTTCTGGTTTGTTTCATCCCATAAGCTTTGCATTATATGGATCATAGAGAAATTAAAGACTGCCCTTTTAAAAAGCCTTTTGATTCATGTCCTGTCATCTTCAGACATAGGTAGAGGAATGTAGCCTTGGTCAGAGTAGTGTGCCCTATAGATGAATGATAGAACCTATAGTTGAAGATATTGGTTTCAATTGCTTAATGCGTTAATATTTTCCCCTTATTGTGTTAACTATGTACAGAAGACGGATAGTTTGTAAATATCAATTTTCTATCAACTCCGTTATCAATTGAAATAACAATAAAAACTCCTTTGCAGCTATTTCATTTTATTGCAATTTTTTCATTTCAGCGAATTCCGAAGAAATTAAGTTTTAAGGTTGTTCTCGTGGAAATAAAAAAATACAAATCTTCATCGTTTCTATCTGGTAGACACCGAAACATGATAATGACCTTGATATATATGTAGTCCACCGCCCGCTGTGGTCTTGAGGTAGAGTGCTGCCTTGTCACGCAGCGGGCCCGGGTTCGATCCCCGGTCGGGATAAACTTCCTGGCTGAGGTTTTTTCGGGGTTTTTCCTCACCTGTAAGACAAATGTCAGGAAGCTTAGGGCCCAACGGTCCCCGAAAATCATCACCATCCTTATCACTATCATCATCCTTCACCAGTGTGGAAAGCAACGGGAAGCTACCACACCTATAATTAACTAGTAAAGCTGCAAAGCATAGCATGAAAATGTTATGATTGCAGTGAAAGACCTGCCCTCGGGCAGCATTACTATGGATGGTTGGTTATATATATATATATATATATATATATATATGATAAATTAATATTTGGCATCGTTTTACTCTACGCACACAAAAATATTTAAGTATTTATCATTTACAATAGAATATTAGTAACTAGTAATTTGATTAAAATACAGAAAAAGCTTCTTATTCGTGGTTCTCTTATTCGCGTTTTCATTATTCACGAGTTAAAAAAATTACGACACAGTTTCTCTATTCGCGGATAAACATTTCTTTATTCGCGAATCCAGTCAGTTTATTGGAAAGATTAGTATCATTTATTAACGCATCGGGAACTTTTTTTACTGCAGGCACGCGCCAAGGTGGCTTTTAGAAAGAGCGATTCAAACCAAATGGACAATAATATCAAAGTAAAACAAACTTTATTGTCACTAAACCTAAAGTTTGGTGTTAGAAACCACCGCCGTCGAATTTCACGTGCCACTATGTCCGTTGATAAACACAGCTTTCGCCACGATCGGTGTTTTATAGTTACAACTTGTCATTCGTTGTAATAATTTGATTGAATAACACGTGTCTCTTCTGCTTTGTTGCCAATTTATAATGTCGAGTAAAAGGAAAGAAAATTAGTTCCGAAGCGGAAAAAAGTAGTGTTGTAACTC
Organism: Diploptera punctata; assembly: GCA_030220185.1. NCBI lineage: Eukaryota > Metazoa > Arthropoda > Insecta > Blattodea > Blaberidae > Diploptera > Diploptera punctata. Next base: position 506,122 of record JASPKZ010006458.1, on the reverse strand, counting down.
AAAGCAAGAATATAAGTGTTTGAGCGTTTACGCGATGGCATGTCGTTTTGCGTCTATATCACACTGTTTCAATGTTAATGAATCGACTGTACGATTCATCAACAAATCCGAAGACAAAATAAGGAATTCTATCGCTGAATTCACAGCTGAATGTCAATCTGAATTGAAATCGCCTACCTTTTAAAAGTGGCAAAAAAGGAAAAAAATACTAAGTTTTTTAAGTTCTTGCCTAAGCCTTACAGTAATAATTAATAGAAATCGTTCAAAATCTCTCATTAATTGATTTTATTTTGTTAATTGTTATTTTATTTTGGAACCTTGGAACATATCCCCTATAGAACCATAAAAATTACCATTCCATATTCACGTCATATTAGAGGAACATATCCCCCGCGAATAAGGAGCGTTTACTGTACGAAGTGTTCAACACATTGATAATATGACATATGTAAATATACAACTGTGATTACATTATTTATAATTATTTTAAATACCATTCATAATTTGAACGCCTAATGCCTATATGGCAGTACACCGTCTAGGCACATGAGCTACGCCGTTACAGAGTACGTACGGTAGTTCCTTTAATAGCTACCTAAAATAAGTATGTTTTTAATAATTGCTGATATTTCCAAAACGAGTTTCCTAAAACAAGTAGCCTACATTGCAAATAATTGCTGATATTTCGAAAACGAGTTTCCTAAAAGAAGTAGCCTATATTGCAAATAATTGCTAATATTTCCAAAAGAAGTTACGAATATCCCTCTAAACCAGGTATGATTTTGAACAGTAGGTCCTGTTCTTTAATCTCCAACTCTAATTCATTGACTCTAACGAAACCGTCGATTCAAGGCCACACGGACATAAGCTCTCCATACATCCCTATCCTGAGCTAATGTTTTCCAATTGTCCTCTGTATAATCTACCTTCCTTAAATCACGGATCCTATTCTCCCAACTCATTCTTGGTCTATTAACTGGGCGTTTTCAATCTAGTTTTCCTACAAGAAGCTTTGATTCACTTCTTTCATTCCTCATTCGTGCCACATGTCCTGTCCGTCGCAGTCTAAGAGACTTAACTGTACTTAATATACCTATATGGCTTCCTATACATACCATGTGTCTCATTATTATGTAATTTTCTCCATTCACCTGTCTGTTCATATCTTTTAGGCCCAAAAATGTTCATGAGAACTTGATTTTCAAATACTCGTAATCTTCTTTCCTCCCTTAAAATAAGAGTCCATGTTTCGGATCCACATAACATAACTGGGAATAACAGTTTTATATATTTTCAGTTTAACGTTTTTTGAAAGTAGTTGGGACGACAAGAGTCCCTGTAATGCACAATGACATGCATTTCCAGAATTGAGCCTATGTGTAATTTCTTTGTGCATGTCGTTCCTATTTGTCATTACTGTTCCTAGATATTTGAATTCCCGTGCCACAGCCGAATGGTTATGACAAGATGCCTTGACGCAGAGCTACACTTGCGCTGGTTCGAGTCTCCATGGGGGAGAAAATTTTCTCATGAGACTTCGGCCAGTAAGGGGCTGGTGACCACCCAGAATCGTGAGGCATTTGAGTAGCTACAACAAGTAGCGGCTCAAGGTTGAGAACACTAGCTATAAGGCTGGGGGATCCGACATGCTGACCACATGTCGCCCCTATACCGGCAAGATGATCATCTACCTCCTATTAACACATGTAGATGTGAGGCCAGCAGCCTGCTGATAGGTCAAGGGCCTTTTTGGCCTGTCGCGCCTTGGAGGAGATATTTGAATTTACTTCTTGAACATTTCCCCCATTTTCATTAGTTGTCCATTTCCATTATATAATGCATTTCTATGTGTGAACATATAGGCTATTTATGTTTTATTGGTGTTAACTTCCAGTTCCAATTTCTTAGTTTTACTTAATAGAGTATGCGTGTTGGCCCTTAGTATCTCCTTGCTATCGCTCAATAGTACTACATCATCAGCATAAAATAACAGTCTAGTTCTTTAATCTGTCAACATTTTATTTAATTTGGTGACATACAGAGCAATACGTAGGCCTATGTGTTGGCAATGACTTGGCATCGCACAGGGTACAGCGTACTGGAATTTAGGCTCCTTAGCAGCCAAATTCCTTTTTGACTGTCAGTTTGTGACTTAGGTACTTAACTCTTACATATTCAGCGGCATAGTTTTCAGCCGAAATACGATGTATAGGCCTATTGGGTATGAAATACATGCTTAGAGCAGGACATCCTAAACCACACAGCCGACAAGCAGCGAGTCCGAAAGCCTACAGTGTGGAATGAGCCACACTGCTCTAGCTGTAGCATAGTATTCATTTCAGTGTTATGGGCAGGACATGTTCACGAATGGGGAATCGAAGAGGTGAATGGAAGCTAAGTTACTTGTAAGAAAACAAGAAAGAAAAAGCATAGTTGGTAGACCAAGAATGAGGTGGGAGAATAACATTAAACATTATTTGAGGGAAGTAAATTATACAGGGATGATTGGAAATCATTAGCTCAGGATAGGGATGTATGGAGAGCTTATATCCACGCGGCTATGAATCAACTGATTCGATAGTGCCAGTTAAATATTAGTAATAGTTAATAGTAATAGAAGTAGTGATAGTAGTAGCAGCCTGAGGAGGAAACCAGAAATGTTATGAAAGACAACTTGGTTGCATTGAAAAAAAATTGTCGGTTCCTGAAACATATTCTATGTTGGATAGCAACAGGAAAGGGAGAAGCAGAAAACCAGTCACTTCGATTAAAGTAAATGCAGATATAATGAAAATGAGAGACTTACGTGAGGAAGATTGGGAGGATAAAGATGGATGGAGGAGAAGCATTTGGCCACTGAAAGGTGTCCAACCATTAGAATCCTCTTTTATAAGCAGGTCTTCGCTTACGAATATATTTATGTGTAAATATATACCTCCATCCATCCATAGCAGGTCTTTGACTGCAATCATAGCATTTTCATGCTATGCTTTGCAACTTTACTAGGGAATTATTACATACATAAGGACTTGTAAGATACATACAATGTTATTTACTAATATGGATCGCACGGGCAGTAAGCCGTACGTGCTGTTGACAGTCCGTTACAATAAGTTGATGTTTGGTAATAATATACTTAAAACAAAAAAAAACAATAATATTACAATTAGATATCAATACAATTACATTATGCATTAACTTAGTTATGTAGAATTATAAAGAATTAATGGTATTGCAATTTTTTAACATATTTATTTATTCCTGAATAAGTGTTGTACTAGGGAATGATAGGTGTGGTAGCTTCCCGTTGCTTTCCACGCCGCACAGAGGGGTATTTGACCGATTTAGGCGGCCAAAAGTCGATTTTCTGAAATTTATTCTAGACAGGAAAAAAATAGCACATATTAGAGCTGAATAATCAGGTGATAATACGGTGCCCAATTTTCATCAGTCAGTGTTACCTTGAGTCTGTACGATCAATCCAAAATTGACTGTCTCTCATACTGCAAATATTTTTTCTCGGCGATCTTTGTACAATCTTATGTTTCACATGTATTACTGCCAGTTAGGGATTATATTTTTAAGTGATAGACCAGTAGCCTAAGTATTAGCATATTTTAATTGTTTTTATTCTCTTGATATCTATTTTGATTCAGATAAAGCTTCTTCAAATAGGGTATGCTTTTCGTTATTTTCTGAAGCCAATTGTAATAATCTTCAGTATTTTAGTTATACTTTCGGGTATTTCCTGGCACTTTCCTTTAGTGGCATAGAAAGGTTGAAGTGTTGGCTTAGCGATTTCTTGAAAATTGGCCGCGGATTCGCGCGGTTTCCCATGATACATTAAAACATTAGTAAAAATTATATTTTTTTACTAAGTGATTATTTATATTTTAAATTTCTCGATTTTTGTATTAGGGCCATCGGACGTCAATATAATGACTCGATGAAAGCTGTTCAACATTATGCAAAAGCAAATTTTGCCGAATATTAATGAAAATTAGACTTATTGGAAAATTACCTTTTATAGTATAATAGTTACTCAGACGAACAAATAAAGGAAATAAAACACAAATTGTCACATTTTAAGTCTGAATTGCAAAGAAAATGGACAGTAGCAAATAAGAAAGAGGATATATTTCTTAAGAAAAATAGTGATTGGCTTGAAGGGATATTCCTAAGGTAGTGAGTCGAACAGGACGGTCAACGAAGACATTTCAAGATTTGAGCGAAAGAAGCAAAATAAGGAAAATAGAGGATTTACGTAGCAGTACAGTCACGGGTGTACTGACTTATGCTGCACAAGTAAAATTATGAACTACGGAAAGAAGAGTTGCTTCTAAAGTACTCAAGGAAATAACCAGTTCTCCAAAGCGTGCAGGAAAATATAAGAAAGCATACTCTCTTAGTCTTCAAGAAGACAAAGCACAAGTAGCGGCATTAAGAGCATTGTCCATGTTTGTCGAAACTGGTCTTTCGAGGAGACAATATGAAATAATAAAGAACGTCAATAAAAATATATAGCCCATCCTTGCTACAGTGTACTACAAAAGGCAAAAATGGATTGCTATCCGGATAATTAATCTTATATGTTACTGGTATTTTTGCTGCAGTTAAATTACAACTATTATTGGATCTTACTGTTATACGATTGCTGACACATTTAGAGGAAGTTGTACAGACTTTAAGTCAAGAAGAAAGTAGCTCATTGGTGTTAATTTACAAATGGGGCTGTGATGTATCGCAACAAACTCAATATAAGCAGAAATTTCAGAATGATGCTGACTCAGATGTAAATATTTTTCAGCGTTCTTTTGCACCACTTCAATTAATTTGTAATTCAAATAATGATAAATTAATCTGGCAGAGTCCAACTCCCCCTTCGCCACATCATTGTCGCCCCATTAGAACAAGATTCGTTAAAGAATCTACTGACATAACTAATAAAGAATTAGAATATGTAAAATCACAACAAATATTCTACAAAACACTAAAGTGACATTACAAAAGATATTATCTTTCAAGCACACAACGATCCTAACCATGATTGACGCTCAAACAACTTTCATGTGGTGTATCTGGAACCAGATACAGCTGAATCATCAGATGAAATGGAAGTACCTTCTGATGAAAAACTGTGACTCCAATAATCACAATCATCATCATCAAAGTGATAATGTGTATAAACATTTATGTTAAGTTTGTGATTGGCCTTAACTGCCAGCAAATGGGAAAGTAGAAATTTCAAGGATATCTTACAAAAGGACAAATTGTGCACATAATACTGCAGATTCTGGATATAGACTTAAAGTTCAATGCTTGTAGTGGTGCCTTATTTAGGTATAAATGATTGTAACAGTGCTCTTTATGAGGAGTAGTTTCTTATATCTGTTCATAGTACTTAATAATTGGATTATATAGTTTAAAAAACGTAAAATGTATACTTTTTCTCTAAAATGTACTACATTTCTCTTAAAATACAGTTAATTTAATATGAGGGCACATTTATACTCAACTGAAATGCAAAAATAATTTTGGCCGCCTAAATCGGCAAAATACCCCAATGTGCGCCGGTGAAGGATGGTGATGATAATGGTAAGGATGATGGCTGGACGATTTTCGAGGACCATTGGGCCCTAAGCTTCCTGACATTTGACTTATAGGTGAGGAAAAACTCCAAAAAAACTCATCCAGGAATCATGTCCCAACCGAGGATCGAACCCGGGCCCGCTGCGTGACAAGGCAGCATGCTACCTCGAGACCACAACGGTGAACCTACATGTATATATATATATATATATATTTATATGTCTTTATTTAGGCCCACAATTATATCTATATTTAGTGGCATCAACCTCCTATTTTTAATATAACGTTAAGCTTATCTTGACCAAAATTATTAATTAAGGTGATTTTTTTTAATGTCACCAGGTTGTTGTACGACATTACTGGCATTTTGTCCTGACATTGGTGAAATATCTCATTTAAGAGCTTGGGGCACCAGGAACGCTACTCACGTTAATCCCGAAAGCATGATGGGTGATAAATTATAACGAAGCATCAGGAAAGTCCTTAAACCTAAACGTAACCCCAATACCAGACCAAAAACGATCACCACGAATAATTCCTTTTAAGGAAAAATTCCTGTGGTGTATCGATAACTGAACTCGGGACCTAATGAAATGGCTTAAGCTTACATGTAATTCAAATCTTTCAGTAATCATCGATTTCTATGTGCTTTCATTACTTAATTTTTGAAGATATTATTCCAACAATACTCAAGATATTCTAAATAAAAAATTGAGATAAATAGGCCTACTAATTGTTACGTACGAAACAAGATAAGTAAGTAGTAGGCCTACATTACTAGTCGAGGACATGTTTTAGGCCGACGCTAGCAAATAAGTTGGAGACTAGTAATGTACTTAGGCCTACTTCCCGAATTGCGTATATAATTTTGTTCGCTCCTATACTAATAATAATTATTATGTTCGATTTTTTAATTTCATGTGAATTGATATCTTGGTTTGAAGAGTTCAATTGTTTGATAGCAAGGGAATGTTGACAAACAACTGCAATTGTTTACTGTTGTCTGAATTAGTGGCAGACATATTAAAAACAGTTTCAGACTGCATATTAATTACAGATATGATTCATTGTGATGTAGAGGAAGTGGTGAATGCAGAGGTTCATTTTCTATTACCAGCAAAGTAGAAAAACAAATACGAAAAAGTATACAGAATATTCAAGGACTGGTGTAAATTAAACATATTGAAATAAATAAGAAACATTCTAATGGAAATCAACCAAATGTTATAGCCGATGTTAATAATTGTAACAGCTGTTCAATTACTATAAATCTGAATTATCAAAGTGAGAAATAAGTGTGATACAATAAAATTGTATTGTATTACTCAATAAAATTTTAAATAGGTAACATTTTTACATTATTAATTAAGTCAATTTTCTTTCCTTAGGAAGTAATTTGATCAACTACATGCCGTTGTTAATGGATACCAAGGCCCTCTGGTAAATAAAATTCCCTAAAAACCGAATGATAATTAGGCCATTATTAGTATAGAAGTGAACAAAATTATTTACTAACATTTAATAACTAATGACAATTACAACATTTTAGCTAGAGCATCTGGAGAATAATAAGGTATTTACACTGGCTCGTCTTCTGTCCACTTTCTATCACGATCGTTGCACTTGAGTTTGATTATAATCCCACGCAATCAAACATGTATGAAAAATCAACGTTTACCCAAGATCCAAACTAACTTTGAACTTTATTCGAACATCAAAGAAAACAGACAACTTTAATGTCTATAAAAAGTTGGTGACTCTTGAATCTAGTTTATTCGAGCAGATTATTCCATGATATCTATAAATCTGAAGTTGGTGAACACACATCATCTTGCTCTGCTTCTAGTTACATTTAAAGGGATAATTTTATGACATTCCAAAGCACAAGAAAGAAAGTGGCCACTTTCATCACCAATAGTATTTTACACTATACGTCGTACAGCTGGTTCTTTAACGTCATCAACATATAGCAATGAATTGTCGACACACTTGACCGTACTAAATTTCTTTTTTTTTTTTTCTTAATATCACACTTTCTTAGGCTCAGGTAGCAGCTTTTGAAACTCGTACTTGGGAAGCCCCGGTGCCGGACAAGCTAAATGCGATTTTTCCCAATTGTATTTTATTTTATACAAATAGCAATAAACGTTAAATTCATAATGTATTCTATAGGATACATAAGTTGGTTTAATTCATTTAATATTTTAAATAAATCAAAAGAAAACGAACAAAAAGATACCACTTAAATATGTGTCCAATTAGACAACATATCTAATAATAACAGTTGTACAATATTCCGTTTTCACATTTAAATAACAGACACAATAAATGTGTGTTTTGCCAATTTATGGGATTAGATTGACTCAAATGGGAGTCAGTGACTAATTACGTTTCAATGAATTTTGCTTTACAAACAATGACAGTCGTGTTTCACCTCGCTATTAATCGAATTCTGTTTTACAAAATAAAGAAACCTCCTCCTTTTTTAATAATCTGAACAGGCCAGAGCATTATTTTGCAGTGACTGACTCTCCAACAAATACGTTGAATATAGCAAATAATGAGCAGATTACTTTCCAACTACACATTTAATAATTGCATTCAATAATTGTGTTTTAAATAATAATTTTACTGAGTTGTTTCCTGAAAAAATAACTATTAACCTATAATGTTGTTTATAATATAGAGTTTGATGTGATTAATTTTTCTCCACTAGGGTGCATTCTTACAATATCGCGATCTTCGTGGGTTATCGCTGAATGCGATCCTATTTGGCAATAAATACTATGACCAAGTTTCAGTGAATAAATATAACCACACATTTGTTGTTTGTTTTCAAACATCATCGTTTACATTAAATATATAAATATTTTAAAAAATACGGATAACTATATTTAAATAGTGATTTGTGAGTAAACAGCTTAATTTTCTTCGTTAAACAGTGCTAACAAATGTCACATTTGATTTCCAAAACCTCTCGATAAATTGGAAATCACTCTTGGCATTACTTATGATAAATATTTTAAGTTGATGTTTTATATATTATTATCGATTAATTTATACAGCACATTTTATTACTTTTTCATCTTTTTGTTACGTAAGGCATACGAGTGATGAACAGGGCCTCTTTCTTTTATCGTTCATTTCCCTATGGGTATAATTTAGTACTAGATTTAATTTTAATTATCGTTATCGATAGTTTGACTATTACTCATTTTAGTCGCCACTTTTACCAAATATTATATTATTATTGTTTATTTATTTATTTAACAATTTCATAAATGTTTCACATCTTCTGCGACCAAATAATCAACTGTCATTCTGGTCCACATCTCTTCGTCATTCCAATCTCCATCTTCCAATTCTTTTGCCCTCATGCTGCTAAAAAAAACAATCCACGTTATTTTTGGCCGTCCTCTTATTCTTCTTCTTCTTCTTCTTCTTCTATCAAGTGGCACGTATTCTACTATTCTTCATGGAATCATATTATTATTATTATTATTATTATTATTATTATTATTATAGTTATTAGCGTTATTATTAGTAGTATTATTATTATTACTATTATTATTATTACTATTATTATTATTATTACTATTATTATTACTATTATTATTACTATTATTATTATTACTATTATTATTATTATTACTATTATTATTATTATTATTATTATTATTATTATTATTATTATTATTATTATATCCGAAATTTGAAAATGGATGAACGCAGAAAGAAATATAATGGTTGAGATTGAACACGGGAGGCTAAAATGGTATGGATACGTAAGAAGAATTATTACTTTAATGTAACGGACTGTTAACAGCACGTACGGCTTGCTGCCCATGCGATTCATATTTATAATAATTCTACATAACTTAATTAATGTATAATGTTATTGTATTATTATCTAATTGTAATATTATTGTGTTTTCTATATGAAATTGTAATATTATTGTTTTCTTTTTTGTTTTTCTTTATACTATTACCAATTATTGCTTTATTGTAACGGACTGCCAACAGCACGTACGGCTTACTGCCCGTGCGACCCATATTTCTAAATAACATTGTATATATCTTACTTATAGTCTAATAAAGTCCTATTACTATTATTAGTATTATTATTATTATTATTATTATTATTATTGGTATTATTATTATTATTATTACTATTATTATTAGTAGTATTATTATTGTTACTATTATTACTATTATTATTAATAGTATTATTATTGTTATTATTATTATTATTATTATTATTATTATTATTATTAGTATTAGTATTTTTATTATTACTGGTTTTTCGATTTTACAATGAACTCTATTTCACCTAAAGTATGTTAGTGTTATATTTATAGCTAAGCATATGAACAAAACATTTTAACAAATTTTAGTGTTTGAAAGATATGGTTAAAAAATATGTTAGTACTATTTACACTACCTTAGGAATATTTGATAGAAAAGTGCACTGTATCCATGTAGCAGCCTTTTAAGTGTTTTATCATTTATTTCTGACATCATAAACATTGAAAATTAAAATATAAAATAGGTATATGAGATCTCAGTCGTATTCGACTTTATAATATTGTAAAATATCAAGAAGTACTTTCGGACGTATGTTCCATCTTCTGCTTGTATATAGGTATTCGTAATGAATTTTAAAAGTATTGAATCATATCCATAGTGGTTATTGTATTTGAATGTAACATATCTTTTTACTGGCGAGTGAAAGAGAAGGCTATGTATATGACCTTGTCTCCAACTGGAAAAATGTAAAATCTACCTATTTTCGGGATTTTACAGCTGCTGCCGTCTTATCATGACAAACCTCCAAAGCCTATGATCTTGGGCATCTTCAATTCTTAGCCCTCTTGCTTGCATTACCATCTTCATGTTTTCCTTCCATGTTAACTTTGGTCCCCCTCTATTCTTCTTTCTGCTCGGTTGCCATTGAATAGTAGTTTCGGCCATCGCTCATCTTCCGTTCTTAAAACATGTCCTAACCATTTTAATTCCTTCTCCTCAATTATTTCAATTATGCTTTTTTCTGCTTCCATTATGTTTATAATTTCCTTATTTGTGACATGTTCTAATTTTGACACCCTGGCACTTCTGCGTAAATAATCCATTTCTAGAGCTATTAGTCTATTCTTTATAGCGCGTATTGATTGTCCAAACGTCACTTCCATACACTGCAACAGATTCCACCAAAGTTTTGCCAATATTTTTGTTGTGTCTTTCCAAATGTGCTTATCCCACATATGGAAATTAAATAATTGAATAAATGAAACAAAATCTAAGTTTGTATTTCATTATTAGTAAACAGTTCATCATAATCAGAATTTCATGATATAGATAGAAAATAGGTTAACTTCTCAGAGAAAAAAGAAAGAAACCATATAAACACCAGGCTATCGGATACAACCATGCTTCAGATGATATGCGATTTGAAATTTTAAAGCGGCTATAATGAGAAAATACCATACTCTCCATTCCATGATGCGACAGGTCTGGAAGGCTCTTGGTCTACCGGATGTTAGTCTCACATCCATATGTGTTAATCACCGAGGTGGATGATCATCCAGTCAACGTAGAGATCACATGTGGTCAGAATGTCTGATACCCCAGCCGTTATAGCTGAATTTCTCAACCTGAAACCGATACTTATTGTGACTACCCAAATTTCTCACGATAGTGGACAGAATCCTCCTTCGGACTAATAAACCCGTTCCAAATTCAGGTCTTTTTGCACCCCCGTAGTATAATGCAAAGCTTCCTGATTCCTGACTACCTTCTTCTGGTCATCTAACTTCCTATAAAGCGAATATATCCAAGGGTGATTTATCTAATTCCCGTGTTAATACCTCTAGCTTATATTCTACTGGGTTTCGGTCCCATCTGCTCGAAATTCCATGAGAAAAAAAATGTTCTCCCATTAAGGCTCGAACCAGCATATATTCCATAGCTCTACACCAAGGCACCATGACTTACATTGCTCGACTACAGTACAATAATAAGACATACTTAGAGTCAGGTTGTAGAGGTCAACTGCATTTAATGTTATACAAGAACTTGCACATATGTTATTTTAAATTGATGGCAATGAATTGTATCAAGGTCGTCATGCCAAGCAGGAAAACTAGCTTATGATAGAGTAATATAGAAATTAGGTTATTCAGCATAATTAACTAGAAACAAATTACTTAGAAACCGCTAAACTTTATGCTAATAATTCTCTCTTTTATGACTTTACAAAAAACTGCCTTTCTCTTCCCCCCTCTTACTATGTGTCTTTCCATACATCACAGTCGTTTGTCGTCTGTTTCCAATCCCTAAAACTACTATTTTTATATAGTCCTTTCAACTATAGAATGGAGTAGATAAAACAAAACCCAAATGGCATCAGTGTTTTCATTTAGATCTTTGGGTTATATTAGAAGACTATATGGACTATGTCTATTATTATAATGTTTTACGGTCACATTAGGTTTGTTATGATCTAATATATTCTTTGGTTAAAATAACTTTGATTCTAGACTCATTTATACCTAAGCATTAAAACGGGGGGAGTTCCTTGGGGAACCAAATGGGCAAACATATGTTGTGTATTATTGATTCATCCAAATACTATAAATGTTAATCGTAGAGGTAGGGCTAGGGATAAAGTTACTTAAAATGTTCCTAGAATATGTGTACAATTATTATAATATTCATAAAGGTTCCTACTATTGTGGTGGGATTGTTGGGAATTATTATTAAAGACTTGGGCACACTGCATTTTCCAACGTCTTCATAGTTTCTGATTCCATAGATTTCTTTTTTAATTCAGTACAACCGATAACTCAATTCTGGCGTTTTTCTGTGGTGTCACACTGAACTTCAGGCCGACCCTCAACCCAGACGATCAGTCCTCCAAATGTTGTATATCTGGAGGCACTTCCAAGTATTGGTTAATCACTTTAGTTATCTTAAGCCAGTGTAGAGGGTGACATGTGGTCAGCATGTCGGGTCTCCCAGCCATCGCAAAGGCGGCGTTAAATGTAACAATGTAAATTTCATAAAGTAGACCGCTCCTATGATACGAATATTAAACTTTCTCGCTATAACGTCTCAGGGGTCCAGATTCCATTTTCGACTACACAATGTAAATGTTCTTTCTGTATACAAACTTGAACGAAATCCACTAAATTTCTCGATGATGACTGAGTAGTTACTCAATATGAGTGGTAGGGAAATGCTATTAATAAAATTTAAATTTAAGGACTATATTTAGTAAATATACATAAAATATTAAAGAATAAAACAAGAAGAGATACTAGATTGAAGTTTTATAAAACATTGGCAGTTCCTGCATTACTTTATGGGAGCGAAACTTGGGTAATGACCAAAAAACTGCAAAGTAGAATACAAAGCGCAGAAATGAACTTCCTTAGAAGAACAAAAGGCTGCATAAATATATATCCATTGGATGAGAAAATCGGAGAATATAAAGAGAAATGGTTTACACACGTGGAAAGAATGAATGTATTACCAAGAGCAGCATTCAACTACAAGCCAAGAGGTTCAAGGAATGTAGGAAGGCCAGTGAAAAGATGGACAGAACAACTGAGAGGCGGAACAGACAATTTGCATAGCCCGTGAAGTGAAGAAGAAGAAAAAGAAGAAGAAGAAGAAGATATTTAGTAAATGATGGCCACAGACAGATATAACTTCAGTATTCAGAGTTTTTCAAGTCACGGATATTAATAGTACCGGTAGGCCTATCAATACTTTTAAAATGCATAGTAAACCACAGCTGATGTTATTGATTAAAATTTAAAATTCGTATCAGATGTATCAGGCGTCATCAATTAACCCATTCGCTTCAGGTTTAAATGCTCAATGCATTTTCCCAGAAACCGAACTTAAGTTACCGTAAATTATATTGTCTATTTTCAGACAATCAAAACAAACAATATATAACGGTACTTGAGTTCACTAATGAATGTGATTTACTATTCATTTACTATTCATAAATATTGTTTGTTAACAAACAAATGATTACTTGCCACGGGATGTACAAATCATTGCAAAACACATAACAGCAGAGATAAGCGAGTGTACCTCGTCTTCTGAGTTGATGGACATTTAACTGCCGGCGAGTCTACCTCGTCTTTTGAGGCGAATGAGTTAAGTCAAACTCCTGTTTAGAAAATACTTAGACAAACATTAAAAAAATGTAGGCCTTTCAGAAGACAGTCTTCCATCATCAACATTTACAATGGTACATTGTAGTGCTTTCAAGTTTTCATTTTCACACACTAAATATAATATTATACACAAATCTATAAGCTTTATATTTAAGTTACTTTTTTGCGCGAAAGTGTGTTTTGTCGTACAGCAATGGCGTTCAAGATTGAAAGTTCAACTTCCTACATCTCAGGGTTGCCAACCTAAATAACTATACTAGTATACAATAAAATAACTATACTGTAATATTACATAAATATATATATATATATTATAAACACGCGTGTGGGAAGTAAAATCACTGCCCTCTATGTATGCTACATACAATGTATACATAAAAAATATCCAAAATGTAGTGTTAATATACATTACCGGTATACGAAACAATTCACTGAATTTTAAATTAATTGAACTTTATTTGAAACAATATAAAATAATAAATACGTACTTGCCGCCATCTTATCACTAAATGGCCTCCTGTTATTTTATCACTATTGTTCTCACGGCCTCCTGTTGTTTCAACTAATAAACATTGCCCACGTTGTTAACGTTAGTCAATTGTTTATAATGAACGCAAATATTTCCAACAAAGATGTTATAATTTTACTATTATTTATTATTTTGAAAACATCATCTCGCAAAAAATAATGTACAGCGCATGTTTGTGAAGTGTTTTACAGAATCTCGCTATCGCCCGGTTTTTAAACACTTCCTCGATTCTGTAAAAACCAATTCTCAACTTCGCATCGTAATTTACTATTAGTTATCTCCATATTAATTAAGGTAGTATTTATATGGCGCTTGGTGAGGAAAGGGGTACCTCAAGGCGGCGTCCTCGCTCCTCTTCTCTTCTCGATTTATATTAATGACGTGACCAAGAAACTACAAAACTGCAAGCATCATCTTTACGCCGACGACCTACAGATTTACACACACTTTAGGCCTGACGAAATTAATGAATGTATTGGCAAAGTAAACACTTACCTCAGGCATATATCTTTATGGTCCAGACAATATGGGCTGAAACTAAATGTAAACAAAACGCAAGCAATAATTATCGGACATCCAAGGCTATTACACCTCATAAACAATGGCAATATGCCGGCTGTCATATTAGATAATGAACAAATTCCTTATACCGACGTCGTTAAAAACTTGGGATTTTACTTAGATTCTAATTTAAAATGGCATGAGCAAGTAAAACAAACATCTAAAAGGATCTTCTCCATAATGCATTCCCTAAAGCGACTTAAACATTTTCTTCCTACAATTCTTAAAAGAATTTTAATCCAAACTTTAGTGATGCCGCATTTTGACTACTGTGACGTTCTACTAACTGACATAAGTGACGGATTGTCGGACAAACTGCAGCGTGTCCATAATATGTGTATCAGATTCATATTTAATGTTCGAAAATACGATCACATTTCTCCATTATTCCACGAATTGTCATGGCTACATCTAAAAGAGAGAAGAAAATCGCACTGTCTAATTCTCCTATTTAAGATCCCACATACCTCGATTCCCAATTATTTATCATCCCGTTTCCAGTATCTATCCTCAAACCATAACTTAAACACAAGATCACAACATAGTCTCTTACTTAATATACCGCAACATAGGACATCACATCACTCCATGTCATATACCATCTCCACTTCTCGCAACTGGAATTCCCTACCACAAGAAATAAGGGGCTGCCGGACATTGGCATCTTTTAAAAGAAATCTAAATTTATATTTGCTCTAAAATCGACTTCATTATTATCCAGTGTAAGATATATATATATATTATATATATATATATATATTAATTGGTGTTTCCCGTATAATGTATCATATTTATATTATTATTATTGTTATTATTATTATTATTATTATTATTATTATTATTATTATTATTATTATCGTATCATTATTGTTATTACCCTATAAAATGTTGTTTGTACATGACATTTACATTGTTACATTTATTGTATCTTTAAGTGTTTATAATTAGTATAGTGTATATCTATATTTGTCAAATATTTATTTGTATTTGTACTGGTTGAGTGGAAGAGAGGGCCTTATGGCCTTAACTCTGCCAGAATAAATAAAGTATTATTATTATTATTATTATTATTATTATTATTATTATTATTATAAAAAGGGAAATTTGTCTATTTCTGTCATCTCAACTAAACTTCCACTACCACCACAAATAGCACTAAAACTGTTTCGGCTGCTTCTGCCATATAACCCAACATATAATAATTAAAACAGATAATTTGATTACTTTCATGAAGCGAGTGTTATATTTCATTTTCTTTATGTCGTTTACTTACTTTCATCTCTAATTTATATGTACTTTCAGGCGGTCTAACCAACCTAAGTTTTATAGGGACACATAATATGCATCACATAATGTGCTACAAGAACATGGAAGGCCATTATCAGATCATTGACCAGTTTAATGTCAGGGACATCTCCGAGATTAAATGAACATTTTAACACAACACTAATATTTTAATCAAGACACACCATTCGATCACACATTCATACTAACAAGACGATTATGATACAGATGATTATGATCAGGAACTATTTGGCCCTTATATACCAATAAGATATTTTCGCCGAATGTACGGGGAAACGATCACTGTGTTTACAAAGAGACCTAAAACAAATTTGGGGAAAATAATCATATATACTCAATCTAGTATTTAAAGAGAGATCAGGGTTTCCTTGGTTTAGGCTGGGGCACGGATATTTCTAAAAATTAATGACGATCACAACATGCGATTATGTCCAATGTACGGGAGCTTTGAAGACGAGATACATATATTAGGAAAACGTAACGATTTAGAATATTGGAGTCGTAAGTTATAACGGGAAATATTTCTAAATTCAAATCGTGAAAGATTGGCATGCTACGAGTTAATGGTAAACCCAGAAAATTGGATAAACTTGGATAAATGTCTGGACAAAACGCGGAAAATATAAACACTCATTCGTGAATAAATGTGTTAGAAAAATGTAATATTATTAATTCTTAAAAATTCTACATAACCTAATTAATGTATAATGTGATTGTATTGTAATCTAATTGTAATATTATTCTGTTTGTTTTACTTTATATTATTACCAAACCTTTGTGGAAGAGAGGGCCTTATGGCCTTAACTCTGCCAGAATAAATAAAGTATTATTATTATTATTATTATTATTATTATTATTATTATTATTATTATTATGTTTTACTTGAATATGCCTATATGATTTATAATTCTGTACGTTCCATTGCACCTATAGAAGTATACTTTATGGTTCTATTTAGCTTTATATATTTATTGAGGCTGAGAGGGCAGACTGCCCGGAGTAACGTGATCAGAAAGATCTCATTATTGTGGGGAAAAGTGGAATGAAAGTCAGCTCTATTGTATTATGTAATTTTTAGGTCGTTTTCAAGGTCTGAAATACAAAGTTCTACTCCCATGACTCATATTGCCATTTTGGGTTTGGTATCTGTTGCTTCGAGAGGGAAATATAACCTTCCCGTTGGTCCATTCTACACTTTTTTATTGATTAGGCCCGGAGTCATGAGGCAGCATCCTAGTGGACACCAACTAGATCCCCGCAACATCATATTTTCAACACCTGTGAATTTCTAATAAACTATTTTTTTCCCAACATGAGATGAGATGAAGGGTGATATGGTAAATAATATTACATGAAGGAGGGGGTAGAGGGAATGAAGAATGTTGATGGGATTAAATTCGGTAAACGGTAGAACCTCGAAAATAGCCCTAAAATCCCAGTATGATTCACTACAGATATCCTTCGGGAACTGTCAGGATTCGAACCTGGAATACCGTCCGGACAGCCGCGCGCTAGCCAAGCGTCTATCGAGATGGCATGGCCCTATTTAAGTTATATCAAAGAAACAATTAATCGTGATAAGAAAGGTGAATGTTATCTGAGTTGTAGTAAACCTACAGGGAAATGTAAAGAAGAAAGTTCAGAAATTGCCGGAAATGGTATTCTTTTCAGGAAGACAGATGGAAATTTTCTTATATTGACAGCAGAATAATATTCTTATTTGTAGATTTATCCAATATTCTTGAATAATATAAATTTCCAGATTTCCTATAACGACATACGTCATAGGGAAACAATACCAAATTTTGGAGTAATTATAAGTAGAAATAAGCACTTATCTACTCATAATGTAAACATAGGGATGAGAGGCGAGCGTCTACCCGCTTGCGCCACGGAGTCACCAATATTATTATTTTTTAGGAATATTCCACAATACAGTGTTTCTCCTTCAACCCAAAGTGATTTGTCGCCAGAGGTTCCTGTCTAAAGCATCTTCTTCCCTCAAATATCTAGCTTCCATACTTATCTTCACTCCATCCATCGTTCTCTAGATTTGCCTCTTCCACTTCTTCCATTAGCTTTCCAATTAAGGATCTTCTTTGGTATTCTCTCTTCTTCCATTCTTATGAGGTGTCCATACCATTTCAAACGATTTTTTTTATATTTTTCCTGTTTTTTTTTCAACTTGCATAATTTCCCTTATTGTGCTGTTTCTGACATTATTATTACCTATATATTATATATAACTTAGAAAATAATAATAGTAGTAATAATAATACAATTAATTAACTCTTTACAACAATGATCCCGTTGGTTCATGGCCGTGCGGGCATAAGCTCTCCTTACATCCATATCCTGAGCTAATGTTTTTCAATCATTCCTTTATAATACACTTCCCCAAATCATAGTTAATATTATTCTCCCACCTTATACTTGACCTACCTATTGGCGCTTTCTCACTAGTTTCCTACAATAAACTATGATTTTCCATGTTACTCTCTAATTCCCGATTCTTAACACATGTTCTGCCCATCCCAGTATAGAGTCTTAATTATTTTCCATCCAAAAATTAGCAGTCTTGTATGATAAGTAACTTTTTGTCGAATTAGAATTAAAATGTTCATTATACTCTCCTTGGAAATAATTATTTTTAAGACGTATAAAACAGTTAAAGGGACAGTTTAGTCATGGGTTTACCTTTAAAGTTTGGCAAACTGCTAATGAAATAAGTGGCCTACTTTGTATAATTTAAAGTAAATTTTCAGGATTTCATGCGAAAGTGACTTACCTGTTTTTTTCACTTAACCCTTCATATGTTCACAAAAATGAATCATTTCGTTATTCTTGCGACACGAGTGGATTTTCACTTGTACTATATTTTACTCTAATAATATATATATATATATATATATATATATATATATATATATAATGTTTTAATTATTTTTTTATCATGTTGTGTTTTCTCGAAGGAGGCTCTGCCATTGACCTGATCATTCATTTCGGGAGGCCTCCATATCCTTATGTGGTCAAAAATTATTAATATGATACATATTATAATCCCTCTCCTGACAGGTAGTGCTATTGTAAGGCTAGGATGGCGTGTGGCACTTAGAAGTACCTACAAGGTGAGAGATTAAACTGCGTTAATGGAAAGGAATTTTAATCGTTGTTTTAATAATACAAGTATTGATAAAAGTAAAGCAACTTTTGCCTACATTAAATGAAGCAAGTTGTAAAACATAGTTAATCCCTAAGGTGAAGAACACATTTCTACTTTTCTTCCTGAAATCTGTGGCAGAAAGCACAAAGTTTTGCAAAACATAACCTGCTAACAAAACGGTCCCCGATGAGCGAAGCTGGCGTGTTTTCCTCTAAATGTTTGAAACTTAGCTCATCCATTTTTATTTTTTGTTTCAGCATGTTACTTAAAAGGAACCGATGTTTAAAGCAGAATTTATATGGAAATAATTTTATCTCTAGTATATTCTGGTTAATAAAAAATGCTTCCACAATTTTAATTATGCTTAAAATTTAACTAGATGATTTAGTTCAATAGTTCGATTATTTAACTCGGAGAAAATCTAAAAATGTGAAGCTGAAAAATGAAACAAAACTCTTGTCACTAAAACTGAAATAGATTTTTTTTTCACTTTCATATTTATAAAGAATAGCATATTTATATCTTCGAACAAAAATTTAGTTAATACTTGGAATGACAATTTAGAGATTCGTGTCCAATATTAATTAAAGCCACAGACTAGTCTTATCCATTTCCTGAAACTCTTTAAAATGACGTCAGACACACCTTTACTAAGAAAACATTCTGAATCAACGAAAAAAAAACAAGACTTCCTACATATTCTCAAATACCTCTTAAGGCTGAAAAATGAAATGAAAGAAACTTGAGCGAGATTGTTTTCTTTTATTTAGACACATGATGGATCGGAATCTCACTACCAGGACCCATTTGCACACATTTAAAATTTTGAAGTATTATTTAAGAAATTAAAAGTGTTTTTCTTACATAAAACATATGTCCCACAATACAAAGACACAGCCTACTGGATACATCTAAAATTCATAAGTACTATATGCCCTTAGATATTAAAGTACCCATAAATCAGAATGAAATAACTATCTAAGAAAACGTACAATACCACTTAAACACCGGACTGATATATAAACTGCAACTATTTATGAAATTTCTGAAAAAAATCGTGTACCTTTCAGTAAAATTAGTAGTTGGTGAATTTAGGATTATCACCCAGCATGGCATTTTTAATAAAACATGTCCATAAGAGTTTTATACCCTCTTCACAAAAATAGCCTACACATTAAAAAATCATTCGATGAGATCAATAATATATATCTATTGAGATTTTAGCCAAGAAGAATTCATCATCATCATCATCACTCCAGGGATTAGGCAATTGCCCGTTCCGACTTCATAATGCATCAGCCCAACGTCTTCTAGGTCTTCCAACATCATGTCTTCTTCTTGCTTGATACTTTCTTGCTAATAATGGATATCTCTCCTTACTCATTCCATCCATGTGATCAATCCATTTCTGTCTGTAATTCGTGACTTTATCCAATAAAGGCTGTACTTTCAATTCTTCTCTTATATCCTCATTTCTTATTCTATCAAGTCTTGTACATCCTTTTACTTGTCTTAGGAACCTCATCTCCGCCGTCTGTATTCTATTCTTCTGTTTTTTTCACTGGAGCCCAAGTTTCACATCCATACTGGGGAAGATTGACTTAGGTTAATCTTGCTGGTGGGTAAGAGGCGAGGGGAACTAAGTATAGCTCACAAGGAAGGAATGGCGTCTGTATCCATATTGGGCGGCCACATCTTCGTCAAGTCTTCAACGGTCAACAGGACGACAAGGAATAGCACAGCTAAACTTGTAGGGCTTGAAGAGCGGAAGAAGCAACCCTCTCTTGGGGGGTGGATACCCAGAGGAGCATGTTTGGAGGCTCAGAGGAAGCAGCCCTTCCACCATCCTTGTCCTACTAAGCGCTCGTAATGCTTCCAGGAGACATTTATCTTACTGAGAAGCTTCATGGAAATCAGCCGGATTGTCATGAAGAATTCAAGAGTCTAATATTATCAAATGTAACACACTATATAACATAGTTATAGATATTTATTTAGGCGTAATTTATTAACTCTGAATATACAGTTTTATAATTTAAGTCTAAATGAGCTTCAATATTAATAAAATGCAAAGTAAATTTCCATTTCCGTCGCCCTCATCTAGGTTATAATTTCTGTTTCAAATATGTAGGCCTTTCAGAAAACAAGTCCATCTTCAGCAGAAGGGTATCAGCCACTGATTCTTGTTTTCCATTATCCCATATAAAGGGCTGTATGAATAATGTGTGTTATCATATAAAATCAAATCGTTGTTTGTTTCCTTTGAAATTTGCACTTCCTTTAGTATGTTCATCTTTGTTGGATTTCTTGCTTTGTGAATGATAGTGAGAGTGTTTTCTATTATTTCCATGGGATGTTGGCATTGATGACGTGTTTGACGTAATTAGATTTTTCTTTTGCATACATGAAATATTTAAAATGTTCTTCGAATCTTGTAAAACTTCTGCCGCTTCTGCCTATGTAAAATGTATTACAATTTTTACATGTTATTGTATATACTTCCTTATTGTTGAAGGCATTATTTTATTCTATGCCGTTATTTATTATATTTAATTTGATTTCAGTCTTACATGTTATGTGTATCTTTTTATCTAATTCTCTCAGAATCTTAATTAATTTTATTGTATCATTTCCTATTATTTGAGTGTTATTCAGTTCTACAATTTGTTCAATAAATCTGTTATTTATTACAATATTTTTAATATATATATCAGTTCTTTGTAGTACTTTTATTTGTTTAGAGGTAGTTTTAGTACCCAATTTTTTAAAATATTTAAATATGGAATGTGTTAATTGTTTGCTCGTTAGGATGCCTGGAGTTATTGTTGATAGTAAGCATATTGTTTATGTCTTATAGACTTCGAATGTTCAATAGTTTGATAAGCAGAACTTAAAACGTCGTCTAAATCAATAATATATTACGATGCGAGGTTGGGAAGTGGTTTTTTTTACAAAATCGAGGAAAATGTTTAAAATCCAACTGATAGCGAGGTTTTTAATTTCCGAGATTCTGTAAAACACTATAAACTTGCGTTAAACGTTATTTTTTGCGCGATGGTGTTTTGAAAATAATAAATAATAGTAAAATAATAAAATTGAAGACATTAATGACAAAACAAATTTATTCTAATGTGTGTCACTATTAAACGAACCCTTAAAAACACAAGAAAAGAAACGAAAATGAAATTTTATAAAGTAATGGCTGTTCCTGTATTCATGTATGGATCAGAATGTTGGACGATCACTAAAATACAAGAACAAAGATTGGAAGCAGCTGAGATGGGATTTTAAGAAATATAGCAGGATATACTCTGCTGGCTAAGACAAGAAATGAAGATATAAGAAAGGAACTAAATATTTTCAAACTTACAGACCGAATGATTAAATATAGGCCTGGAAAGAACATATTGATAGAATGCCAGAAGAAAGATTTCCAAAATTATTGCTACATTTTAAACCGCACGGAAGGAGATATGTTGGATGTCCACACAGAAGATGATCTGAACAATTTTAACAATTCTAGCTTTCATGAAACCGGAACGAGCCAACAGGATTAATCCCTGGATGATGATGATGATGATGAGTAAAATAATAACATCTTTGTTGGACATATTTTCGTTCACTATAAACAAATGTCTAACGTTAACAGTGTGAGCAATGTTTATTTATTGAGACTTTTGATATATTAGCCCTAGGAGAAACATGGTTAAAAGCTAATGAATGCGTAAATCTATGTAATATGAAAGGTTATTTTAAGGGTAATCAAAAGAGAGGAAAGAGAGGTAGATATCCAGGCGGTGTTGCCATTTTATATAAAGCTAACTTAGACCCATATATTAAAAAGGTAAATATTACTTTAAAAGAGGCAATTTGTATATATTACCATACAGAAATAGCAGAAATGTGTCTGTTGTCTATTTATCGCCAACCACTAAATTCCAGGTATGCCAATCCAAATTTTTTCGTTGAATTGTCTGACTCGTTGGCAGAAATAAAAGATAGGTTTCCGGAAGCGGGAATAATAATTTTAGGGGACTTTAACTGTAGGATTGGGGAGGAAAATATCACTATAAAATCGGATGATAATGAAACACGAGGTGAGGGTAGGAGAAGCAAAGATAGATTTTAAATTCAGAAGGAAACCAATTGTTAGCTTTTTGCGATGCATTTGAACTTGAAATTCTGAATGGTAAATATGGGGAAGATAAAAATGGAGAACTGACATTTATTAATAAAAATGGAAGTAGCGTAATCGATTATTCAATATGCACACAAGACATGATTCCAGTCCTAAGTAATTTCTGTATAGTTTCCAGAATCGAATCACACCACTTTCCAAACAAACTTATTTTAAATATGAAAGGTATTAGTGAGACAGTTAATGATGAGGTGGCAACAATATTGCGGCCAATTATCCGTTCAGGTGGATCGAGGATCTGAGAGAAGAATTTAACAGGAGTTTGGAAACGCTAATACAGGATCTGCAATTAAATGATCTTAGCGGGGAGGAAATTATTAAAACTTTGACAGAATGTTTTCAAAAAGCAGGGGAAAAAATTCAAGGTTAAATACGCAATGAACCAGAAGGACAAAGGGTGGTACAATAATGCATGTAGAAAGAAGAAGAAATTTGTCGAAAGTAGTCTTTTAAAGTTTAGAAAAGAAAGCACAGATGAAAGCAGAAAAAATTATGCGCAAGAGAAAAAGGAATATAAAGACTTATTGGCAGAAACAAAACTAGCATGGCAAAATAAGAAATCCGAAGAAATGAGAGTCGCGACTGAAAGTGGGAACATTGCGGACATATGGAAAGCGATAAGGGAACTCAAAGTAAAGTCCATAAATCGGACAAGAATAACGCCCGGGGAATGGAGAAGTTACTTTGATAGGGTGCTGGGAAATGAGAGGTTAAGATATAATCAAGGAAATATAGTTGAGATCCCTGACCCAATTCATATTCAATTACTGGATCAGGATATTTCGAAAAATGAAGTGGTTTCTTCCATTAAATGTTTAAAGAATGGTAAAGCACCTGGAATTGATGGAATACCAGGGGAATTCTTGAAAAATATGATATCATCCAATAAATTATTAGACGTTTTGAAAACTGCGTTCAACAAACTTTTTAATGGAGGAGATTATCCGGAAGCCTGGGCGACAGGTGTCATCCAACCGCTATACAAAGGGAAAGGTGGGGCACAGATACCAGAAAGTTATAGGGGAATTTGTCTCTTGTCAGTGTTCGGAAAAATATATTGTAAAGTACTTTACGAACGAATCAGACAATGGGCTAAAGAGAACAATAGGCTCTCAGAATATCAGGCAGGTTTTAGAGAAGGGTACTCCACGGTGGACAACCTATTTGTTCTGAGAACATTAATTGATGACAATCTGAAAATGAAGGGGGGTAAATTATTTTGTGCATTCATTGATTTTAAGATGGCATTTGATACTGTGGACCGAAGCGCACTTTGGGAAAAATGAAATCGGAAAGGATTGTCTCGTAAAATGATACATGCTTTAATGTCAATTTATAAATATGTTAAATTTTGTATAAAAGTAGACCAAGGGCACATTACAGAGAGCAGCGAAGCCAATCGGGGAGTGAGACAAGGTTGCATTTTATCACCAATGCTATTTAATCTATTCGTTGATGATATTGCAGACGTAATGCTAGAAGGAGAAATTGAGGCTCCGGAGATAGGAAATGTTAGAATCCCAGTCCTGTTGTATGCAGATGATTTAATTATCTGTTCCAAGACAATCAAGGGATTGCAAAGAGGTCTTGACCTACTGGAAAATATACTGTAGGAATTGGGGATTGACTGTAAATGCTAGTAAGACAAAAACAATGACATTTAAAAATGGGACGGTTTATGGTAGAACAGAGGAATGGAAATACAGAGATCAAGTTCTTCAAAACGTGAAACATTTCGAATATCTTGGTACGACGTTGAAAATGAACGGAAAGTGGAAAAAACACATTGATATAGCATTATTTAAAGGGAGGGGACAACTTAACAGTGTACTCGGTATTCTGGGTCGAGTGCCTGATATTCCAGTCAGCACATTAGAAAAAATGTATGGAGCTATGGTCAGGCCAGTCATGCACTATAGTAGTGAGATTTGGGGTTTCCAAAGAACGGAAATACTAAATAAGGTATATACGCATTTTCTAAAGTATATTACAGGACTTAGTAAGGCCGTTTCTAACTGTGGAATTTTATATGAATTCGGGTCATTCCAGGACGATATTAACTGTAAAATTCGTGTACTCAAATACTGGTTGCGAGTAATCCAAGGTGAACAAACAATGCTTAGAGCAATTTGCTACGACCACCAAATTAAAAACATAGATGTTAAATTTTGGGCAGACGAGGTTAGGAGAGAACTCCAAAAGATTGGGATGGGCTGGATATGGGAAAAAGGGACTGAAAATCGCAAGAACGTGTGGAGAAAAATAAGGAGGAGGTACTTAGATGTAAACCAACAAGATACCTTCGCCGAATGTACAGGAAAACGCTCACTGTGTTTACAAAGAGACCTAAAACACGTCTGGGGAAAAGAATCGTATATACTCAACCTAGGATTTAAGGAGAGATCAGGGCTTGCTTGGTTTAGGCTAGGGGCATGGAAATTTCTAAAAATTAGCGACGATCACGATATGCGAATATGTCCAATGTGCGGGAACTTTGAAGATGAGATACATATATTAGGAAAATGTAATGATTTAGAATATTGGAGACGTCAGTTATTACCGGAAAGATTTCTAAATTCAAATCGGGAAAGATTGGCATGCTACGAGTTATTGGTAAATCCAGAAAATTGGATAAACCTCGGTAAATTTCTGGACAAAACGCGAAAAATAAGGACAACACTCATTCATGAATAAATATATGTTATCAAAATGCAATACCATTAATTATTAACAATTATATATAAATTAATTAGTGTATAATGCTGTTGTGTTATTATTTAATTGTAATATTAATGTGTTTTCTTTATGTAATTGTAATGTTAATGTTTTTTTAGTGTATAATGCTATTGTGTTATTATTTAATTGTAATATTATTGTGTTTTCTTTATGTAATTGTAATGTTAATGTTTTTAGTGAATAATGCTATTGTGTTATTATTTAATGGTAATAGTTTTATTGTGTTTTCTTTATTTAATTGTAATGTTATTGCTGTATTTGTTTATTTTTCTTTACACTAGTACCAATTATTACTTTATTGTAACGGACTGTCAACAGCACGTACGGCTTACTGCCCGTGCGACCCATATTTGTAAATAATATTGTAAATATCTTACTTTTTGTCTAATAAAGTCCTACTACTACTACTACTAGTTGAAACAACAGGAGGCCGTGAGACCATTTAGTGATCAAATGGCGGCAAGTACGTATTTATTGTTTTATATTGTTTCAAATAAAGTTCAGTTTGTTTAAAATGCAGTGATTTGTTTCGTATAATATATATTAACACTACGTTTTGGATATTTTTTGTATATACATTATATGTAGTATACATAAAGGGCAGTGTTTTACTTCCCACGTGCGTTTTGTAATATGTAATATTACAGTATAGTTATTTTATTTCTGTATAGTTATTTAGGTTGGCAGCCCCGAAATGTAGGAAGTTGCTGTATGTATGGAAAAACGCACAATCACGCAAAAAAAAAAAATGCATTAAAGAACTGAATTATATGAAACATATGGCAAATTCTAACGAATACAATAAATATATTATCAACAAGTTATCAAACAAAAAAGAAAAAATAACAAAACTAGCTTAACTAAATTCGATAAGGAACCTGATGTAAACATTAAAACTTTTATAACACTCACACCGGGAAAGAAACATCGAAATTCGCTAACACAATAAAAATAAGAGACAAAAACATAAAAATATCATTTAAAACTAATAACAAATTAAACAAATAATCAATAATAGCATAGAAGAAAATACATTCAATAATAAAGATGTGTATAAATAACGTACAAAAACTGTAACACATTTTATATCGGAAGAACCAGGAGAAGTCTTATCATCACATACAAAGAACATATAAAGGATTCTATTTATGCAAGAGATAAATCAAGCTTTGCAAAACATATAATTCAGACAAGACACCGCATGTTGGACATTAATAATACACTGACCATTATGCACAAAAATAATAATCCAAATAGAGTCAACGTACTGGAGGATTTGGAAATATTTAAACAGCCAACAATGACTTGCTATTAAACAAGACCACACCCTGTAATTCAAACCCACTCTTTGAAGTTACAACGGACCAGCCAGTCTTACACTAAAATCCAGTGTTTGTAGATGTACTTTATGCTGATGGTGGGGCTAGTCCTGAAAGGCCTATAGTAACTTCCTATTTCAACGGTTGAGGAGACGGACCTAAAAGGTATAATTATAATTGTATATCATAATTCTAATCTCTTTTCTAATTTGTTGCCTTCTTACATTTATAAGCAATTAAAATGGATGTTTAATTGTTAGTGGCATTTAAGATATTTATTATTGGTCTTACTGAAATCTTGGTTTTCTGGACTTTGGGTAGCGTCTTTGTACAAAAGCCGATAAATGCAATGTCATAGTACTTTGTATTAATGAACAAATATGATTACATCGAAAAACAAAATAGTTTATTCATGAAAATAAATTCAATAAAGTTGGAAAAGATCAATAACAAAATACAAAAGAATATTAAAAAATAACAAAATCGTGTTATATGGTCATAACTAGTAATTAACATAATAAATACGCTAAAAACTAATAAACAATAACCCAACACTCCCAATAATGAAAGCACTTTCCAAAATCCATAAAACCAGCATTACAACGATAACAATTGTAAACTGCATACATAATCCTAGTTATTAAATATCCATATTATTTGCTCAGAAAATAAATTAAATTAGAAAATCGATATCCTATAAAGAAACTTGTATGAATTAGTGGATAAACTTCAAAATACAGAGTGATTCAAAAGTCACTATATATTTTGATGATACAGTGACTATTAATTTTTGTTTCAGGTAATATAACAGTATGCTAACCAAAGAAAGAATAGCTGTCGTTTCTGCTCATCTTCATGTTATGACGTATGGACAAACACGGGCAGATTTCGCCCGTAAATTTAGGAAACCAAGCTGGCTATAAATAACCTGGTCAATAAATTTCAGCGTACTGGTAGTGTTGCAGATGAAAGAGCATCCAGGGAGACTGGTCTTACCACCAGATACTGTGCAAAATGTACAGGATGCGATCACTCGCAGCCCCTCTACATCAACTAGGATACTTGTAGAGTGCTGGGTATTCCTCAAACCACTGTGTGGAGAACTCTCAGCTACAAATTGCACAAACGTGCATATCACATCCAGGTCGTGCATAAACTTGAAGCTGAGGACTACGCATCCAGAGAAGCTGCGTGTCATGATCTACTAGAAGCTGTGAAAAATAATTTAATGGAAAATGTCTTATTTAGTGATGAGGCTGCATTCCACACATGTGGACATGTCAACAGACATGCAGGATATAGGCAGAGGACCAACCAAATGTGATGCAGGACTATGAACGGGACACACCCAAAGTAAATGTGTGGTTATGATTAACCAGATCAAAAGTTTACGGGCCCTTCATATTTGCAGAGAAAACTGTTACTGGAAACGTATACCTCGATATGTTGGAACAGTTTTTGAAACCCCAATTGATATCTGATGGTATTATGGATACTGTTATTTTTCAACAGGATGGGGCACCCCCTCATTTTGCCATTATGGTTCAGGACTACCTAAATCAAGCTTATCCCGGTAAATGGATTGGCTGTGCAAGCGCCAGTGATGTGGCCTCCCCGCTCCCCAGACCTGACATCTTTAGACTTTTTGCCTGGGGGTTTATAACGTCTGACGTGTACCAGGTGAAGATAAACAACATTCAACGGCTAAAACAGCGGATTAGAGCCATGGCTGCTAAGATTATACCAGCTATGCTTGAGAAAGTGTTTTGCAGTATAGTAGAGCGATGTTCGTTGTGTCTAGACGTGCAAGGTGTTCACATTAAAATGTGATTGAAATTATGTCCTACTGTGGCATATGTTTCAGTATTATTACATAATGTGTAATAATACCTGTCTAAACACCAAATATATAGTGACTTTTGAATCACCCTATATATAAATTAACAATAAAACAAATATGGCGTCATTCGACATAAAGAATCTCTACACCAACATTCCACTATATCAAACAATACACACAATGAAACATAAACTAGCAAACAACACTCCGGATACAAGATTCGAAATACATTTTAAAGATTTCATGTATGGAGAAAGAAACTATAGTTAGCGAAACACGTCATCAACGCCGACAATTTTATGCAAAAACACTCTCCCTATAATTCACAAAGAAAGAAATCCGACAAATATAAACATACCAGCGGAATTGGAAATTTCAAAGGAAACAAACAACGATTTGATTTTAAATGAGAACATCCTAGTGCATACATTCTTTATATGGAATTTTACAAAACAAGAGTCAGTAGCTCAAACCCTGTGTTGAAGATGGAACCCGGTTTCTGAAAGGCCTACAGAATTTACAACCCACTTGAAGACGGCGGCACCAAATCAAGTATAAATTAATACTTAATATACTGGTTGTATTATTATTATTATTATTATTATTATTATTATTATTATTATTATTATTATTATTATTAATGTTAAAACATTATATAAAGATTTTAAAGTCAGGTATTAACGTTAATATTTTATTTTGTAAATTAGTTAGTAACACATAAAACAGTACATAAAGAGATATTTCCACCATACCTGTTTATGACACGGAGCAAAAACTGCTCGATCATTAATATGCATTTAGTTTGAACTATATCACATATGTCAGATGAAGTGTCGTTTATTTGAAACGGAGCAGGAAGAAGTTTGTGAAAATTCTTGTTGAGAAAGTGTGAAAGTAGCTTTTGAAACATCAAGACAAACAGGGAGGAATCCAAATCTCGTGTAAATTAACATCATTATATCAATTTTATTTCATTATGTCAGATTAGTGAAATTTTATTACTCAGGCAATTGATTCAAGGTATACATGTGTAATTTTTCTTACGTTAATATCTTTTAAATTTGTTTATAACGCGTTCATTCAGTATGTAATAAAACATTAACAGCAATTTGACGACTATTCCACAATTTAGGTAGAGTGAATCTAAATCCCAAGTTATATTTATTTTCAATATTTAATAACTAATATAACAAAAGTTAAATAATAACCAATATTAGCACTTCCATCCACAGTAATTTTGCCCGAGGGCAGGTCTTTCACTGCAATCATAGCATTTTCATGCTATGCTTTGCAGCTTTATAATAATAATAATAATAATAATAATAATAATAATAATAATAATAATAATAATGTTTTATTTATTCTGGCAGAGTTGAGCCCATAAGGCCTTCTCTTCCACTCAACCAGCACAAATGCAAATAAATATTTGACAAATATAGATATACACTATTCTAATTATAAACAGTTAAAGATACATTAAATGTAGCAATGTAAATTTCATGTACAAACAACATTTTATACGATAATAACAATAACAACACTTACGATAATAATAATAATATAATAATGATAATTATAATATAATGATGATAATAATAATAATAATAATAGTTATAAGAATAATAGTATGAATATGATAAATTATACGAGAAACACCAATTAATATATATATATATATATATATATATATATATATATATATATCTTACACTGGGTAATAATGAAGTCGAGGTTAGAGTAAATATAAACTAGGGAATTGAAGGTGTTGTAGCTTCCCGTTGCTTTTCACACCGGTGAAGGATGATGATGGCCGGATGATTTTCGGGAACCGTTGGGCCATAAGCTTCTTGACATTTGTCTTACAGTTGAAGAAAAACCCCGAAAAAGACACCCAGGAGCCTGTCCCGACCGGGAATCCAATCTTGGCCCGCTGCGTGACAAGGCAGCACGCTACCTCGAGACCACAGCGGTGGACTATTAGCACTGACGGTTATGAATTTATTATCAGACATTTTAATTAGCGTTAACAATCGAATAGATAAAGGTCGAAATTAAAACTATTTTTTTCCGGAATGAAACAAACTAATTTTTTTAAGCTAAAATGTTTTAGTAAAGTGAGAAAAATTCTGAATCATTATAATATTATTTCACTGCTTTTTTTTTTTTTTTGCAAATCATGTAGTTGTAAAAAAACTATGAAACTGTCGATAGATGCCTTTGATTGGTTTGAATTTGTGATATTCGTATACCGGTTTAATCACCAATTTACTAGGTAAATAGACAATACAAATAAGAGTGTTTATAAAACAAAGTTCGATCATAGTAAGACGTCCGTTGAGCGTCGTTAGTTATCGTATCTCTTAACTCAGTCCTCGTGGACTAGTGGTTACTATTCGCCTCTGGTTTCAAATTTTGCCGGTTCAAATTCGGCTGGGGCCATGGATTTTTTCATGTCGTAAAATATATGGAAAAAAGCTTCCTTTGGAAAGGCAATAAAGCTAGAGTCCCGTGTTATAGATGTAGGGCCTACGACATGTAAAATAGGTCAAGCTTGAATAAGGAGCATCTAAACAAAGTTTATCGGTCCTTTCATGTCTAATCAACTGACATGTTAAAGAACAGCAGTTAATTAAATACTACTAACAGCATCATCATCATCACTCCAAAGATAAGGCAATTGCCCGTTCCGACTTCATAATCCATCAGCTCAACGTTTTCTAGGTCTTCAGATATCACGTCTTCCTCTTGCTTGATACTTGATCCACATACTAGCAGTGGATCTCTCCCCTTACTCATTCCAATCATATGATCAATCCACTTTTGTCTATAATTCGTGACTTTATCTAATAAAGGCCACACTTTTAATTCTTCTCATATCTTCATTTATAATTCTATCAAGTTTTGTACATATTCTAACTTGTCTGATTAACCTCATATCTGTCGTCTGGCTATTCTATCTTTCTGTTCTTTCGTTGGAGCCCAAATTTCACATCCGAACAATACAATTGCCATAACTTTTGTACATTTTAATTTTTGTTTCCTTTTTAATTCTAATCTTGAATGTTCTTTGTATTGTTCCACATATCGCCTGAAATTCATTTATTTTGAAATCAATATATCTTTCCATATCGAAGCCCAAATATTTGAAACTAGTTAAGTTATGTAGATAGGAAATAACACTATGAGGTTCTTTAATATTGTTTATTTTTAATTATTTCACTCACCTCATACTTCATAATGCATAGCAGACCCTGGGTTTCTTCACGTAATTTATGACATTGTATTCAATGTCACAAATTACGTGAAGAAACCCAGGGTCTGCTATGTATTATGAAGTATGAGGTGAGTGAAATAATTAAAAATAAACAATATTTGAAACTAGTTTTGTTCAGTACTTTGGTAAACTAGTATCACTACTATTAATTCTAATATTATTGTTGCTGCTACTACTACTATTACTACCACTAACTAACTAACTCACTGGCAATATCGAACCCGTAGGTTCATGGCCGCGCGGACATAAGCTCTCCATACATCCCTATCCTGAGCCAATGTTTTCCAATCATCCCCTGTATAATCTACTTCCCTCAAATCACAGTTAGTGTTATTCTCCCACCTCATTCTTAGTCTACCAACCGGGCTTTTTCCCTCTGGTTTTCCTACAAGGAGCTTCCATGCACGTCTTTCATTCCACATGTCCTGCCTATCGCAGTATACGAGACTTAACTGTTCTCATTATATCTGGCTTCCTATTAAGACCATGTAATTCACTGTTGTGCAGTTTTCTCCATTCACCTAGGCCTATCTGTTCATCTCTCCTTGGTCCAAACATTTTCCTAAGTATTTTATTCTCAAATACTCGTAATCTCCTTTCCTCCCTTAAAGTAAGAATCCATGTTTCGCACCCATATAATATAACTGGTAGACTAATAGTTTTATATATTTTCTGTTTAACGTTTATTGAAAGGAGTTGGGAAGTCAAGAGTCTCTGTAATGCATAATAACAGGCATTTCCAGAATTGAGCCTATGTTTAATTTCCTTGTGCATCTCATTCCTACTTGTGATTACTGTTCCTAAAGTATTTGAATTCAGCCACTTCCTCAAAACTTCCCTCATTTGTCATTAGCTGTCCATTTCCATTATATAATGTATTTCTACATGTGACCATATATTTAGTTTTATTGATATTTACTTCCAGTTCTAATTTCTTAGTGTTACGCAGTAGTGTGTGCGTTTTGGCCTTTAGTATCTCCTCGCTATCGGCCAATAGTACTAAATCATCAGCATAAACCAACAACTTATTAATACCATTGAGTTGTAGGCCTTCTTCATCCTCTAGAGATTTGATGGCATTCTCTAATACAACATTAAAAAGTAGAGGAGATAGTGCATCTTCTTGCTTCAATCCATTGTGGATTTCAATCCGAAAACTGTTTGCCTACGCACCCTACTAATTGTGCCATTTAGACACATTCGTATAAGTCTAACGTTTTAGGATTTCCGAACTCTAGCAGGATACTGTATAAGTTCTCCCTCTTAATTGAATCGTATGCCCTTTTGAAGTGTACGTATAGTTGATGTAGAGTGCCATTATATTCCCATTTCTACTAATACTACTACTACTAGACTAACAAATTTTTATATATTTATTTGAGATAGGAAGAAAACGAAATGTGTATATTAGCCTACCATCACTTGACGGAATTTTTAATACTAATACTTATTGTTAGTGGTTTATTGCTTATAAATTAATAATACATAATATCAGTTGTATTTCAAATATATATTGGTGCATTATTAAACACAAGCAATAATTAACTACTCTAAGTATGTCACAAACATATTTTTGTCATAAAATACATCTGTTTGAATATGGTGATTTATTAAAAAGTTGGATGGAACAAAAAAATAAATATTGCATTGATTTAAATATCTCTCTAGGAAGCAATATCGTTTGAATGTTGATAGGTCTGCTATGACTTCATCCACCGGTTCCACATAATGCACAATCGGCTTATGTTTCATTTAACTAAAGCCGGAAAAATACATTGAAGTTACTGCATTCATCCAGCAGAGAGGGAAAAAATTCTAAATGCGTGTTGAACCTCAATGCATCAAAATGATAGAAGCTTTAGCCCCCGAAACTCATCACAACCGCTGACATGAACCCCCCAGAGTTGGAATTGGACATGGAAGTACAGATATTGGATACACACGAGAATGGATATTGATTCACCCAGATACGATATAATCTCATCGAATATGTTGTTTGCATCACCGTGTTTAACCATGACCTCTGGGAAGGTATGTAAAATCGTGCTTTTTTTATTTCGACATTTATACCAAAAAAGCCAGTTTTTCTCCTGGATAAATAATACCATTAAAGACGATATATTCAAATTCCATCAAACACGTATCCTAAAATGAGGATCTGTCAAATATTATCACTTAAGTAGCAATAAACGCATATAAGTTAAAGTAAGTTATTTTAGTGATACGTATAAGTAATTTCGTAAGAGTTGATTTAAAATATGTTTGCAGAGTTATGGCGCGAAGTAAAATTTTGCAGTTATTGAGGCTAAAGGGTCTTCCTTCAGAAAACAAAACTTCTTAATTTCTGTTTCGGTTATTCTTTACAACATGTGATGCAACTTTTTTAAATTCCTTCATAAACTCCTGTCAAATTCTATTCTTAGGATTCCATTTTTCAAATTATTTCTCAGCATTTACAATTATTTTAATATTTTTTCTAACGATTATTTCAGTACATTTTTCTATGATATTTTACTACATACGAAGCATGAAGACGTGGCACCATCTTGATTTTAACGAATGTTCTAAACATAAACAAAGTCGTGTTCCAGTGCAGCCAACATAGAGTACGTACTAATTAACTGTACATATATAGTTCAAAATTTCAGAACATACCATTTACTTTTGCACGTTGCATTCTTTTACAGGTTAAAGTATTTAAATTGCGTTAGGTTAGCTTTTAGGTTCGTTAAATTTTGTGTATATGTTGGTTGCATCCCGTGAATCCATAGTGCAAACAGCTTCGCGTTTGTTGGCGCATGCGTATGGTGTATGATTCAAACTTTGAAAATGTTTCGCGTCACATGTTGTAAATGATCCCCCCCTGTTTCTATCTAAACCGTTATAAGCTTTTAAAATTAACCATTACGAAATCACCTATATCACGAAATACCTTACCAAACCTCTTATGTTCTATTTATTGTGACAGAGGTATTAATACAATTGAGAATGAATTTAAAAAAAAATCTACTAAAGCAGCGCATTGATTCATCATTTACAGTAATAAACGAGAATCCACGCAAATTTGTTAAGTCAGTAAAAACAAATGAAAAATTTCAATGTACGACAGACTATTACATAATATTTAATGAAGTTGTCACAAAGGCTGTAGAGAATTGACCAACGACTACGAATTATTGAAACAAATTTTGTGAAATTTTGTCAAATTATTTTATACAGGTTTTGTACATTTAACAAAATTTAATTTTAAAATTCAGGCAATAAATGTATAATAAATTACAGGTTATTCTACTCGGCCAAAGCCTACATGATCCTATACATGACTGAACTAAATTAACAAACGCTAGATCTTATTTATTTCACAATTCGAGTTTTTTCCAACTTAACAGTATGGTTCAGGTTAAAAAAAATCAGAACAAGTTATTAAAATTGCGTTTTAGAATGTATGCGCGTTTTTTTGTTTCGTTATATGTAAATATAATGATTAGTTTTGTTACCTGTTAACGACCAGTAATCGTGCAGTTTCATAACAATAATAAATAAAAACTGTAATTCTCACTGGAGTCTAAAATCGTTGATAGACGATGTGAACTGGCATCCGTGTTGTATATAGACAACGAATATTCGAAAAATTATTCCTACATATATTGTTTACTTTTAAAATTAATATAAAATTATAGAATATTCACCTGAAAGGTCCGTCTCCTCAACTTAATTATCATTTAACTGTAGCGCTTTCGGGACTTGTCCCATCATCGGCAGGATTCAAAACTGGTGTTTCACTGAAGATCTGGTAGAGGGGGTTGCATGTATTGGGTTCGTTTTCGTTTATGCATGCAACCCCCTCTACCAGATCTTCAGTGAAACACCAGTTTTGAATCCTGCCGATGATGGGACAAGTCCCGAAAGCGCTACAGTTAAATGATAATTAAGTTGAGGACACGGACCTTTCAGGTGAATATTCTATAATTTTATATTAATTTTGAATAAACCTCAACGGAACACATCATGAATCTTATACAAGTTGTTTACTTTTAATTATAGATGTTCTAACATTTAGAGTTATATCGCATCTAAGTAATTTGGATGCATCCATTAGGCTATATCTTTCTGGTTATGGCGCAAAAAATGGATATCCGAATTTTCGAGATAATTTTCTTATTCATTTTTTTTTAATGACAGTACGAAATGGTGAATGTAATAAAATGTGTCCTGCTAATGGAATTACAACCCAATATTAGCCTTGAAAAGGAAAAAAAAAAAAAAAAAAAACACAAAAAACAGAAAGAAAGCAGCCATGAACATGTGCATGTTACCAGTGTTAATATACGGCTCACAGACATGATCCTTAAGAAAAAAAAGAAAAAGAAAAGGAACAGCCATGTTATAAATTTGCCAGAGGAAAATTGAGCGGAAGTTAATAAACATCACGAAAAGAGACCGTATCAAGAATCGAGGACATCCGTAAGATAACGGGGCAAAAATACGTAGCAACATCAGAAATGGGGTTGAAATGGAAGTGGGAGTGTCATGTGCTCCGAACGGAATCTAAAAGGTGGACTTATGCTGTGACTATGTGGGAACCCTGACGAGAGGGAAAAGGAAAGTAGGAAGACAAAAGCAAAGGCGTTGGAGTGAAGTGTTTAAGTGTCATCTAGTCGCAGGTGGCCGTTGCCCGAAAAGTGTGATTATGAGCTAATTTTATTAACCTTGACTACAGAGGAAATTCAGGAAAGAATTACGTTGATCGTCATAAGGATTTTTACCCGGGACCAGCCGATTTATAATCTCAAACACTATCGCTTTACTCTACTCGCTCGCTTTTCACACGTTTATGCATTGTATATTAAATTATTTTAAAATAAATTTTAATATTTTTACTTTGTAACTGGTCTTTAACCTTATTAGGAATAATTGATCGTTCCTCTTCTTTTCTACTTTCTAACATTATTAATTTAATTTTAATTTCAGCTTAATTTGTATGAACCGTTTTACATTTACTGCATCACCATTAGCAGCAGCACAACAGTTCACTTTGAAACTCAGCTTTCCTTAGAACCTTCCTCTAAGTCTTCTCTATTACTGACAACCAGCCACCATGCTTTAATATCCAACTTTTTCATGTCCTCCTGTACTTCACCCATCTACCGTAAGCTTTGTTGACCCATCCTTTTACTTTGAGATTTACTCTCCATAACTTTACTAAGAATATTAGTTCGGCCATTCTTTACAAATGTTCTCCCCTTCGTCATCTTGAAACTGACGTTACAAAATTAGAAGACTTTAATAACTATACAGTTCATGGTTGTATCCTATCCGCCACTCTTCGTGATCACATAAAGAGCCATTTTCTGAGTATTTTTGTCTCACTAGACTCTTGATATATCATTCCCTGACGGTGTCAAGTGTCCCTGCCATACATAACTGATTTTACAAGATTTTCATCTAAATTAATTTTGATTTCCTTATTAAATATTCGACTTCAAATGTTTTATTTAATACAACTATGTTTCATTAGCCTTTTGGTTTGTATGTACTTATAATTATTTTTATATGTTATTTTACAATTCTTCTGTTTTTGTTTTTCACTGGTTGTGTAGAAGACAAGATGTTATGGACTTATATCCACCAGTTTAAATATAGTACTATAATTAAAATTACTGTTACTATTATTATTATTATTATCATTATTATTATTAGTATTATTATTATTATTATTATCATTAATATTATCATTATCATTATTATTATCATTATCATTATTATTATCATTAATATTATCATTATCATTATTATTATCATTATCATTATTATTATCATTATCATTATTATTATTATTATTATCATTATTATTATTATTATTATTATTATTATTATTATTATCAGCATCATCATTATTATTATTATTATTATTATTATCATTATCATTATCATTATCATTATTATTATTATTATTATTATTATTATTATTATTATTATTATTTGTGGGAATCATTAGAAGATGTGGACATAAACGATATAGTTATTAATGCAATAAAAATTGTATAAAAATGCAATATCTAACATTAAAATTTGGAAACGTGTATCACAAGACATTAAAGTAACGAATGACCTTCGCCAAGGTTATAGCGTATCACCCACATTATTTAAGATAATTATAAATAAAATGCTATTAAACTGGAGCAAAAAAATGCTCAGGAACGGGAGTACCAATTGGAGATGGATCAATAGAAACAATAGAAATACACATTTTCACTTGCGGGTGACCAGATAATAATTGAGCTAGAATATGAAGACATATAGTTTATGTTCATAAACATACTGGTGTTTGAAAATAACTTTGTTATGTAGCTGATTTTAAAATATTCCCTAAGGTCATATTCTATACAAAAACTCATAAATGCATCTGCAGAAATTTTTATAATTCTCTATTGCTACATTTATTGTATCTTTAACTGTTTATAATTAGTATAGTGTATATCTATATTTGTCAAATATTTATTTGTATTTGTGCTGGTTGAGTGGAAGAGAGGGCCTTATGGCCTTAACTCTGCCAGAATAAATAAAGTATTATTATTAATTATTATTATTATTATTATTATTATTATTATTATTGTATGCCAAAGTTCCTATACCAGGAAGTTGATATAGTTCCAGTTGTATAAAGAAATACATATAAACTTATAAATAAAAATTAACGTTACTATGGTGATAAAAAGTACAAATATTATTATGTGATATAAAAAAGGCAAATTTATGTAAATTCAACTAGAATTTTTAAAATGCTGTAAGAACTTTTCTGGCATCAGTTGATTTGAAATGTCGTTATTCGACAAATAATACTGAAAATTCCATTATATGGTTTATTTTGCAAAATGTGTTTATTAAAATTAGAAAACATTCTGAAACACCATATTCTTTACACAAAATCAGGTAAATTAAATCACAAATGTAAGAATGCGAATTAATTAACTGTTTTCGTTATAATTCCACAATCACACTAGCTCTACGACATACGATTTTATAAACTTTGGTATAAAAAGTTATCTTTATTCTATTCCGTGACGTATGCAAACGTCAAGAAGATCATCTTCATCTTCATGTGAAGGTATAGGCATTGAATTGCCTGTTCCGCCTTCAAGTAATTTCCACCCATCTTGATCTAGGTCAACCCATTGATCTGTTTCAACCAACTTTATAACTCAATATTTGTTTAGTTAATCTTGTATATTTTATAACATTTAAATCTATTTTAAATTTACGAAAAGTAAAATAACACACATACACACACACACACACACACACACACACACACACACACACACATATATATATATATATATTGTGCGAAGCATGTATATATGCATTGCGTGAATGAATACATTTATGTGTATGCATGCATGTATGTGTATATTCGTGTTGGCATGTTTGTGTGTGTGTGTGTGTGTATAGTCCACCGCTGTGGTCTCGAGGTAGCGTTCTGCCTTGTTACGCAGCGGGCCCGGGTTCGATTCCCGGTCAGGACAGGCTCCTGGGTGAGGTTTTTTCGGAGTTTTTCCTCACCTGTACGACAAATGTCAGGAAGCTTAGGGACCATCATCATCATTATCAGCATCACCCTTCACTGGTGTAGAAAGAAACGGGAAACTCCACACCTATAATTACCTAGTAAAGCTGCAAAGCATAGCATGAAAATGCTATGATTGTAATGAAAGACCTGTCCTCGGGCAGAATTACTATAGATGGATATATATATATATATATATATATATATATATATGCATTAAAGTATGTATGAATATATGCATGTATGTGTTTATGTGTGTGCCTGCAGAACTCTGGGATGCCTGGAACAATTTCAACCAAACTCGATACGTACTGCAACTTACAATCTGGAAACAATATCTCTAGGATAAGTGGCGACAGGGGCAATGATAACTAACTGAGGCTATCGAAACCAGAAGATTCACGGCATGCGAATATAAGTTCTCCATACGTATTGAGCTAATATTTTCAAACCATCCTTTGTATAATTTAGATCCATCAAATTATGGTTAATGATACTTTCTCACCTCATTCTTGGCTTACCAACTGGGTGTGTTCTCACTGATTTTCCTAAAAGAAGTTTCCATGAACCTCTTTCATTCCTCAATCGTACCACATGTTCTACCACTGCAGTCTAAGAGACTTAACTCTTAATATTTTAAATGGTTTCCCATAAAGATTATGTAGTTCACTATTGCTTAGTATTCCCCATTCACCTCTCTGTATGCCTCTATTTGGTTCAAAAATACTAGTTTCGGATCCATATAACTGTAAGAATTATCTTTTATATATCATCATAGAACATTCACGAATTTAGGCCATTTGTTGACCTGTTTCGGCCTCAAGAGAAACACCAAAAGTCTTTTGAGTGGACGTCCTGGTCTCCTACCCAATTCACATCCTCACCTTCTCGTAGTACAAACCGTTTTCACAAACGAGGCTCTGAGGACCGTATCACGGCGGTATAACCGTTCCATCGGGTACTAAGTAAATGCGGTATCCAAATGTCTGTCCAGAAATTAAAAGGTAGCAGCCCTACCACTGGAATACTTAGCGTCGGGAAAGTAACCCGTCCTAAGGAATCTCAATTTAACTTGCAAGTCTCAACACGAAGAAATATTTTATATATTTATAGTTTAACTGTTTTGAAAGAAGTGAGAATGACCTGGAAATGTATAATAACATGTATTTCCAGAATTGAGCTTATATTTAATTTCTGTCCGCACCTCATTCTTGTTTGTAATTACTGTTCTAGATATTTTAATTCAATCACTTGTTCTAAACATAGTTTCGGGGTCGCTATGCAGATTGGTGAGTAGAGTGGTGGGATACATAAATATGTGGGCACAGCCAACTAATCGGCGAGTGTATCTTAAAAATGATAGAGTAATGTAATGATCGAACTGTAATCACTGAATATGATGAATCAAAAACGTTGTATTAAAATTATTATAATTCTCCAGCTGAAAGTTATACAACTTAACCTAAATCACAGTTTGCTTGATGTCATCTGATAATTGTCGTAATAAAAATCATCATAACAGATCTAATCGATAAGGAACAATAGAGGAAAATAACTAAATAGTGACCATTTTATATATTTTTTGTTGAGAAAAACTAAAGCTTTATACAAAATCCTAAATATATAATAAATATTAAGAAACTTATATGAAATGATTTATCTGTTCATTAATTAATTTTGAGAATTTACCTCATCATTGAGGGTTTTTTTCCCAGCAAATCTTGGTAATTAACATAAAGTTGAAAAATACATAAATGACTACGGACTTACAGATCATCAGTTTGTAACAAACATTCACAAATTTGCCTGAATTAAAGTTCTCCATCAGTCTCTGTCCTCTGTGTCTCCATCCGTTACACAAAATTTCCTCATAGAATTTTGAATGTTATTCTTTCGGGTTGTTCAGTGTCTTTATTTTCTGCTCCTTCTTTCAGTTTTCCACGCATTGACAGCCTTTGGTAGTCTTCCATCTTGCATTCTTCTTATGTGTCCATCCATTTTAGCATTCTGTATTCTATCTCATCCATTTTCTAATTTCTGTACTTCTACTTTTTTCCAGTAGAGATTTTCTGGCAGCTCTTCTCCAAAAATCCATTTGAACTGCAGTTATTCTGTTGACATGTTGTTGTGTCATTGTCCACACTTCCGATCAATATAACATTATAATTTATTATAAATTAGTTGTTTTATTCTGTTAATGATTTTTCACTCCATAGTATAGAGTTTAACAATCCTATGGTTTTTCTTCCATTACTAATCATTTTTGCTAGATTTATCTGTAATCACTAAATATGATGAAGCAAAAACTATTATATTAAAATAACTGTCTCACACTGAAAGAAATACGACTTGACTTAAATCACAACATGTTTGATGATCAGATACCTGTCGCAATAAAAATAATTAAGAAAATCAGATAAATGAATAATAAATGTTGTAATTTACCAGGAAAATTAAATGAAAATAAAATTACATAATTAAGTGAACTCTGAAATCACTTATATAAATTTACCATGCAATTTGTTCCTTCATTTCAATGAACATCCACTTAAATATATTCAGAATTAAAATGATATTAAATATCCTCTTACGAATTTTCAAAGCTTTCTACTTGCTGTTTTAAATCATATTTTAATCATCGTAAATTAATTTCTGAGCTTGAACTTTCACTGAAAAGGGAAAAGCAAATTTGTTTTCTAGTAACTGAGCAATTTATAAAGGTGTTACGAGACCTTGTCATTATAGAGTAAACAGTGTATAATTTTTAAATCCTGATTATACTCCTAATATATTACTTTTTAATTTATCGAGTTTCTTATTTCAATACGCCAATATAAATTTACCAAAATACTGTATAATCGTTATGAGAAACCAGAAGTAATAAGAATTATCAAGGCTCATAGACTGCTATGGGCAATGGGAAATAAGAGAGGGACATGGAAAATTCTTGTAGGAAAAACCAGTGGAAAAACGCCCAGTATATGATGGGAGAATAACATTAGGCCTAACAATTATATGAATGTTGTAAATTACTCAAGGAATGACTAAAATACGTTAGTTCAGGACAGAAATGTATGGAGAGCTTACGTCTGAGCGGTCATAAAGGCCTGAGTTCGATAGTATCAGTGAGTTAGAGTTAATTATGTAGCCCTGTAATATCGGCGGTCTGGGGATTAAATTATTTGCCTCTGGTCCCGAGGGTCGCAGATTCAAACCTGGCCTAGGTTCAATGGATTTTTGTGATGGAAACATGCAAGTGATAAAGTCCTCCATTAGAGGCATTAAGTCGCGGATCTCGT
Organism: Diploptera punctata; assembly: GCA_030220185.1. Classification (NCBI taxonomy): domain Eukaryota; kingdom Metazoa; phylum Arthropoda; class Insecta; order Blattodea; family Blaberidae; genus Diploptera; species Diploptera punctata. The sequence continues at coordinate 462,553 of JASPKZ010006458.1, read as the reverse complement.
ATCCGAATATTTTTTTGGCTCGTAAAATAAATTCAACCCTGCGTTACAGCCACTGAGCTAAATTTAATCAGACTTACCCATCCAAATAATATCTTAGTTCTCTAGTGGCTATACATTTAAGACATTGAGCTAACCGCTTGTCACTCGCTGACATCTATAAGGAGATAAGCTAACTAAATTAGTTAAATTGGTTAAATAACTCCCGCAATTGAGCATCATCACTGACCTTTTTTATAAATACATTAAAACCAGTGTTTTACATACTGTTAGGCCTATATCACGGTATGTTTATAGTGTTTATTTAAAAATTGTACTTATTTATAATTCATTAATAGCCTAATATTTATTTGTAATTAATTATTAGTGTTTTTTAATCTCACGATAGACGTAACGAAGGAATATTTTCTCTCTGACGGCGTTCACGTAGCACCTCACCGGTAGACGTAGAGAACTCAGTACACTTGCTCGGTTTCTGGAGAACATGGTGCATTCAGTCATCAGATGTTATGCCGTTTGTGCTGGGCTTTCTGGGAAGTTCCAATTCGGGGACAGTATTTTCTTGATTCTGTAGAGATACGAGAGGTTAGGTGTATGATTATTCAGCAATCGAATAAGAATTTAATTTGGACAAAGATTAGGTTAGTAAATATGAGTTCGGGTTTTAAGGCACTAATACAGCAAACTTATTTTTTGGTTTATTCTACTACCCGTCTTTACTTAATGGAATGAATGAAATTAAATTTATTCTATGGTGATATGCAGTGTGTTACATTCTTTTTAGTGCGAAATACACAAGCATTCACACACGACTCATGTCGCCAATTATTTGGGCTCGGCCAAGGTCTTGAGGAAGGGTTACAACCCTCCGTTTGGCCATATTTTGACCTAAGTTGACAAACGGGCTTTGAATCAAGAGCAAGTATATAAGTGTACTCCCATTATATCATCACAACCACAAATGTTATATACTTGTCATTCAGTAAACCAGACTATTTTTATTAACATGAGATGAGATGAAAACTGATATGAAATGAATGAATTGGGATGAAATGGTATGATGGGAAGGAAAGAGGAGTGAAGAGTGTTAGTAGGATGAAATTCGGGAAATGAGAGAATCCCGAGAAAAAAAAACTGAAAATATCGCGATGTGGCCCACCACCAACACCCTTCCGGAACCGCCAGAATTCGAACCTGAGATCCCAGTCGAGCAGTAGCGCGCTATAGCCATGCGTTCACCGACGGCAATTTTGACATAGAAAAATGGAGAGGCTGTGGAATATTGATGGGATAAATATTTTGGTGTGCACAGCGTTTTCAGAATTTATTTATATAGAAGTATAATGAAAATATCCTTTTAAAAATGTTTACTTGTTATAGAAGCCACAAAATGGCTGAAAGTGTCGAGTGTTCTGTTGCTGTGTCGTCATCTCCCTGTCAAAAGTGACAGTAATTGTGGCGTGAATGGCGTTTGTTGATGTTAGGATCACTCTAAGAGTGGATAAGGTATAGTATAGTATATAATATAAACCGGTAACAATGAGCAGGAGGAGTTCTGTGATACACGTTCAATGTTGTCGCATCAACTGTAATATCCGCGGACTTGATGCATCTGTATTATTTAACAAACATACTTAGAAGAATAAAAATGAGGAATCGGATGTAATATTATATACCATGTAACTTCCGATACCATGTTATTATTTATCTCTAATCGTCGTCTAACTGAATTTCTCTTTTAGGTACTATATAAAATTCTGTCTCACGGGAACTTCGTAAACTAAACGAATTCCTCAGCAAGTCGGATTTATGGAACCATTTTGCTGGTTTAGGTAAACTGCTGATTTTGTTTTTTAAATAGGAAAAATGCATGATGCCAGATTATTTAAAAGTGTCGAAGAGCAGTGAAAATAAATCATGCATAACGATAAGTTATTACTCACATTGTGCATATTGCAGTATAATTTGACACTTACTTACTCACTGGCACTATCAAACCCGTAGGTTCATGGCCGCGTGGACATAAGTTCTCCATACATCCCTATCCTGAGCTAATGCTTTCCAATCATTCCCTGTATAATCTACTTCCCTCAAATCATAGTTAATGTTGTTCTCCCACCTCATTCTTGGTCTACCAACTGGTCGTTTTCCTTCTGGCTTTCCTACAAGAAGTTTCCATGCACGTCTTTCATTCCCCATACGCGAAACATGTCCTGCCCATCGCAGTCTACGAGACTTAACTGTTCTTATTATATCTGGCTTCCTATAAAGACCATGTAGTTCATTGTTATGTAGTCTTCTCCATTCACCTGTCTATTCATCTCTCTTTGGTCCAAAAATTTTCCTAAGAACTTTATTCTCAAATAGTCGTAATCTCCTTTCCTCCCTTAAAGTAAGAGTCCATGTTTCGCACCCATATAATATAACTGGTAGAATAATAGTTTTATATATTTTCAGCTTAACGTTTTTTGAAAGGAGTTGGGACATCAAAAGTCTCTGCAATGCATAATAGCATGCATTTCCAGAATTGAGCCTATGTTTAATTTCTTTGTGCATCTCATTCCTATTTGTGATTATTGTTCCTAGGTATTTGAATTCAGCCACTTCCTCAAAATTTCCCTCATTTGTCATTAGCTGTCCATTTCCATTACATACTGAATTTCTACGTGTGGCCATATATTTAGTTTTACTGATATTTACTTCCAGTCCTAATTTCTTAGTGTTACTCAATAGTGTGTGCGTGTTGGCCTTTAGTATCTCCTCGCTATCGGCCAACAATACTACATCATCAGCATAAACTAACAGCTTATTAATACCATTCAGTTGTAAGCCTTCCTCATTCTCTAAAGATTTAATGGCATGCTGTAGTACAAAATTAAATAGTAGAGGAGATAGTGCATCTCCTTGCTTCAACCCATAATTTGACACTAATTTAAATAATATATAACGGTTCGTACTTCCATTACTTATTTACAAATATTTAATAAATTAAGGGAATATATATTATAGGACTCTCTGCGAATTTAAGTGCTAATCAAATTGTACAGTATAGCCTACATTCCGACTAAACAAACAAGGCGATCGTTAAAACCATGCTCTAATTTCGGGTCATTGGTATACCCTCACTTCTAATAGTCGGCTTACGCTGATTTTTGGAGAATATCTTCCATGGTTCATTATAATAGCATATACTGAGTTCGTTCTGAAACAACGAAAAGTGCGACACCTATAGCGATTTTAAAATTTTCATTTCATATAAACTTCTACACATAAAGCTCCCATTTTGCTGATTAATGAATTAAATTACTTTTTTAATCAATTGCTATATGCCAGTTTGGTTTCGATGAAACAAAAAATAAAAGCGTCCGCTTGAGATCTAACGAACACACACACACACACACGCACGCACGCTTATGATAATTTTCGGTGACTACTAGAAAGCACCGGTGAAGATCGGTAATTTTTGAATTAAATGTTTTCATAAAAATAATCAATAGCTTCATTCCTTCGGAATTCGCTATAAATGGAAACATAGTGCAAGAACTTATCAAGGAAATAAAAAGTGTATCATGGTAATAAAAGATTCCGGGCTATGTGGCCGTGGTCTATAACTGGCGTTTCTTCCAGACGTTTCTCCCTCAACTGCGGAGGGCATCTTCAGTGGCGAGCGTTTACAGCTGTTGTTTCCGTGTCGTAGACTCGACTGCGAATGAGTCATTCGCGACTTCGCAGTCGAGTCTACGACAGGGAAACAACAGCTGTAAGCGCTCGCCACTGAAGATGCCCTCCGCAGTTGAGGGAGAAACGTCTGGAAGAAACGCCAGTTATAGACCACGGCCACATAGCCCGGAATCTTTTATTACCATGATTACCGGCCGTGAAAGCCTGCATTCCACTAAAAAGTGTATCATTAGAAGATGGAGGAATATTAAGTACAGTATTGATTCCGAAATTTTTAAATACAATAAATTACTTTTAGGCCCTAATATTAAACAAAATATAAGTCGTAGAACAATATCCTAAACATACGCTGAAGTATAGAAACGTTTGTCAGGGAGAAACTGCGTAAACAGAGCGAATTCCTCAGCAAGTAAAATTTATGGTTAGATTTTGCTTAATACTAATAAAAATTATATCTAATTCCGTTGAGATGAATAGTCATAAGATAACTTAAAATATGTACCTTTTGGCAGGTGCCGTCGTCCTCAACTATGTTAAAATATTATATTTCAGACATTGTTTATTGAAATCAATTTGGCGTTTAAAAAGTTGAAATTTTGCTTTAGCCTGCCTGGCTATGGAGTCAATACTAATGCAATTCAAATCAAATTCCGTTGAGGTAAATGGTCATAAGATAAAAACTTAAAATATGTACCTTTTTAACGCCAAATTGATTTCAATAAGCAATACCTGAATTATAATATTTTAACACAGTTGAGGACGACGGCACCTGCCAAAAGATAGATATTTTAATTTTTTATCTTATAGATTTTGCTTGTTTACGGAATATATATTTCTTACTTAAATTGGAGAAAATCAATATCTGATGCCAGCTTTTTTTAAAAGTATGGTACTGCAGTAAAACAGGTCATGCGTAACCATATGTTATCACATATTTCCATAATGTAGCATAATTTGACACCAATTTAAATAATATTTATACATACATTTTTCCTTTACTTTATTATATGTATATATATATATATATATATATATATATATATATATATTAAATAAATGACACTAATGTATATTAAAGAACACATTTCCAACATAAGGGTTAATAAATTTCTAAGTCACTGGAATGTATGGAGATCTGTAAACAACGCACTTATATTTTTACAACCAGACCCAGTAAATAACAGAAATTACCTTTATGGACCGATAAAAAATGTGTACAACGTAGTTCCAAAATGAAATACTTTTGAAAACTTTACAATAAAATGCTTAACAATAAGGAGAAATCTGTATTATGAGCAGCTATATGAAGATATATATATAATCACTAACCTTGAAAGTTTCGAAAATATTTTCTCTTGTTGTGGGAAGAATATTTTGAATGTAATTGTCTAAATATTAAAAATATACAGTTTATTTCACTAGACATTGATCTCGGCAGGATGTCTATTAGATAATGATGAAATACATCTGTTCTCATCTCTCTTTCTCCTCTTCCTACTCCCTCTGTCGATAGAGAACGAGATTTTGCCATACTACCAAGTTTTACACAACAGTTACTCTAATAAAATCTATTTTTTTCTAATATAAAACCAAACTTCAATATTAAAATATATATGCAGTCAATATGCCCATTTCACCAATTAATGTTTTAAAATGGTCAACAAGTTTCTACAGCCAAGCTGTCATTCTCAAGACCAGATATTGACTCAAAAATAAATAAAAAAAATAAATAAACAAACTTCAATAGTTATATCGATAATCGTGATAATATTTACAATTTACAGATGCAAGTCCACCGCTGTGGTCTTGAGGTAGCGTGCTGCCTTGTCACGCAGCGGGCTCGGGTTCGATCCCCGGTCCGGACAGTTTTTCTGAGTGAGGTTTTTTCGGGGTTTTTCCTCACCTGTAAGACAAATGTCAGGAAAGCTTTAAGACCCAAAGGGTCCCCAAAATCATATGGCCATCATCATCATCCTTCAACGGTGTGGAAAGCAACGGGAAGCTAGCACACCTACAATTCTCTAGTAAAGCAAAGCATGAAAATGCTATGATTGCAGTGAAAGGCCTGCCCTCGGGCAGAATTACTATAGATGGATACAGATGCAATGCAAACCTGGAAATTTGACATGATCTTTTAAATTAAAAAAAAAAAAAACATTATTTCAATGAAGTGAGGGACAAAATGAGACATGTGAAATTATGTTATATTGGAAACGAGATTAATCCCATAGAATACTAAATCCAAAGGATCTTTAATCGACAAGTGTGTTGGAAGGAATGGAATTTTATCAATATTACCTGTATGGAATTTAGATACCCCTATTTCAATACCTTGAACATTCTAGACGCACAAGTTTTAGATCAAAGACAATCCTATGTTTGTAAGTACCTATTCTCTAATACTCGAAATATTTTCTACTTCCTTAAAGTAAGACTCCATGTTTGGCATACATGTAATATAATATGAATAATAACACTATTTTATATTTTATTTAAATGATTTTTCAGGGAAGTTGGGATGACAAGAGTTCCTATAATGATTAATGACTTAATTTAGAAAATTGAGCCTATGTTGAATTTATTTCTATATTTCACTCCTGTTTGTAATTATTGTTATAAGTATTTGAATTCAGCCATTTATTAAAAAAAATCCTCATTTTTCAACAACTGACCATTTCAATTATATAACGCATTTATACGCATGAAAACATGTTTAATTTTATTGAAGTTTACTTCCAGCCTCAGTTTCTTAATATTATTTATTAGAGTGTGTGTATTGGATGGCATAATACAATATGCCAAGCCCAATGTATTTGTAATTAGGGCATTGGACTCCCTGTACTAAAACACAAAGCAACAGCTTAAAGTTTCTTGGTGAAGATAATTAACATTCTGTAAAATGAACTAAAGAAAATATGTCAATTAGGAAATGAAGAATGATGCAGATCTATATAACTTCCTAGTTAAATATCTCAGACAAATGCTTAAAGCATAGAGAACAATGCCTTAAGTGAATTAATAAGAGAATCATGAGAGAGGAAGCTGTAGGAATACGATAATAAAAAAGGGGGACGACTTCTCCTTAACGGGACGTATAAGCCTCCAGTCAAAGTCTTTAGAAAGAGAAAACTCGGTTGTGAAAACGAGTCTTCCTCCATACATTGACCAGTTAAAACAGACATACTGCCACGGAGACTCCACTTAACAGAGCAATCTTCGTGTCAAGTTTATTAGTTCTAGTATAGTGATCAAATAAGTACGTATTTTTCTCTATCACGAGTGACTCTGCAGAAATCATTAACTATTTCTCATTCAAATACAAAGTTTTATTGTAAAAAGATCAAGTTAGCATTTAATTGCTGTATTAAATGCAGGAATTGCTTTAAAAAAATTAAATCCAGTAAACTGAATAAAATTAATAAGAAACTAGAGTGAATATAATTCTCATATTCAAGAAATGAAGATCTTACAGGTAAGTTTGCTTCATTACAGTATTTATTATGTTGCTAACCATATTTTCTCTTTCTCTCCCTCTCTCTGGTTCAGATGGAAGAGAAATAATTTATTAATTAAATTTACGTAGATGAGAGACGATGTGGAGATTCTGTGTGTATGATCATATTAGATTCCCTGTGTATGATCACATACATAGGTCAGTTGAATTTACCATATGAAAATATAATAAAACCAACAACAATTAAATTAAGACTGTGTGGAATGTGTATCTTAACCAGCAATTGTCCGTGACAATCTATTAATGTGTGTGTGTGTGTGTGTATATGTATGTATGTATGTAGGCCTATATATATATGAGCTCAGGTCATTAGAGCACTAAACGTGCAGAGTTTAGAGACTCGGATTCAAAATCCCGACTCAAGCATTCATTTTTCTTTACATATCATATTTGCCTTCATTGCCAAATGTCAAAAATATAGTTATAACATCTAAATATACAAGCGTTACTGCTATAAAGTAAATATTATCTTTAAAAAAATTGCTTAACTGTTTTGTTAGCCACTAGATGTCAGTCGGAACGAATTTCCGCTACCTCTTGTGTGAAGTGAGAATACTACATATATAAGAAAAATATACGTTTGAATTGGAATACTTCTGTAGCTCAGGTCGTTAGAGCGCTAAACGTACAGAGTTTAGAGACTCGAGTTCAAATCCAGACTCAAGCATTCATTTTTCTTTTCATATAATATATATATATATATATACATATATATGTTATGAAAAGAAAAAATGAATGCCTGAGTCGGGATTTATTTTTCTTTTCATGTCATAATTGGCCTTCATTGCCAAATGTCAAAAATATAGTTATAACATGTTTATTTATTTATTAATTTATTTAGCATGATCGAGTTAGGCCATTCGTCCTTTCATTCAACTCAACCAAGACAAAAATGAGTTACAACATAGTTGAATATTAGATAAAATAAATGTTAATTTGGTCAAACCGATAAAAATGCGAATAGTAGTAGCTATAACAATGCTAATTTATAAAATAGCTTTTTTTCCTTGCCTTAGTTTATCACTGCCTCTATGAGTATTTTTATAAGCTCCACGCCTCCCGGTCTTACACGACAAGACCTTTCGAGAGGGGATTTTAAACTCATTACGCACAACGACATGAAGGGGCTCCCAGATGAGTGATCAGCTCAATGCTAGGGTCACTTCTTAGTGTAATATAACTAACAGTAATAAAATAGGCAAAATTAAATAAAACCTCAAGAACCGAATCATTGAATAAATCGAACGGAAAACCTATAAAAAATACTCCTACTCAAAAAAAAGTAAAGTCATCTCATTGCATATGTTAGGAGATCCTTGAGGTTATAGGAGGTTCACACTTATTTCCATCTAGAACATCACCGCCAGATTAAAGCCGGGTCGTCAGAGCCCAGTGTAACGGCCGCTTTTACCTTCAGAACATATGTCCTATACACTTTCCGTTAGAGGCTAAGTCAACAACAGGTCCCTGATGCCACAATATTTAAGCCAATTTAAAATCAATCGGGAATCGAATTCGCGACCATCTGACATATAGCGTATTGCCGTAATCAACTATGCTACGGCGCTCCCACTGCAGAGAAAAGTCTGAAAATACGTTGTTTCCATTTTTTTAAAAAAATGTATAGTATAAGACTCTTGAGATGGTACACGAGACTTCCATAACGAGTCTCGCGATTTTAAAGCAATGCTTCGATTTAGCAAATTTTTATTTTTTAAATTATATATATATATATATATATATATATAGTCCACCGCTGTTGTCAGCCTTGTCACGCAGCGGGTCCGGATTCGATTCCCGGTCGAGACAGGCTCCTGGGTGAGGTTTTTCCGGGGTTTTTCCTCAACTGTAAGACAAATGTCAGAAAGCTTAGGGCCCAACGGTCCCCCGAAAATCATACGGCCATCATTATCATCATCATCCTTCACCGGTGTGGAAAGCAACGAAAAGCTACCACACCTATAATCCCTAGAAATCCTGTATCATGTAATTTTTCGCGTTTTTAAAATCTATTAGAATTATTTTATGGTATTTTTTCTCTTGTATCCGTTGTCTTATTTAATAACTTTAATACTGTCTATTTCTATTATGAGGTTGAGATGACAGGGGATGAATCTTTCCGGAAAAAAATTGCCATCTAAAGTTTTGCCAGATAAAATTTCTTCGAATAGATCGTTCAAAATAACATTGTTCTGTTGTATCATATGAAATAATGTAGTTTAAAATAGGCCTATTATGCCTATTATTAACCAATGTATTTATTGCTTTAACTATAGTTTTTCTGGCATTTTTTGTCTCCTCTTCAAATTTTGATAGCATTATATTTTTACTCTGCAGCAGCGGGAATTTTCGAATTTCTTTTATGAAAAAGTGTGAATCTATGTAGAAATGAATTATTTATTTTTTATAGGCAGCATTAATATTTCATCTATCAAGAAATATGTATACCTTCAATTTATCCTTTTTACATTTCAAGATCAGCATATTGTTTATTTAATGAACTCTACGTTCTGCATATAAGGTTAGACATCATTATTTTTCGGTGATTTTCTTGGCTGAAATGTAGACATTACACTAACAGACATTTTGTATTAGTCAATTGATGTCACTTCAACAAATTTCTATTTTAACGTAATTAACAATCACTATCATTATTTAAATTCAAATTAACTGATATCTTACGTTCTACACAATGAATACATTGCCTTCATAAAAACTATATACAGAATTATGTAAGTTATACTGTATACTTATGAATGTATTTAGGAAGCTTTTTCTTACTCCATTTTATTTATATTCCAAGTTTTGTTCCATCCATAGTAATTCTGCCCGCAGGCAGGTTCCTCACTGCAATCATAGCATTTGCATGCTATGCTTGCAGCTTTACTAGGGAATTGTAGGTGTGATAGCTTCTCGTTGCTTTCCACACCAGTGAAGGATGATGATGATGATAATAATAAGGACGATGATGGCCATATGATTTCGGGGACCGTTAGGGCCTTCACGTTTTCCTAACATTTATCTTACAGATGAGGAAAATCCCGATAAAAACCTCACCCAGAAAAACTGCCCCGACCGGGGATCGAACCCGGGCCCGCTGCGTGGCAAGGCAGCACGCTACCTCGAGACCTCGAGACAAGTTTTGTTAGTGTTAGCTAATATTAGGCTATATCTGCATTGTGCTATGTTCAGCATACATTTTAATAATATTCTAAAATTGTAATACATATATAATTTTTGTATGATTTTATTATTCACTGATTGAGTAGAAGAGAAGGCCTTGTGGGTTTAACTCTGTTAGCTTAAATAAAATAATAATAATAATAATAATAATAACACCATAACAATAATAATAATAATGATTATTATTATTATTGTTATTATTATTGTTATTATTATTATTGTTATTATTATTATTGTTATTATTATTATTATTATTATTATTATTATTATTATTATTATTATTATTATTATTATTATTATTATTATTATTATTATTATTATTATTATTATTATTAAGATACTTGACATTTTTTAATAAAACATAATCGAAAAGTTTTAAACCTGTACTGATTACAAAAAAAATCTAACCAATTTCCTGGATCGCAGGAAGTAAGCTTACTTTTGCATCAGAGAGATTTTCCCTTTACATTGCACTGCATGCACATAGTCCAAGAACAAGTTTTATTATAGTCTATCCTATGTTACAAAAATATATTTTAATTTAATTACAATAATTAATGACGATTAAAGAACAATGTTAATCTCTCCTTCTCTTTAATTTAACATCTACGTTTGTAGATATCACACTATCTGCTGGGAGAGGATTTTTAACTTAGGATAACATTTTCTTTTTCACTACACAAGGACATGTATGATCTCCATAGATCACTCACTGATTGGCTCAAATCTGGGCTCACAGCCGAGACAACACTCATACTGCAAATTCAAACCAAACAAAGCGAATATGATATGGATAGATGGGACTCTTTGAGCCTTAAAGTTTTCCGACATTTACCTTACAGCTACGAAAAAAATCGAAAAAACATTCATCTAGAAACGTATCCCTACCTGGGATCCGAAAACTGAAGCTTAGGCATCGATATTACCTCTATACCACAGCGATATACACTGTATTAATACGAGTATAAAGATTCTTTACTAAAACCTTTTAGATATGTTCGGCAATTATAGGACCAACATTTCCATTTAAAAAACGTAATAATAAAATGTATCTGACGTGATCGTCAAGAAATTACGAGCAAGTTCCTTAGCTCTGGTCCCAGAGTCAAGTGTTTAAACCCGGCTAATGTTGACGGATTTTTTTAGGATGGAAAAATCCAAGGGAAAGGTCCTTCGTGGACCATGAGTAGGAAAGCTTTCGGGCTCGTAAATAGAATCTCAAGCTAAAATTAGATGCTCTGAAATAAATTTAGTAGGTCTTTCCAATTCAGATATGTATGGAAGAGACATATAATAAAAGTATTGCTTATGGAATATATATATATATATATCTTAATATATAAAAATTTCGTGTCACGTTGTTTGTCCGCGATGGAACCCTAAACTACTGAACCGATTTTAATAAATTTTGGCACACTGTGTGCAGTTTGATCCAACTTGAGACTTAGGGTAGTTTATAAGTAAATTTATAGTCGCATCAGTTTTCTTTAATTGCAAATTATTTGTTTATTATTTAACAAAGAGTTATAATTATCTGTGAGTTCCATACGATTCTAACAGTTAGCGGTGTAATTATCTGTGAGTTCCATACGATTCTAACAGATGGCGGTGTAAGGTAATTTGGTAAGGTAATAAATTTGTTATTTAACAAAGAGAGATCCAGATGGCTGTGCTTTTTGTTGCAACCGCGAATTTCAATTGAATTACAAATATTGATTATTTCATAATTTAAGTGTGTTCAGTGTTTATTTTATTTTCAATATTATTAATTTCGTGTGTAAGAATTAGTTTTAAGTAATCTGGCTGAAAGACAGCAACTTAATATAAATTTTTAACGTATACCTTAGCCACAGCAACGCGTGCCCAGGACTTCTAGTATATATATATATATATATATATATATATATATATAAAGGCCAGGACATCAATGTTATACATTATGTTGGCCTACTTAACAACTATTTAATATACAAAGTCATTCTTCACTTTCTTCACATACACCGTGATTTTAGCAAATCATTGTGGCTATTAAGCTTTATGCTGTACCGATGTGTTAGTGTGTCCAAATTACATACCGGTATAAAAATATTAACTTCATTCATATGCCTAAACTATTATTATTAAGTGTATATTATACTGGAATATTGAATAAAAATGCGATCTCACGTTTAACAGGAAATCTTAATAATCTAAAATTAAATAAATGGATATTAATTAAAGAAATAACGAAATGAATTGGACATTTTTTTCATTGACCTAGTTTCAATTACTCTTTTTTTGTAAGTAGACTACTTTTTTACATTCCACACGAAATCCGGACCTTACATTGGCACGACCTATAGGCAGATGATTTTAAACTCTGTATCAATATACACATTTTGACCACACAAGCATATGGGGAACCTTCGTGGATGAGTCATCAGCTCAATGACAATTCCACGCTCTAAATAGTAACATTTATGGAAGATACACGATTCACCGATACAATCATATCGAATAAGATGAATTGGATGTGCATGGTTGTGCCTTGTTGAAACAATAAAGAAATTATATGAAGACACAAATATAATTATAGATACCGGATTCAAAAGAACGGATACAATCAAAACAAATACTGGATTACGACAAGGATGTAGTTTATCACCCACTTTGTTTAATATATATATAGACGGTATTTTAAATAAATGGAAAGTTTTAGTGAATCCAGGAATAAGAATGGATAATAAAGTGTGCATAAATAATCTTCTATTTGCTGACGATGTAATCATAATACAGAAAAATAAAGACGACTTACAGAAATCAATGCATGCATTAAATGAAATATGTAAATTAAACGATCTACAGATTTCTGTAAGGAAAATGAAGACCATGGCTGTTAGAGGAAGAGATCCAGTGAGATCCAAAATTATTTTAGAAAATCAAAGTATAGAACAGGTGTCTAGTTTCAAATATTTGGGCTGTGATGTTGGGTACAATGTGGAAAGAGATATTGACTCAAAAATAAATAAATTTCAGACGGTGTGTGGAACAATACAGAGAACATTCAAAAATAAAATTCGAAAAGAAACCAAGATAAAAATGTATAATGTTATGGCGGTTCCCACAATATTGTATGGATGTGAAACTTGTGCTCCAGTGAAAAAACAGAAGGATAGAATACAGACGGCGGAGATTAGGTTCCTAAGACAAGTAAAAGGATGTACAAGACTTGATAGAATAAGAAATGAGGATTTTGAAAGCACAGCCTTTATTGGATAAGGTCACGAATTACAGACAGAAATGGATCACATGGATGGAATGAGTAAGGAGAGATATCCATTGTTAGCAAGAAATTATCAAGCAAGAGGAAGACGTGATGTTGGAAAACCTAGAAGACCTTGGCTGATGCATTATGAAGTCGGAACTGGCAATTGCCTAATCCCTGGAGTAATGATGATGATGGTTGTGATAGCCAGATGGTATTCGGGGACTACACTTTTCCTAGCATTTGTCTTATAAGTGAGGAAGAAGAACCTAAGAAACCTCACACTGGAAACTTGCCTCAATCGGGGATGGAATCAGAACTTGCTGCGTTGAGGCAACCACGTTACCACTAGATCACAGAGATGGACAAATAAGAATTTGAAAATGAATAATTCAACAAATTAGGAATTAAAAAAACTGAAAGGATTTATAAAGTTTAGTAATGGAATAAATTTACAGATAAATTAATGTTCCTCTCAGTGACAACTATTATCAAAAATAAAACTTCATTTGTAAATATTTTGTCAAATATTTTTAAGACAATCATTTCAAAATACACTTTCCAATTTAAAAATTATCATAAGTAATACCACGAGTGATTTCCAAATTATCGATAAATTCACGACTCACGAAGTGAGGAGTGAATTTATCTAGAGAATTTGGAAATCAAGAGTGGCATTTGTTAGGACTATTTAACGAATAAAATTAAGCTGTTTACTCACAAATCATTGTTTAACTATAGTTATTTTAAAATATTTATATATTTAATGTAAACGGCGATGTTTGAAAACAAATCAGAATTGTGAGGTTATGTTCATTCACTGCTGCTTGATCATATTATTTATTGCCCAATAAGATCGCAGTAATGTAAGAGTGCACCCAAGTGGAGAAATTATGAAACACATCAAACTATATATCATAATCAACATTACGGGTTATTCATTTATTTTTTTAGTAAACAACTCAGTAAAATCAATGAATCTTTTCATTATTTGCTATATTTGATGTATTTGTTGGAGAAAAATAATGCTTTGACCTGTTCAGAACATTAAAAAGGAGGAGCTTTCTTTATCACAAAGGCAGGAGCTGATAAAGAGAAATCGATAAAGAGCGAGGTGAAACACGACAGTCATTGGTTGTAAAACAACATTCATTGAAACATGATTGGTCATTGACTAGCATTTTTGGCATGAGTTAAATAGTCAACTAAAATTTCTACGTATGGATATAAATGAAAGTTCTATAACCCAATGAAGTCCACCGCTGTGGTCTCGAGGTAGCGTGCTGCCTTGTCACGCAGCGGGCCCGGGTTCGATTCCAGGTCGGGGCAGTTTTTCTGGGTGAGGTTTTTATCAGGGTTTCTCCTCACCTGTAAGACAAATGTCAGGAAAACTTTAAGGCTCAAACGGTCCCCGAAATCATATGGCCAACATCATAATCATCATTCCTATCATCATCACAATCATCATTCACCGGTGCGGGAAGCTACCACACCTACAATTAGTAAAGCTGCAAGCATAGCATGAAAGTGCCATGATTGCAGTGAAGGACCTGCCATCGGGCAGAATTACTATGGATGGAACCCAATAAAAGTATAATTAATAAATTATTTATAAATTAGAGAAGACATTTTATTTACAAAAATCATTATAAAATAACGAGCTAGTGTTACCAACTTAATGAGTAATTTTCATAGGAACCTGCATTACTCAAAATTGCATATGATTTTAAAACCTGATCACTGATATCGAGTTGATACGTGATTTTATAATACATTTATAAGTTACAGTGTCATCATCATCATCATCTGCATTCATGGATTAGGTCTGTTGACCCGATCCGACTTCAGCCCATCAATAATAAGTTACAGTTTATAAACTTAAATACTGACTCCATGGTGAAAGTGGTTAGTCGCTCGTTCTCCAACTCGGGGTCCAGAGTTCTCAAATCAATCACTTCATATGGGGTTTGTAATGGGAGAATTGAAACTAGAGCTAGTTTTTCTGGGGATTTCTACCGAAATTCTGTAAAAAATCTTCATTCCACCACATCTCCACACTAAATTCATTCATTTCGTTTTATATAATTTGCCCCTAAGATAGTGCAACAGACCTGGTCAACCGGTATCCATGTATATCACAGACCTTCTGTAATATGTGGCTTAATTTCATCATCTCGTCCTCCAATCTGGCATTCACCGGACGTGATTAGTGGATTTACTTATTTTTACATTTGTTTTAACTTTTGTTTTAATGTTATCTATACATTTTTTTAAAATTGAATTATTTTTTACGCGACAGTGCGTTTTGTCGTACTTACAGCAATGACGACCATGATTGAAATTTCAACTTCCTACATTTCGGAGTTGCCAACTTAAATAACTATATTGTAATAAAATAACTAAACTGTAATATTACATATTACAAACCGCGTGTGGGAAGTAAAACCACTGTCCTCTATGTAACCTATACTGCATACAATGTATATAGGCCTACAAATAATATCCAAAAGGTAATGTTAATATACATTATACGAAACAAATCACTGCATTTTAAACGAACTGAACGTTACATAAAACAATAAATATGTACTTGCCGCCATTTAATCGCTAATTGGTCTCAAGGCCTCCTGTAGTTGCAACTAATAAACATTACCTACACTGTTAACGTTAGTCAATTGTTTATAATGAACGCAAATATTTCCAACAAAGATGTTATTACTATTGTTTATTATTTTGAAAACACCATCGCGCAAAATATAACGTACAACACACATTTGTGAATGTTTTACAGAATCTCGAAATTAAAAACCTCGCTATCGGTCGGTTTTTAAACATTTCCCTAACTTCTGTAAAAACCACTTACCAACCTCGCATTGTAATGTACCACTATTATTGCTGTTAACATTATCACCAGTAACATTATATTATTTATATCGTCATGAAAATGTTTATTTTATGATCATATGACCTGGAAGAAACCTTCAACTACCTACAATAAAATAATATAATTTCACCTGCTAGTGTATATCAAGTTTATTAACCTGCAACATTTAAATAACATATAGGTTACCATATCAACCTGCAACAATACCACCTTATTGACTGCATAGCAAGAAGTAAGCCTTTAAAATTCTATTCTGATGACAATAACTTCCAGTAATTGTATTATAATGTACACAGTGTGTTCAATAAATCTTTATATAATAAGATCGAAATGTAAAGTATGCACTGAAAACAGGAAAGAGATAAAATAAAATTGCAATATTATATTTAGTAAATTATACCATTCCATTCCATAGTAATTCTGTCCGACAGCAGGTCTTTTCACTGCAATCATAGCATTTTCATGCTATGCTTTGCAGTTTTACTAGAGAGTTATATGTGTGGTAGCTTCCCGTTGCTTTTCACACCGGTGAAGGATGATGATAAGGATGATGATGTTGATGGCCGGATGATTTTCGGGGACCGTTGGGCCCTAAACTTCCTGATGTTTGTCTTTCTTCTTCTTCTTCACTGTTTAGGCTTATTTACTAACCTGTTTAGGCTTATTTACTAGCCTGTTCAGGCTCGAAATTGTTGCTCTTTCCATATTTTCCTTGGTCTTCCCAAACTTCTTCTTCCTCGTGGAGAATAGTTGTAGGCTGCTTTGTGTATTCTATTCTCAGTCATCCTTGCCAAGTGTTCTTTCTAGTTTGTTCTGTATTTATCTATTCTTGTGTTTAATTCCTCTACTCTAAGTTGATGTCTTATTTCTGTGTTGTGTTTTTTGTCTGATCTTTGATATCCTGCTATTGGTCTGAGGAATCTCATATCAGCAGCTTGCATTCTGGCAGATTGTTGTGTCACTGTCCATGTTTCGGATGCATAAGTAATAATAGGCACTGCCATTGCCTTGTATAATTTCATTATAGAGTCTTTCCTGGCATTATTTTTCAAAGTTCTTTTTTAGTCTTCCTGTTATATAATTAAACTTATTTAGTTTGTTATTTATATCTGTTTCCCTTGTGTATGATATTTCGCAACTTAGGAAGTTATATCTTACTAATTGTTCTATTGGTTTATTTTTTAATATTATCTTTGTCCGAACTGGATGAGCGCCCTTGAAGGCCATTGTTTTTTATTTTTGTGAGGATATTTCCATGTTGTATTTTTTTGATATTTCATTTAGTTTATATAGCATTCTTTGTAGTTCGTCCTCTGTTTTTTGCTATTAAAATCTGGTCATCTGCAAAGGCTAATGTTTGTATTACTATATTTCCTAAGTTAATTCCCCCAGTCGTCATTTGCTTCCATGATCTTATCATGTCTTCGAAATAAATGTTAAAAAAAGTGGTTGATAGTGGACAACCTTGTCTAACTCCTCTTGTTATATGTACTGGTTCCCTTTGATTTATTTTTATTTTTTTTTTCTCATACAATTTCTTAATTACTGCTATCAAGTGTAGTGGATTCCTTTTTCTCTTAATATGTTCCATAATTTAGGTCTTGACACATTATCAAAGGGTCCCGCGCCGTAGCCGAGCGGTTAAGGTAGGAAGCCTTGGCGCAGAGCTACGGGACTTGCGCTGGTTCGAGTCTCCATGGGGGAAGAAATTTTCTCATGGTATTTCGGCCAGTATGGGACCGGTGCCCACCCAACATCGTGAGGCAATTGGGTAGCTACAATAAGTAGCGGCTCCAGGTTGAGGAACCAGCTATGACGGCTGGGGGACTCGACATGCTAACCACATGTCACCCCTACACTGGCTGTTGATCATCTATCTCTGTGATTAACACATGTGGATGTGAAGGGCAAGCAGCCGGCTGGTAAAAGGGCAACCGCTGAAAAGTGGAAAGACCCTCAATCGGAATCACATTATCAAAGGCCTTATTATAATCTTCTTGTCTTACTGGTGAGGAAAAACCTCGAGAAAATAACCTCACTTAGGAGCCTGTCCTGACTGGGTATCGAACCCGGGCCCGCTGCGTAACACGGCAGCACGCTACCTCGAGGCCACAGCGGTGGACGTAATACTATTAATGATTTAAATATTTAAAAATCAATAAAAGTATGTCATCAACTAAATGCATATACTGATATCTGAACAAAATCTGATTTAAGATTATTTTAATAACTTTATGTAGGAATATGTCTACTGATTTGTGTAAATGAAAGACAAAATTATTTTCTTAACCACAGGTCTTAAGTACTTTCTCTCTTAGTCTTAAATCTCAATTTACATGTAGTTTGCATTAGTGCCCAACATTAAACATACGATAATTCAATATTTTGTTACCAAACTATCAAAAAAAGGCACAACGATACTACAAATTAATCGCATGTGATCTGGTATGCAACTGAGTAACAAATAAAATGCTTGAATTCTTAAAATCCATACCTGATATATCAGTCGTCCTCAACTAAGACTTCTGTTTAAAAACTTCGTCAAACATAAAACAATGGGATAATCTATCACTTCCATAAAAACTATAATGGTGCTGAGCGGTTGATATGTGATATGGTTACATCTCATGACTACACGTACCACTCAGCGCCATGGTATGCTTTCTATAATGTGGTTCAAGAATTCTGCAGGCAGCTGTCCCCATTCCTCGCGAGGTCATTGCAGAGGTCTGGAATTGTCTTCGGTGGAGAAAACTCGTCTTCCTAATGCATCATAGACAAGCTCTATAGGATTCATATCCAGAGACCTCATTGGCAAGCCCATTCACTGGATATTATTTTCCCTTACAAGATAATTGTCCAACACATGAGCAGTAGACGAACGTGCATTATCGCCTATTAAGATGAAATATTGACTAATTACAACTTTGAAAATTTGCACATTTTGCTGCAATACCTCATCGCTGTAACTCTGAGCATTCATACTACCACGGAGGATTTGTTCGTCCATTCAACGTTATCCCTGCCCACACGAGTACATCACTACCAAATGCGTAACCTTCCACTATGTTTATGGGGGAAAAATAATAGGTTCCACGTTCCTCCAGGTTATTGTGCGACGGGAATCGTTGATTAAACTGAATCTGTACTCATGAGTAAACAGTATTTCCTCTATTCATTCAGGGGCCAAATTTTACGTTACTGCCTCCACTGTAAACAGGACCTTATGTGCACTGAAGTGAGCAGGACACGTATTGTCGGACGTCTGGCATAGTGACCTACTGGCCAGAGCCTTCGGTACAGTTTTCCTATAAACTCAAACTCCAGAGGAGGCTGAAAGCTTGAAAGATAGTTGTATTGCAGCCATTCTCCGATTTCGCCAAACAGTTAATATCAAATGTCGGTCCTTTTGTAGAATTGTGACCCATGGGAAACCTTGTACAGACATACGGTAATCACCTCCTGTGTCTTGGAACGGTAGCCGAAGCCTGAAAATAACACTTCTTGGCACTTCCATATCCGCTTCTTGTCTGGATGTCTGATTATTCAACCCATAAAAAGAGTGTCCAGTTGGCATATTTGTGTCGAGCTAATACAGCCTGTAAACATTTTTCTAAGAAATAATCTTCAAAAGAGAGAACAATGATAGATCTGATACTCTGGTACTGTTTACCTTTGAAACAGCCGAAATTGGAGGTCCCCCTCTCTATGCGAAGAGTACACGTAAAGTGTGATATAGTTTGTGTTAAAGTTTCCTTTTCATTTTTCTGTTTTATGAACTGGTCTTAACTTTTGGGCACTAGTATACTTTACTACAAGGTGAATATAGCTTTATGGCTTTAAGGGTTATGACAGATAGGGAAATAAATTTTAAGTCTGAATTATATATATATATATATATATATATATATTATGGAGAGTCTGACCGATTGAGTCTTCAGTTCAATTCCGGGGCCCCTCCCAGGATACCCGAACACTTGAGACGCAACATTGCCTCATGTATTCCTACTAATGAAGGCCAATATGGTGGATGGTATGATGGCCAAATTGTGTTATGATGCTTTTCACAAAATATTTTTTAATCAGAAAATCGCTGAAATAAACTTCAACCAGCAACTTCGTCCAAATGCGAGCCCGTTGTGACCGAGACGACTTTACCCTTTGAACACACCTAAATATATGTAATAGCGTTTATCGCACATGTGCGTGCACAAAAGAGTGAAATGACTAATGAGATTAACATTGACGAATAGAAGAAATAATTTATATTTAGGCCTCATTTTAACTGTATCCCTTCATAATTTAAATTCAAAATATTCATATGTATTGTTCATATTAGGTTATGATAAATAGTTTTTTTTAATTTCTTTACTCTTGTCGGGAAATCACCATTAAAGAAATATATTACCTAAATATGTCATTTTTTAAGTTTCGAATAGTAAAAAAAAAAAAGATTAAGAGTCGGTTTCACCAACAGAGGTAACTGTATTACGCCAGTTTTCCCCATGTATAATGCATACCTTAAACTGGCGTAATACAGTTGCCTCTCTTGGTGAAACCGACCCTAACAGTCAATTTCACCAAGAGAGGTAACTGTATTACGCCGGTTTTCCCCATGTATAATGAATGCATAGCTTAAACGGGCGTAATAGTTACCTTCGTTGGTGAAACCGAACCTTAGTTATTGAATAAAAACTGCTGTATAATATCAAATATTAAAACACGAACAATATATTTTAAGCATTTACTTTAATTTCAATGCTCCAGTTTGAATGATTCTACGCTTCACTTTAATATATCAAAAGTATTCACATCATGTTTATACCTATGTAAGCATAAGAAAGTAATGATATTCTGCATCTCTTTAATTAATGCCTGAAGCTTATCTAGAGAAGTCGGAGATTCAAAAGTTGTGAGACTCAACTACTAATTAGAAATAACGAATTTATATGTAACAAGTAATCTTTAATATAGTGTGTAAACTGAGACAGCAGATGTTTCACTGCAGCAGAGTTCAAAATTAAGAAAATTAAGAAAATTAAGAAATGCTTAATGACACTTTGTTAAATCAGATATTCCCTCATTAAACTACTTTTTTATTACAGGCACTCTCACTTTTACTGGTTCTTATCGGACCTTCCTTGTCGTCGAAAGTTTCATCAATTAAAAGAAACGGAAGGACTACTAAATTTTCGCCTAGAGAAATTCAAGAAAGTAGAGATACAACAAGGATAAGCCGTCAGTCATTTTATCCAGTTAAATACCAGTACCAACTAGTTCCTGCGTCAGCTCTGCAAGCCCCTGCTCAATCTGCACACGAAGATCATTCTGGGAATGAACCTCATTACATAACTCAAACAGTACATGAAACCTACAATCTACAAAATAAACAACAAGAACAGTTATTGGCAGCTGTTTTACAAGCTGCTAAACAACCAAAAACGCCCGTATATCACGCAACACCCCTTCAGCCTTATGGTGCCTTGTTAAATGAATCACCAGAAAAGCATCAAGAGGCGAAAACAATTTTGGTTACTCCAAAACCTCTAATTCAACAACATGAATCAAGTGACCTAGCTGAAGGTCACCTATCAGGAGGGCATTCTTATTACACAGGCAGTAATTCTGTTACAAAAGTAACTGATGCTGTGATCCAAGAACCTAAACACGCAACTCTGGTGTATCAACAATCATCTCATAATCACCAGCATCAATCCCTTCATGATCACGATTCCGAGGAACCCAAGAACGTAAGTAATATATTTTTATCATTCACTGGTTATAAGAAAATATCTTTAATGTTGTGATATTCATGTTTTACTAGGTTTTCAAGTTAATCAAAATATTTTAAATATTTTATTTATTAGGGTTAAAAATAATCCAATGTGTGCTTAAAGAACGTTCCAAGAATTTATGATCATTTTATTAATTTTTTAAATTAGGCCATACTGAGGAGTAAAACTTTGAAGTTACACAAAACCACTTAGTTAAAATTCCTTAATATTATAAAATGACGATTTTTAAACGTTGAGTCTTATAAGTACAAATACACTGGGACAGAGGCAACTTAATTTTAATTTGACGTATTGTTAGTATGTAAGATGAACAAGGAAAGCACAACAAAGTAAAAACTTATCCGTACACTGCTGGAAAGGAAGAAACAAAATTGGTTAAATGATTCAAATGCAGTAATTAAAAATCAACAATAGTATATTTAAGAAGGTAGGGCTTTACCCAAAGAAATCACATGTAATATAAATTCAATGGTCTAAGACATAACAATAACAAAATATTTTGCTATATAAAAATATAATCAAAATAGAATTCTGATTAAATATTATTCTAATGTATCTTTATCCACCCATTAAATAAATAGGGCCTATATTAGTGGAGAGAGGTTAATGAAAATTTTCCAAATTCATCGTGTGTGATAATTAATATTAATTAAATATTATTTAATATATAGATGAGAAATATGTCCACCGCTGTGGCCTCGGGATAGCATCCCTAACTTGTACGCAACGGGCCTAGGTTTGATCCCCGGTCGGAACAAGTTCCCGGGTGATGGTTTCTTTCGGGATTTTTCCTCACCTGTAAGAAACGTCGTACCAATATAAAACCTCAGTGGTGTGTGGCATATAAATAGTACCTGTAAAGGGAGAAGTTAAACCAAGTTAACGTAATGGAATGCTAAATTTATAAATATATAACAACATTAAATTTTATTTTAAAGAATAAGATTATAATATTTATTTTAACCATGAATTCCACATGGAACAAATATTTGTTCAAAATAATTTATAATAATATTATTGATTAAAAATAATTTAATCTCAAAAGTTACTTTAAGTAGTATTTATATACACAGGAAAAAATAACCAGATAATATCTGTTTTGATAATCGAAGTTGTTGAACGTTAAAGGATCACGAGTTCAACGTACCTATTCAATGTCATTATCAGTTATTAGAGATATGTGACTTTCACCTTCTCAAATTATCACATAATGGGAGTGATTACTAGAAACGACACAATTATGCATAGGAAAAAATAATTTCTTATAACATATAATCTGACTTTCACAACAACTTTTTACTCTCCCTTACTTATAAAGCTTGATTGGTACGTAGTTTACTCTAAAAAAATTACATGAATAAAAAAAATCAATTATATTTTGAGTGAAAACGTCCATTTATATCTTACTTTGAACGTATAACATGAAACCACTATTTAAAGTAAGATGTAATGTTTCCTCTTGGGAAGTAATTGATATGCTGGTTACATACGATGGCATGTTTGTCACTCAGTATATGGAAGTCATCCGATTACCATGCATTTTCTCTTTAATTTTCACTTTCTAATTCCTTCTCACTGAATCTAAATTTTAGTTTATTTATATTTTTTATATAGTTTCTAGGAAGGAAACTTTTTTTCTCGGTATTTGTTCTATATTGTATATTTCACTTTAGTTTTAATGGTTAATAGAAGGTTCAGGGATTCAAATTCTACCGCCGTCGATGGAATATCAAGGTCGTAAAAATCCTGAGTAATAGTTATTTTAGGAGAGAGGGTCACGGTAAGGAACAAGTTTAAAAAAGAGGAGTCTCAGCAAAATATGTCAGACTTTCAAGGCTCAAATTTTAACTGCAATACTATTATTACTAGGGCTAGGATTTTTATGTATTAAAGTTAATGTTGCGACGTACGTAGTATAATGAGAAGTTAGGCTTATGAATATATTTGTTTTTGTTTCACGCACAAACATTTGAATAGTATAATGAGAAGTCAGACTTCTGACGGTCGTTTGTTTTGGTTTCACACACAAGCAGTTGAATAATATGTACTATTTGCATTGCAATCTTATCTTTTATTACATAAATATGCTAGCCCTTCTAATTACGCAAGATATTAAAGTGTCTCGTCAAATAAAATAATAATATATTATTTTTAATGTTCTAACACTAACATAATGTAGTGGAACATGATTTAATAAAACATTTTACAGAATACGTAATATCGTGTGATGTTACTTTAACAAAAATAAACTTTTCAACATAATGACATATACCGATGTCATCTTATAATTTCTTCGAATCTGCAATAAATATTGAATTTACTGAGTGCTTCTTAGTGTTCCAATGCAATACACTGCATTCTTAGTACCTTACGCGCTAAACAGATGTACAGACGTTAATGGAATCGATTTTCAATATAAGCACACATCGGCATACCACCCTAAGTAAATTATGCTGTTTTGGATGGCTAAAATTATATCATATTACCAATTAGCCATTTTTTTTATTTTCATCGTGGTAACGGAATGGAGACATCCTTTTTGCACTAAAATAAAAGCTGTCATTCGGTTCGGAAACATATTTTTAAATGTCGCGCCATGGAGTTTTTTTTAAGTCCATTCATTATTATTAAAATAGATTTTCGGATATTACTTAAACCACTTGTTCTCAGAAATAAATTTCTACAAAATTTCAGTTCTCTCGAATTTAAAAAAAGAAAGTCGAAAAAATGTTCCAATACATGATACATGGCTTTAGTACGAGGAAAATAACCAACTCCTAGCGCGACAGGCCTAGAAAACCCTTGGCGTACCAGCCCGGTGCTGGCCTCACATCCGCATGTGTTAATCACTGAGGTAGACGATCATATCTAGCCAGTGTAGAGGTGACATGTGGTCAGCATGTCGGGTCACCCAGCCGTTATAGCCGGTCATGTCAACCTGGAGTCGCTACTTCCCAAATACTTCACGATGCTGGGTGGGCACCGGTCCCATACTGGCCGAAATTTCATGAGAAATTTTCTTCACCCATGGAGGCCCGAACCAGCGCAAGTCCCGTTGCTCTGCGCCATGACTTCTTGCCTTAACAGTGATATAAAATATGTTAACATTTCTCATCATCACCATCCGGTATCATGGCAGCTGCCGCCGTCTTCCGGAAAACAAACGTCATTCCTCTCTATCCATCCATTGATCTACCTTCAACCCTCTGACATTCATAGCTGCTCGTACCCCTTCTATCAAGTTTTCTTCGGACTTCCTCTCTTCCTCCTTTCTATTGGCATCCATTCCATAACAATTTTAGGCAATCTTTGATCTGGCATTCTCTTGACAAGGCCAAACCACTGTAATCTTTTATTTTCTATAATGTCCGGCTCCTCTTGTACACCCATAATTTCCCTTATTTCTTTATTTCGTATTCTATCCATTCTAGTTTTTCCAGCTGATCTTCTTAAAACATTCATTTCTGTACTTAAAATTCTTTTCATTTCCCTGGTAGGAATTTGCCAGACTTCAGCACCATATGTTAAAATGTCTCAATTTAAATTATTTAAATTAGACTGTGGAACTAACGCAATTATCTACATGATGATTTTCAACAATAGCCGACAATCAGAATCAGAATGTTCTAATAACCATAGCAGGATATTAATTACTGGTATATTTTAACAGTTCCATTATATTTTGGATTTATTTGTTTGTCGTAATTCTGCTTTTAACATGAAATATCGATTAGACAATGTTCAAGAAAAAATAATACAATATAATACTAAATCTGAACAATCAAAATCATTGAACTTACTGACGAAGTTACTATTTTCTAGTTTCAATATAAAAACCATGAGAAAGTGTTAAGATGAACATATGTATATACTGCGTATGTCCCGCGTAAGGATATGGATGCTCCCTAGCGGACATTTCTTAACTAAGCTAATTTAGTGCGGTTACTTATCTACAGATGTCAACAAGTGATATATTCATAGGCTTCCACGGCTATTATGAAGATCTTGAAGAAGAATTCCGGGCTATTGTCTTGAGACAACCCTTTAGGAGCCGGATGCAGTCTCTGGCGAAACATTGGGAAAATTCAAGCCTCTAGACCACGGCCAACAGCCCGGATTTTTTTTCAAGATCTTCGTAAGTGATATATTGTTAGCTCATCGCCTCAATGAGACATCTACAGGCAAACTAAAGTATTACTTGGATAGACGAAGGTCGGTTAAATTTTGACCAGATACCTTTTTATTCAGGTTTGATGTTGTTTTACGAGCCTGAATGTGTTCAGACTCGGGAACCACGGTTGAAAGTCCCTCCCGGAAGACTTTTCCCTTGGATTTTTCCATTCTAAAACCCACCGACCCCGGCCCGGTTTGATTCCGCGACCCTAGGGACTAGAAGCAAGAAACACAACCACTAGACCACCACGGCCGCCTTGAGATTAACATATACATAGTGTTCTGCCCAAGATCAGGTCTTTCACTGCAAACGCAGCATTCTCAACTCTTTAATTAACTCAGCTTTCGTTTTTGTATCAGCACAAAAAACATTTATTTTAATATTGTCTATCATCTGATGTCTTTTTCTGTCTCTAACTTTTTTCCGTTGACCATTCCTTCTAGGGCATCCGTCAGGAGGCAGTGTCTTCTTATCCAGTGGCCAATCCAATTTATTTTCCTCTTCTTTATGAGTTCCACCAATGTTCTTCCTTCACCCACTCTGTCTAGCATATATATATATATATATATATATATATATATATATATATATATATATATTAATTTTAATTTTATCTGTCCATTTTATACGTTCCATCCTTCTCCATATCCACATCTCAAAAGCTTCCAGTATCTTTTCCTCATTCCGCCGTAATGTCCAAGTCTCTGCATCATAAAATGCTACTCTCCACACAAAGCACTTCAGTAGCCTCTTCTGTACTTAGTTTGCCAAAGGTCCCAGAAAATGATTATCTCCTTGTTAAAAGCTTCTTTTGCCATTGCTATCCTCTGCTTTACTTCTCGACCGCAATTCATACTACTACTGATAGTACAACCCAATTATTTGAAGCTCTCCACTTACTCAGTGGCCTCATGTTTATCTTTTCTGGTTTCCTTCCTGTAATCACGACCTTCGTCATAATATTCATATATTTATCTTCATCCCATATGTAGGCCTATTAAATTTAAAACGTGTTTTTATAACATAAAAATAAATAAATTGATCAAAATATTTTATAAATGCAGAACTAACATACTATTCAAGTTTAAGGTTAATATTAATTACATTTTATCATTTTAGTGAAAATGATCTACTTTACGAATTTACTGATATACATGATTCTGGAGGCTCCTGCAAAATATGTCCAATTTACGAATTATAATATGCTGATCTCAAAGCGACAATCCGTTTTTACTTATCACGTATATTTTTTTTACGATTATACATTTTATAGGTTATGTTCTGTGTAGAGCTCTTAATTCATTTGAAGATAGGGGATAACAACTTGGCTAATATTCAAATGTAAGTGAATAGTTAAGAGCAGTGGTCAAATATTAACGTATGATTAAATGTATTGCGGATAATATTAACCTACTGTTAATATAACTGTTATAGGACCAAGAGTAACAAAGTGTTGTGAGAAATTTATACATTATGGTAGAAAATTGAGTTCATATCTAAATTCAGCCTGGTTTTATTAGGCCTATTCGCATAATAGAATAAAATCCCCACGGGAAACATCGATAATTACATACCAGTTTCATTAATATACAGGCCTATAAGGGTAAAGCTAAAATCACATCGTTTCTTAAATTATACTGTACTTTCAGATTGAAAAAAAAGAACTACACTTATAATACAACCAAAATATATAATCTGCAAAAAAGTATACGGTATATTCAATGATAATGAAATAAAAATGTATTATATAGGGATACTTACATGTATAAATAAATATTGGAAAAAAGTAAAAACGTACGATACGATATAGGCATT
Source organism: Diploptera punctata (assembly GCA_030220185.1). Classification (NCBI taxonomy): domain Eukaryota; kingdom Metazoa; phylum Arthropoda; class Insecta; order Blattodea; family Blaberidae; genus Diploptera; species Diploptera punctata. The sequence goes on along the minus strand of JASPKZ010006458.1, from coordinate 434,266 downwards.
ATTTATTTTAATTATTGGTATTACATTACAGATCATTGGTTCCAGGCGGAAATATGTTTTTTTCTGTGTTATATATTACACTGGTCAACAGTGGTTTTGTTGCCCTTGATATAAGATTAATTTCGGATATATTTATGCTCAAAATTCATAAAACTATCAATGATTTTGGAAGATTTGCTCTGGTTTGTTTAAATCTTTATTTTCATTTTACACTACAAAATTCAGAAAATATGAAACAATATAACATATATATTTATAATGTCAATTGTTTTTTGAAAAATTAGTATGCACTGACGTAAATAGAAAGAAAAATATCGAAAACCCATGTTATACTTCAGTGAAATGCCTTTTTATAAGATTTTCTTCTACAATTTTTTTTTGGGACAATCTCTTTTTAAAGACTAGCAGTAATCTGCCATCATGTGACGGTCCCATCTACCCTCATACCTTTACTCCATTAATTTTAGATCCTAGTGGATGCGCACTCACTGTCCGTCGCTATAATTTCCTAAATTATCTGGAAATCTATCCAGGTGACTGTGGAAAAACTGTAACTTTATACTCATATTTGCTCCCAGAATCTTGAAGCTTATCTACATGTTTTGCACAATTTCTTTATAATTTGGTGCTTTATAGTTATCTAGGAAATTTTCTACTACCAATACAAAACCCTTCCAAGCTCCATTTTCCGGAACAGTCGTAACTTTGATAAAATTTGCATCTTTCAATTTCCGAATTTGAGGACCATCAAATATTCTGCCTTTTAACTTTTACGTACTGAGCTTAGGAAATTTTCTACAAATGTATTTGAAACATTTCCTTCCTTGTCCAACGCTTTGACGAATTGTTTTATCATATCCAGATGCACGTCATGAGTACTTTAATTTTGTCAAATAACTGAAATCACGACCGATGTGTGGAGTGAGGAGTGTGAGAGTGGGGATCACGTGATGGTTGTATACGCGAAAAATGCGCAGAAATCAAATTAAGACTGGAAGCAAATTTTATTAGTAACAAGCCGTTTACTGTTTATGATATAAGATACGCAAAAATCATAAAAACTAGAGCATATTCAGCACTTTCATGAATATATTCGTAAACTGTGCACTTGAAAACATAGAAATTCGCTGAGATATCCAGGGCAACAACAACAATTTTTTTGTAGAGCTGTTATTTTACTTTACATAGGCCTAATAAACTTTATCGATATCTTACTTATTCGGATGTTAGCAATAACATTTTATAATTAAAACTGAGTATGGAATTTTTTTTCTTGCCACTATTGTACGCCTACATAATATCTATGAAATAAAATTGATTCATTGTATTCTTATACCACAATGGACCCATAAAAGATGACCCAGTTAGTGAAACGATTATCATTATAATATAGTCTGAAATCTTTATGAAGAATAAAAACTAAGTTATAATAGTTGTAGTAGTAGTAGTAGTAGTAGTTAGGAACAGTTGAGTCTTGTAGAATGCGATGAGCAGGAAATGTAGTATGCATGGAGAATGGAAGAGGGGCATGGAAAACCAAGAAGAAAACTCCCAATAGATAGGCTAAGAATGAGATAGGAGAATAACAATAGCCACGGTTTGAGGGAGGTAAATTGTGCAGCGGATGATTGGAAAACATTACTTCAGTATATGGATGTATGGAGAACATATGTCCGTGAGGTCATGAACCTCCAGGTCCAGTAATTAGTAGTATAAAAAAGAAGAATGTTATGTCTTCAACTTGTGTTATTGAATTTAAAATAAATGAATAAATATCCTCAACTCGTGTCCAACTCAGGGTCGGGTCGAGGGATGAAATGGAATGAAGCCCCTATTTAGATGTCTGTGAATGACAAGGGTGCCGGTCGACCACGTCTGACTCACCATCATGGGGGCAGATGAACGAAATGAAACGAAATAGATGAGATGATTATGGAGAAATGGTGGAATGAAATTGTGGAAACGGGAGAAAACCCTGCACAAGCTCCGTTTCGTCCACGACCAAACCCACATGGAGTAACCGAGACTCGATCTCGGGACCCTAGCGGTGAGAGGCGAGCTTCTAACCGCTTGCGCCACGGAGCCGCCTTGTTATTGAATTTAATTTACTAAAAATTTCATTCTCAATGCGAAACACACAATATGGATTGCGAGAAGGGCTGAAAACTAGGTCTGCAACCGTTGTGTGTAGCATCTTGAGATGAACATGTTATTTGTTGTTCATGTTCCTTGGAGCTCAATCCTGCCTGGCACCACCTGCTGGGGCTCATACATACGACAAGTGTCGTGCTTGTAGCCATATGTAATTCTAATTATATGCGCAACTCCACATGCATCACGCTTTCAACAACAGCCGTTGTCTGCAATAAGTCAAGGAACTCATAAAATATCTTACAAGAAAGTGTGTCACATTCATGTGTTAACATTTATCAATATTATAAAGAGCAGATTACTTTTGTTTACATACAACTATTTTATAACAATTCCCTTTGTGATCAGTTGTAGAAACTTTTTTTTCCATACGGTTTTAACAACAACGTTCTGTACATACATTAAAAGTTTAGGTCACCGAGTTCATAAAAAAACAATTTTCACATCCAGCCATTGTGAATTCCCACGCTAGTAAACTTGAAAATCAACAACCTTCATTACTCAAGTTGAATGTACATAATCAGAGGTATGATTTGCACATACATGAATAAATAAATATGTTAACAGATTGCAATACCATTAATTCTTAATAATACTACATCACTAAGTTAACGTATAATGTAATTGTATTGTTATCTAATTGTAATATTATTGTGTTTTTTTTTGTTTTAATTATATTATTATCAAACATCAACTTATTGTAACGGACTGTCAACAGCACGTACGGCTTACTGCCCGTGCAACCCATATTTGTAAATAACATTGTATCTATTTTACTTTTAGACTAATAAAGTCCTTATATACTGTACTGCATAATTTACAAAAAATTGGTGCCAAATTTAATATGGATATATCAATTAACAAAACTAAAATTATGGCATTTCATGGGAAGGACCCCATACAAAGTAATATCTGTCTCCAGAATAAAATTTTAGAGAGATCTAATCAATTTAAATACCTTGGATATTAACTCTCTATCTGGGATGAAGAAGATATCCCTGAAAAAAATTACTAGTGATAATAAAAGTTAAGGAATTATTAATCAAGTTATGAAACCATGCCTTGTACAAAAAATCACCAGATTACGTTTATATAACACTTTGGCTATACCAGTGTTGACCTATGGTAGTGAAGCATGGACTCTAAAAAAACAACATGAAAGCAGAATACCGGCTTGTGAAATGAGATTCATACGCAGAACAGCGGGTTACACCAGATGGGATCGGGAAAGGAACACCGATATCTTAAAAGAATTGAAGACTACGCCAATTTTGGAATATATTAAACAGTACCAACTAAATTGGAAACACCATCTTGAAAGAATGAGTTCAAATCGGATCCCCAAAGCTGTTTATAATTATATACCAAGAGGACGAAGATCACTGGGCCGTCCTATGAAAAGCTGGAGGGAAAATTTTCTATAGGATCGTAACAGGCCTTGGCCTAATACTTGGAAGGAAGAAGATATACTGTACTACCACCCTTATAGCTTAAGCTGCATTTGCAGTAGAGAGAGAGAGAGCGAGCGAGAGAGAGAGAGAGAGAGAGAGAGAGAGAGAGAGAGCGAGCGAGAGAGAGAGAGAGAGAGAGAGAGAGAGAGAGAGAGGAAGAGAGAAAAATAAGAGATTGCTTTTAAATAACAAATTCAATCCGCATAACAAACATATTTTTTGCAATACAGTTTTACTTATATTACAGTGGAATTTTAACCACTACATGCCAATAAATGAAACAGTAGTATTAGTAGTGGTAACAAAGGAGACAGTAGTATAGGGTTATCGTCTAATTCTAGTACTAATGTGTGTATACCCCATACGTCCCACGTGGGTATTTCCAGCGGGAGATTCTTAACCAAAGTACCTAGAGATATCTACGAGTGGCATGTGGTTAGCATGATAAATCTAGTAGGCAACTAAGGTACTTGGATGGATGAAGGTCGGTTAAATTTTTGCTCAGAGGCCATTTCATTCAGGCTTGCGGTTCTTTACGAACCTGAAAATCTTCAGATCCGGGCTTAAAGTCCTTCCGGGAGGACTTGTCACTTGAATTTTTCCATCCTAAAAATCCATCGACTCCGGCCGGGTTTAAACCTGCGACCCTCGGGACTAGAGACAAGGAAGATAACCACTAGTCCATCGCGGCCGACACTCCTACTACTAATACTACTTCTACTACTACTACTACTACTACTACTACTACTACTACTACTACTACTACTACTACTAATAATAATAATAATAATAATAATAATAATAATAGTAATAATAGTAATAATAGATATATAGATCATCGGTTGATTAATGTCTTTGACATCTCCGATTCCTTATAGCCAATTTTGTCGGTTCATCCAATCCCCTGGTTTTATATTTTCTCCTTCATAATAATAATAATAATAATAATAATAATAATAATAATAATAATAATAATAATAAAAATAATAATAATAACAATAATAACAATAATAATAATAACAATAATAATAACAATAAAATTATAATTATTATAAATATTATTATTATTATAATTTATTTATATACAGATTACGTCCACCGCTGTTGCCTCGAGGTAGCGTGCTGCCTTGTCACGCAGCGGGCCCGGGTTCGGTCCCCGGTCGGGGCAGTTTTTCTGGGTGAGGTTTTTATCGGGGTTTTTCCTCATCTGTAAGACAAATGTCAGGAAACCTTTAAGGCCCAAACGTTCCCCGTAATCATATGGCCATCATAATCATACTTATCATCATCATCATCCTTCGCCGGTATGGAAAGCAACGGGAAGTTACCACGCCAACAATTCCCTTGTAAAGCTGCAAGCATAGCATGAAAATGCTATGATTGCAGTGAAGGACCTGCCTTCAAGCAGAATTACTATGGATGGATATACAGATTTTTAATGTTTACACACATTTCTGTGCCTACAATTTTATTTTCCTTCTCCACTCGCCTCTACCCATCCACTTCATGTCCTCCAGGCCGCTTGTTCTCATTCCAGTTCTTATATATTACATACACAAGTTTCGAGGCCTTCCTTTCCTCCTTCTTCCAGGTGGACATCATTCCATTGTTTTTCTGGGTAACCTTTCCTCTTGTATTCGTCATACATGCCCATACCAATTTAATTGCTCGTATCTTATATAATCTAGTACTGAATGTCTAATATTCATTTTTTTTCTCGTATGACAGTATGTTCTGATTTTTTTTCTAATTTTGAACATCTTGCTGCTCTCTTCAAGAAATACATTTCAATCGACATAAAGTTCTTGTTCTAATTTTTTGTTAATTTCCAAACTTCAGCTCCAAATGCGATAGTACTTCTCACTACTGAATTATATATTTGTAATTTTTTTTCTGGCTATATGTCTGTTCCATAAAACTTCATTTAGCATTGCTGTTACTGCTCTACCTTTATCTATTCTGTTCTTAATATTTTTTTTTCGTTTACCCTCTTTATTCACTTTTACTCCCAGATACTCAAATTATTCACACCCTCTAATATCCCCTTCTGATCTTCTAACATTAAATCTTCGGTTTCTGCTCCAAATTCCATATGAAATGTATTTTTCTAAATTTATTTCCAAACCCCAGTTATCGTATTCTTCCAATAATTTTCTGAACATAAACCCCATGTCTTCATATTCTTGAGCAATTATTATCTGGTCATCCGCAAATAAGAGTGTATACCTTGTGTCTGTTGATCCATTTCTACTACTACTACTACTACTACTACTACTACTACTACTACTACTACTACTACTACTACTACTACTACTACTACAAATAATAATAAAAAGAATAATATTGTTACTACCACTAATACTATTACTACTAATACTACAAAACGTTTTTTGTATTTCATAATGACCATTCTCCGATCCTGGAAATCCCTCCCTTAACATATCAGAAATTGCTGTACATTTGATAATTTTAAGTCAACTTCTTACAATTATTTGTTGTTGGACACTTAATTTCCCTCTACCAAAATTAAATTTATACTATGTAATTAGTATATTTGTTTTCATTTCTACATTCCTATTTTATACTTTTTCTCTCATATTCGTTAAATTTAGAATAAACGAACACATCTTTCATAGGATATGGCAATGTTATTGCAGTCTTATCTAATATATAAAAATTGTTTGTTTGTTTGTTCGTACTTTATGCGCGGCCATACCGTCAATCCGATTGTGATGGGGCGTTTTGCAAAATATTCAGGAGATACCCGGTTTGAACATAGGCTAAAAGAGCTTTGTGATACTCAACTCCTACATCCTTAAAAATAGCCCTTTGTAGTGGAAAACGTGAAAAAGAACAGATCTTTGGACGCTTAAATGGCTTACGCTGCCTAAACCATAGCAAATACACAGAGTTAATGTACACAGAAATGAATATCTTAAAAAGCTCTACAAAAAGGTTCGCTACAGCATATGTTTATCTCTTACGGATAACTCACAATAACCATTTTTTGTCTTTCATTGATGTCAAGAAGATCGAGACAAGTACGTAGATTCCTCTGCAAGCGTAGCAGCACATGGCAGGTTATTCTTTTACGGATGACTCACAATAACGAATTTTGTATTTTAGCTAATTTATGCCAAGAAGTTCGAGATAAGTAGATTCCCGGACAACACCAGGTAATCAGTACGGGGAATCTTAAAATAATTACGATATACCGTACATTTATAATTGTTTTTCATTTTACTTATTCAACTAATCATAAGATGTACATTAATTTTTGTCTTTCAGCTTATTTATTCCAAGAAGATCGGGGTGAGTAGATTCCCGGACAACGCCGCGTAAACAGCACAGGGTATCTAAAAATAATTACGATATAAATTTCTCCTTGTGCTTATTAACTAAACATGTCACACATTAATTTTCGTATTTCAGCTGATTTATGTCAAGAAGATCGGAATAAGTAGATTTCCGGGCAACGCCGGGTAGTCAGCACGGGGTGTCAAAAAATATAAATTTATAATTATTTTTCCTTCTACATATTCAACTAAACATGAAAGCACATTAATTTTGATTTATTTAGCCGTTGCAGCGCACGCTGGGTATTAGCAAGTTATGTAATATATATAAATTAAGGTGTGTGTGTGTGTGTATTCATGTATATGCCGGCGTAAGACTCGAAGCAATTCAACAAAAATTGGTAAAAATATTAATTACAATGTTGCAATGTGGCTATAAGGGGTAAAATACCCCTATCAGCCGGAGGGGTGCTGAAATGGAAAACAATTATTTACAACGACCTACATATGTTCCAGCATATTTCTGGAACACCTGGAGCAATTTCAACCAAACTCGGTACGTATATTACTTACAATCTGCAAACAAGATCTCTGGCTATAGAACCAATGGAATTTTAGTCAAAGTTTTACACCTAGCATCCCTTAACAGGGAGAGAGTGGGTGACATATATAAATAGTGATGGTAGTGTCGAATCCAAAGTTATAGGGGTCACTGAGCTCAATCGTGACTTTTCCAATGCCGGTTATTCCTAAATACAGCCCAAAATGCATGGAGGGTAAACTGACCGAGGATAGTGTTGAATCCACAATTTTCGATCGAGGTCACTAAGCTTATGGTGCCAAGAAGTGTGGAATTAATACCAGGACTGTACAACGAAATCGGCCTGTCGTTTATTTAAATAATGTAACTTAGCTATAATTACTACTAATTATTATAAATTTGACCTAACATGGTTGAATGGTAGACAAAACCATAATTATTAACTTTGTCAGGTAAAACAAAATCAGTACATTATTATTATTATTATTATTATTATTATTATTATTATTATTATTATTATTATTATTATTATTATTATTATTATTATTATATTATTATTATTATTATTTCTCTAGGCGTTTCCGATTTCCAGTCTGATATGTTACTAAATCGTAAGGTGAATTTCAATATTTGAAATTAATTTTTCATTCACATGTCAGTATTATTTGACTACAATACCGTCCCAAATCATCGATTTAAACGACAATATTTGATCTTATTTGTGGTGCATAGATAGTTTTGATAAAATAGGAAACCAAATAATATTTTACACACATTTGTCTGTTAAAGACGCAGATCTAAATAGGTAAAATAAAATAGCAGAAAAGAAAAGCATGAGGCATAAACTCCATAAAAACACACTCACACACACAATCACACACACATGTGTGTGTGTGTGTGTGTGTATATATATATATACTAGAAGTCCCGGCCACGCGTTGCTGTGGCTAAGGTATACGTTAAAAATTTAAATTAAGTTGCTGTCTTTCAACCAGATTACATACAACTAATTCTTACACACGAAATTAATAATATTGAAAATTAAATAAACACTGAACACACTTAAATTATGAAATAATTAATATTTGTAAATCAATTGATATTCGCGGTTGCAACAAAAAGCACAGCCATCTGAATCTCTCTTTGTCAAATATTAAACGAATTACCTTACCAAAATACTTTACACTGCCATGTGTTAGAATCGTATGGAACTCACAGATAATTACACCGTCATCTCTTAGAATCGTATGGAAATCACAGATAATTATAACTCTTTGTTAAATAATAAACAAATAATTTTCAATAAAAAAATAATGCGACTATAAATTTAGTTATAAACAACCCTAAGTCTCACGTTGGATCAAACTGCACACATTGTGCGAAATTTTATTAAAATCGGTTCAGTAGTTTAGAATTACATCGCGGATAAACAACGTGTCACGTAATTTTTATATATATATATATATATATATATATATATATATATATATATATACAAACTTAAAAAGAACCACCTATGAAACGCCAACGCAAGTTGTACTAAGAAAGGATAAATCAAGCATATAATTTTTTAATACCTTCAACTTGTGTCCAACTCAGGGTCGGATCGAGGGATGAGATTAGATGAAGTCTCTATATTTATAGAGTGAACTAAAAGTTGCCTGCCGACCACATCTAACGGCAACATCACAGGGGGAAGTTAATCGAAATGAAACGGAATAAATGAGAATACTATGGTCAAATGGTAAAGTGTTGGAATGTTGAAATGAAATTGTGGCAGGGGAAAATGGGAGAAATCCCGAGAAAAACCTACCCAATCTCTGTTTCTTCCACGAAACCCACATGCAGTGACTAGACTCGATCTCAAGACCCCCGCGCGGCGGTGGGAGGCAATTGTCTTTACCGCTTGCACAGCGCAGCCGCCAATCATATAATTGTATTTTAAATAATTTCGTATAGAATTATCATTGATATGTAATGTATTTTTTCTGACGTTATAAATGTATTTATACATTTCTGGAATTCCTGACAACCATTATTTTCTGTTCACTGATTTTCTTTCTACCTGACCTCTGTTCCATTCAGTTTTATGCAGTGATTGGTGTTGTTCTGTCCATTCTCCTTTCTTTAATCCAAATACAATTCACGATTGTATCTCTTCAATAATTCATTTTCATTACATTTCCGTATCTTATTAATTGCTTGGACATCTTCTGCAATTTTGTGTTAATTTCCTTTTAATATCCATATTTCATGTAATTTTTATTTATATAAATAATAAAAGTTAGACTTATTCGAATGTGTGTAAATGCCACAAAGAGAAGGTTACAATGAGTTAAAGCAAGGAGATGCACTATGTCCTCCACTATACTATTTTTTACTAGAGCATGCAATCAAATATTTAGAGGATAAAGACTGTATACAACTCAATAGAATAAATAAGCTTTAGTATATGCTAATGATGTATTATTAGGCTATAGCTAGGAGATACTAAGGGCCAAAACATTCTGCAACACTAAGAAATTGGGGTGGAAGTAAACATCAATAAAACTAAATACATTGTCACGGATATAAATTCGTTATATAATGGAAGTGGGCAATTAATGACAAGTTAAAATTTTGAAGAAATGTTTGGATTCTAATATCCAGAAACAATAATTACAAATACTAATGAACTGCATATAGAAGTTTAACATAGGATCAATTCCTGAAAGGCAAGCATTACAGGAGATTTTGTCATCCTAACGTCCCTCATCAATCCTTAAACTTAAAAAATATATAACTGTTATTCTTTTATTAACATGGATGCGAAACATAGACTCTTACTTTAAGAAGGGAGAAAATATTACGAATATTTAAAAATAAATTTCTTAGGGAAAAGTTTGGACCCAAGAGAGAAACAGACAGGTGAATGGAGAAGACTATTTTTGATAATAAACTACATGATCTTTATAGGAAGCCAAATGTAATACGGAGAATTAAGTCTCGTTCATTGCAATGGGTAGGTCATGTGGTACAAATGGGATATGAAACAGGGCCATGTAAATTCATTGTAGGACAATCAGATGGAAAGCGCCCAATAGGCTGGCCAATAATGAAACGGGAGAATAGCATTAACCGTGATTTGAGGGAGGTACATTATACAGGAGATGATTGGAAAACTAGTTCAGGATAAAGAATATGGAGAGCTTATGTCCACAAAACCATTAACTACGGTTCAATAATGTCAGTACGTTAGTTGTAAAGAAGAAATTCTTGCTTACCCTTACCATTTCCACAACCGAGAGTTTTTTTTAATTCGTATTGACAGTTAATGGGGGCACGCCATAGCGTAGTGGTTAAGGCACTGCGCTACAAACCGGAAGGTTGAGGGATCGAGTCCCAGTGGAGTCAGGATTTTTAAACAGTGCCAATCATCTGGTGGCACCATGGTCCTGGGTCGACTCAGCCTCTAACTGAAATGAGTATCAGATGCTTGTTCTGGTGGTAAAGGCGGCCGTCACGCAGGGTTGACAATCCGGCTGACATCAAATGTTGACTGTCTAGGAAAAGTGGGAGCCTTAACCTTCTACTATCCCAAAGGGTCTCTTATGGCCTTTAATGGGATCACTTCACATTGCCACTTAATATGCTGGTATTATTTCATATAAAATTACATTAAACCAAACTGTACTATTGCCTAATCAAACAAGATTTATTTCTATTTATAATGATTGTTTACTTTTTTTGAATAAGTTAACGAGGGAACAAACTTTCTCATTTGCAAATTTAACGTAATGTGATGTATTTTAAAGTATTACATTTCTATGCAAAAGACTGCGTAGATGCTGGTAGTGTCAAAGATTTATATACTAACATGAAATTCTCTCTCACCACATTTTGTATATTAGATATCTTATTTTTTATGTGTCAGCATCCAAGTTTCTAGTACAAGTCGTATTTCTACGTCAACTCCGTCCTCACTCTGACATCCATTAAATTACCATATTCTGCTATCCGTCTCCATTATTTCCACACAAGGCTGCTACATTTAGAGGTGCCTTTCAGAATTAACTTGTGTTTTTTAAATAATTCACAGCACTAAAATCCAATTATATTTCAATTGAATGAATATTATAAGTGGGAGTCTAGGAATTAATCCAATTTAAACTGTCTTTTTTGTTGTTTAGCGTTAAAATTGCAGTATTATATTCACATGAATTAAAATTATACGAAAGAGTTCATTTTGTAATATCACGTTTCAGTAAACTAAATAACATGTTTTAGGTAGACCTGTGTCCAAAAGAGTAAAAATTATTTTTAAAAATCGTTCACTGTAGAAAGTCAAACATCTACGATCGATTTTTACTACAAATAATGACATGTTAGTCAAAATTAATGAAACATTGCTTCTGGTAATCGTTGCCAAATAACTTTGAATAAAATTGTAACTTCCAAACACATATCTGTCCCGCGCCGTAGCCTAGTGGTTAACGTAGGATGCCTTGGCGCAGAGTTACGGAACTTGTGCAGGTTCGGGTCTCCATCGGGGAAGAAATTTCCTCATGCAATTTCGGCCAATGAGGGACCGGTGCCTACCCAGCATCGTGAGGCTATTGGGTAGCTAGAGTAAGTAACGGCTCCATGTTGAGAAAACCAGCTAGAACGGCTGGGGACCCGAAATGCTGACCACATGTCACCCCTACACTGGCTGGAAATTCGTCTGCCTCTGATGAACACATATGGATGTGAGGCCAGCAGTCAACTAATAGGCCATGGGCCTTTTAGGCCCGTCGGAATTATTTTAAATACATATCTAATGAAATCAAAATAAAACTTTACAAAATAATAATTAAACCTAATGTGTATACCGTAGCGAAAGATGCACACTTACAGAAAAGGCTATAGCAAATGTCTCCACCTGGGAAAGAAAAATGTTGAAATTATTTGAGATAATGGAATTTGGCGAATTATAACTTATCAGAACTGCAAACTCTACACAAAGACATGGATATATATATATATATATATATATATGTGTGTGTGTGTGTGTGTGTGTGTGTGTGTGCCCAAATCAGGGTCGGGACGAGGGCTGAGATGCGATGAAACCCCTATATTTATAGAGGTCTGTGAACTACAAGGGCAGGCCGACCACTCCTGACGAACCGTCACAGGGGCGGATGACGAAATGAAACAAAGATAAGTACGGAGAAATGGTGGAATGAATTTTGTGGCTAGGGACAACGGGATAAACCCGAGAAAAACTTGTCCAAGCTCCGTTTCGTCCACTACAAAACCCACATGGAGTGACCAAAAAAATATGAACATAATAGCAGATATTAATACCAGAAGAGTCGAGTGGTTGGAACATGTAGCTATTTAGAATGGACACAAGCCTAACTTTCAAGGTATCACCAGGCGCAAAACTTGATCCTAAAAGAAGACGTGGTAGACACAAAAATTAGATGAATGGATGACGTGGAAAGACGATTTAAGAAGAACTATAAAGAGTTATTGGAGGCAGAAAGTAAAGGACAGAACATAATGGCGAACTGTTGTTTGTGAGGCCAGAGAAACTTTCTAAAAGCTGCAATACCGAAGATGACGATGATCATGATGATGCTGATACTTTAGAATGTTCAATGGTTGTGAATGCGCTAAACTATACACATTACAATAAATGTACAAGAGCATGACCTGTAAAAATTACATCTTAAATCTGATCACATCTCATAAATTATTTTTATTATTTCTTTTAATTTGATTGAATAAAATATAATAATTATTTAGTTTTTAAATATAAATCAATGTTTATAATTATATCTTTATTTTCCCTAGTTTAACATCACCTTTTGTAGGCATACCAGGTATCACAGGAACATGGTCCATTGGGAGAGGATTTTTAAATTCTGGATCACATAATATTTTTTTCACCACTCAAAAACATTACAGGACTTACCCGAATGATTAGCCCAATGTCAGAGTCATCCCTGAAACAACATGAACATTTAAGTCAAGGCACGCCATTCATTCGTGAATTCATACTAAATAAAGCGAATATGACAGGGTGATTATGATTTTCAAACGGTATCTGGGGACTATTTGTGTCTTAACGTTTCCTGACATTCTCTTACAGGCGAGGAAAACCCCCCAAAAATAAACCCATTCAAATTGTTCCGACCAGGGAACGAACGGGGCCGCTGAATTCGAGGCAACGGCATTACCCTGAAGTCATCAAAGGTGGAAATATTTGTAACTGAAGGAAATAATTTAATAAGAAATATAAGATTTTTTCGCTCTTAATATTCCATAAGACGAATGACAAATACAGCTGGATAATGCCGACACTATATTTCTAGTCGTAGGTCGAATTTATTGATAATGACTAGGGCAAGGATTTTTATATAATAAAATATATGATAGCGATAAAGATAGCATATATTATTCAAATGTATGTGTGTGAAACCAAGCCAAAAGACAAACTAAAGTCTTATTTCTCATAATACTATTCAACTGTTTGTATGTGACATTTTTATTATTCCGGCTTTTACAATGAATATACATTTTTCCGGTATCCATGTTCACAGTTAACTACACATTTGATTCAACACATTTTTCCATTCTTGTCTGTTCATCCATATATCTTCTTCTATTTCCCATTCCCTCTTAGTTTCATTGATTCCCTGAATCCAGGCAATATTTGGTCTACCCTTCTTTTTTCTTCCCTGTGGTTCCCAATCCATGATTATCTTCCTTCTTCCATCCTTCTAAAGTGTCCGTACCAATTTAATTGTTTCTTCTTTATAAAATCTAATATTGAATATTGTACCTGCATTTTTTCTTTTATATATAAATTTCGGATTTTATCCTTCCTGGATATTCTTGAAGCACGTCTCCAGTAGTCCATTTCAGTGGCGAGTAATTTTTTTTCATTTGTATGTGAAATCAAAACAATAGAAGTCAGAAGTCTTACTTCTAGTTATACTATGTTGCAATCTTACCTTTTAGTACATGAAAATCCTAGCACTAATAATAACATGTATATTATATATTTATATGAAAATAAAAATTTGATTTTTATAATAAGTTGTGCTTAACATTAGATAATTAATTGTCAATAATTTAAATTGATTTTTGTTGCAGTATGCGGCCAAATATCAATTTGCCTATCAAGTTCGTGACCCGAAACACGGAACGTACTTTGGACATGCTGAAGCCCGGGATGGACATCACACCAAGGGCAACTACCACGTATTGCTACCCGATGGAAGACTTCAAAATGTGAAATACTGGGCAGATCTGAGTGGATTTCATGCCCAGGTGTCTTATAACGCAGAAGCTAAGCATCCTGAACCGCAACATCACTCATAATTATCCGCCTTCCTAGAACACGTCTTCTGTTTCATCATCACTTCTTCATGAAAATAAATTTATCCTATTTTTTATTATACAGTAATTACTAACATCCCCCAATTATTACCAAAGGAGCAAAAATAATTCTTTATGACTACTATATTGAAGAAATCTGAAATAAGACTGCATAATGGAATGTTCAAATCTATAGAGTACATTATGTGTGTTGGTTAGTAACAGTGGATAATGGTTTATGGATCGATGTTATGTCCCGGTATTTGATTTCTGGTCGCTGCATATAAATTTTATTTTAGATATTAAAAATTTAATATTATAATTGTAGAGACTTAAGTTAAAACATTCTCTTTCGGGTACTTCTATATTCGTTCGCACACCTAAATGTTATACTAATGATAAATAAATACAAATTTTATTTGCCTGACAATTGCCAAATAAATTAATATTACTCAAAGTAAATACTAAAATTTGTTTCATGATTGTATCAATTTCAGTTTAAAAATATGCATAGGCCTATCGTCACTATTATGAAAAAATTAGAACACATGATACTTTTTTTTATTTTTCTAAGGGTACTCCAACTAAATCATAATCAACTATAATGAATACGTTTTACTATCAGCATGACATGTTTAAAAAACATATTTAATTAAGCATATAAAAATAATCAAATATTTAAATATCTTATGAAAAATGCGTGAAAAACCATAGTTATCAGCTAATAAAGTATGCATTAGCGTGGGCTATAATATACTGTGTAATACTCTTTGGATTGTCCTACATAATTCTTCACAGGACTAGGCATTCTAGAATGATAATTACAATATATTTTGTTGCAGACCTCTACCTATCTAGTAATAAAGTGGGATATTTAGTAAATTCTTGTGTTCCTATAAGTATTAAAGATTATCATAACATGTAATATTAATTTAGTATATGTTTAATATAATTACTTAACCCTTAAATTACTGGAACAATTCTAGTGCCAATTATTTGTGTGTATAGAACTGCATCAAAACAAAATAATGTGCTATTGTAAGTTATTATTATGCAGAGTGCTCGTGAAGTCCCTATTCATATCACAGAAAACGTAAGTTTTGTTCATATCTGATGTAGGTCCAATGAATGTAGTCATCATTGCCAGACGAATCACAGTACCATTTAGTTGGTAAAAACAATGCTGAACTGCAGAGTATATTTCAGAGAAATAACCACAAAGAAGATTTGTTGTTCAGCAGATTAATGAACAAATTCAGACCAACAGGGTCAGAATGTGATGAGTAGCATGATGGACGACCTGCGGTCAATTCACAACTGATTCAGAGTATCAGGAATAGCATTGAGAAAATCAAAGGCATCCACTCGGACAGGGTGTCTGATATGAATTAGCTAGGGCGGCATTTGCCCTCTGACAACACCTGTTTTGTTACAATATGTGTTCCTTAAGGTGATGGGGGCGGCGAGTTGGGACGGAAGGCGGGCATGTGGATCTCCACTAGCCTCTATCCTTCTTAGGTCCTACTCTACTTAGATATCACGTTTATTTTGCCGTTGAATGTCGGTGTCATTGAGGGACTTCATGGGCAACCTGTATACTTTATAATTCAAAACAAATTTATGTAGTATCTTTACACATTCATTTTCTACTAATTTGTTAAACTATTGAATACATTAAACCAATGTGTTCTGTAGGATTGTCAATTTAAGGGTTAAAACATAAAAAAAAATATATTTACATGACCATTAACTTTTAACTTGTGTTATCGTCCGGTTTTAAAACATCAAATGATTACCGGTACCTACAACAAAATGTTTTAAGAAGTTTAATATAACACTGATCAAATCCATAATAAAATTCCTTCGTGGAATTAGCCGCAATATAAAATAATATTTGTACTTAATAAGTGTAATCTTTTTAACTTTGTTAATTTTTTTTAACTCGACGATCTTTTAGAAACCGGTTCCATTATTACCAGAAGGTTTTAAGTTTAAATCATTCTGCTGACGCTGGAATCGGTTTTCAAAAGGCCTTCAGGTATTAAAACATTTTAACCGAGTTGAGAACAATGACATCTATCAAGTACTAATGTTACTATTTTATATATTTAACTTACCTCACGTCAAGGAAACTTTAAGTCTTTGACTATTACACATTAGGGTATAGCTAACATTTGTTCGATAAAGATGACTTTAAAGTCGAACCCTGCGAGCATGACATGTCATTTTGCTTTCAGCATGTCTTTCTTTTGTCCAAATATGATTCTGCTGTTTTCAATATTTCACTATTAGCTTGTCAGCTGCAGTATCTGAGGAAAATATTCCAGAAATATACTTTCGATGTTCACAAGATATTAGATTTTTTTAAACTGCATAAAATATTATTAATTCACGTAACTATAACCGAAGTAGCACAAATAATGGAAACACCAATCTCAATATGTGCATTGACTGATAAAACGTACGGCATTTGGCATAGGAGCCCTGGTAAGAGTCCCGTGTCAACTGAAGGGACAGCGTATCATCGATGGCGCAATTAAATAATTTTTGTTACGGTTTATATGTCAAACGTGATTTTTTAGATATTAAAATTTACATGTTAAATATCACACTTTTACATTTTTAGCAGAATTTTGTTAAAATATTTCTGCTCGGGATATGTGCAATATTGAGACGATCTCGATTTATCCTAGGTTTTTAATCACATTTGATGAATTTAAAACCCACCATTATATTTTATATTTTTATTTCTGTGTATTTGTTATTGTTACGTTTATTTTCAGGATTACATCCACAGTCATCTAATGTGCAATATTTTGTTTTTAATTAATCTTTATTTTTGTTAATAAATAAATATTACAATATGGAGTCTTTTTTTTAAATTTTATGTTAAGAGCTTGAGCAATAAGATGATATCCCGCATTTTTATGAACTAGCTTTGGGTATATCAAGTGCCGCGTCGACGCCGAGCAGATTAATGCACTATAAATAGCCTCAGTTCAGATCTTGTGGTAGTTCGAATACACAATAGGTAAGAAAATTTTTCGTGGAATTTCGGTCAATATAGAATCAGTGTCCATCCAGCATCGTGAGGAATTTAAGTAGCTACAAAGAGTAGTGACTTCAGGTTGAGAAAACCAGCTATTGCTCGTACAGCTGGGGGACATGGTTGACCACATGTTATCCCTACACTTGCTTGATGATTATCCAGCTCTGTGATTAATACCTGTGGATATATAGCTGCAGCTGTCTAGTAGGCCAAGGGGCTCCTACACCTCTTGCGCCATGGAGTTGTGTTCTTTTGGGTGTACCATCGTGAACCGTGAACTTCCTATTGATGTATCCAAAGTTAGAAAGTTTAAATTTAAAAACATGTTTAGGATCTATAAATATATCCTGTATAAGCGTATGTAGTAAGGTGACATAAATCTGTTCACAACCTCAAGGAACAAGATTAAGAGGAAGACATAAAAATGGATGATGGGATTATGTGCACCAGAATCTTAAACAAATGCCAAATACATAATTGGGAAAGGCTTTCTAGGGAGAGAGACATCTGAGGAGGGGAGGATCATTGAGGAGGCGAATTTCCTTTTTGGGTTGTAGTGCCATTTAATCAGAAGTATAAGCTTATATACTGCGATGCTGATTTTTTTATATTTAATATATGATATACGAGTAGTTAAAAAAGTTTTATTGCCTCATGCATATATATATATATACCTATATATATATATATATATATATATATATATATATATATATATATATCCTGTATATTTTTTATATGTATGCTTTCAAATGTATGACAGGGCTTGTATGGAATGGATTAGTTTTCAATTTAAGTTTTAATAATGGCAGAATTTCAATTCCACTCTGTGAAATAACTCCAAATAGTAATACGTATGTTGTTTTACCATCTCTAGAATAACAAACACATCACTTTCATCCAGTCTACAAATTACTAACTTGTATACATCCCTGAATACATTGATACATATCTCCCTAAAGGGTGTTGATTTAAGACTTATAAATATAAATTAATCATATTATGAAATCAAAATACAATATAAAATTGATACGAGTTTTAATTAACAATGTAATAGGAGGCCTATAGGCAATTATGGTACAAGGCGGTAGACATTGTTTTATGTAGCCTACGAGTTGAAATGTTCCTTTCCGACTCTATAAACAATGTTATAATTTTAATGTTAAAATATTCCGGGCTATGTGGCCGTGGTCTATAGCTGGTATTTCTTCCAGACGTTTCTCCCTCAACTGCGGAGGGCATCTTCAGTGGCGAGTGCTTCTAGGCGATGTAGACACAGCCGAGTCTACGACAAGAAGCACTCGCCACTGAAGATGCCCTCCGCAGTTGAGGGAGAAACGTCTGGAAGAAATACCAGCTATAGACCACGGCCACATAGCCGGGAATATTTTAACATTATGATTACCGGCCGTGAAAGCCTGCATTACACAATGTTATAATTTCTCAACGAATGAATGAAAGTCTTCCATCCATGTATCTTATTATATTGTATATTATACTTTATTGAATTTCTTACTTTAATCGAATTTATAACATTGCATAAATAAGACATCAGGTTTAATATGGTGGTACTGGTTTCACGGCTGCCATTTATATCATATCACATATGGAGGTAGCTGTGAATGATGATTGAGTAATTCCGCAAATTATTTTAAATGAATGTCCAATATCGGAAAAGGATAGATTAATATGTTTTAACTGAAATATTATATTGAGCAGATCCATTCAATGCCACCAGTTTATCATTTCAACATTTCTGGTATCCTTTCCTTGCGTTGGCGTACTGTAACCCAATTCTGAGGTTGGGGTGCCTGGAAAGCGGTGTTACGCAGCCCCAATGATATGATAGGTGACAATGCCGGTAATGATGCGCCATGAGAAGCCTTAATCCTGAACTTAATTTAATGAAGTGAATATGATAATGATGGCCAGATGATGTTCGGAGGCTCTTTAGGCCTTAGAGGTTCCTGATATTTGTCTTACAAGTGAGGAAAAACCCTGAAAAATCCTCACCCACGAAACTTGTCCCGACCGGGGATGGAACCCGGGCCCGCTGCGTAACAAGGCATCACGCTACCTCGAGATCACAGCGGTAGACGAGCAGATATTACTAAACAAGATAAATTTAACATTCAAGAATTATTGTGACGTCAGGTTAATTATGCTGACTCGCGTCAATACATTTTCTTCGTGAGGAAAAGACAATTGTCAATATGAAGTATGTGCGATATTTACAACTATTCTCTTTACATTGAAAGGTTTCTATTTATAGTAATATGTCGTGATCTGCTTTTAAGAGTAACAACGTCAATTTAAAGGTGATGGGTCTGAAATTACTGCTTCAGGATCGTACATATACAGAAGTATCCTTAATATTGCTACGCTTCAATGATTCACCACACTCAACATATTAGTATGTTGACGAAGGGTGTGTGTGGTAAAGGGTTTGAGAACTGCAATAGTTTCAAATATAAAAATAAATACCCGAGATATCAGTCTTCCTCAACATTGGATAAAAGATGTGGAATACTTTCGGAGCCTATGCTCCATCATCAGGACCAATTTACAAGCTGATGATGGAGCATAGGCTCCGAAAGTACTTCATTGATTTGTTTACCTTTATACTTAAAATTGTTAGTCATTTTTGTTAGAATTATTGGGGGTTGAATTGGGTTTGAAATCTATCCAAAGTTGAGGAAGAGTGAGATCTCACGTGTATATTTTTATATTTTAAATTTTACAAGTGATCTCAACGGTATTTCGTCATGTATTTTAAAAGTTCTGCAATAGATTGTTTTTCACATTTCTTTAGTAACGTGAAAATATCAAATTCGACGTAATATGTTAAATAATATAATTGTTTTACTCTATTTTATTATTAATAATTTTAAGTTTTGATTCCGATTTCTTTTGTTTTATTTACGTTAAAATTAGATCATAATTTGAGAATCTTATTTTCTACACTTTTCGTCTTCTCTAATTTTTACTGAAATTGATTAATTTAAAATTACAATATAGCAACAAAATAAATTCCGTACTCATGCTGGGCTAGTATCAGGTGGAGGTACGAGAATAGACGAAGTTTTAATTATTGATCGTTGATATAGGAGCACATGAACTGAAAAGAAATGGATGAGATGAGTATGGACAACTATTGGGTCGAAGGTTTTGGCAAGGTAAAACGGAAGAATTCCCGAGAAAAACCTGCCCTAGCCCTGATTCCACATGGAATGAGGGGGCGAGTGAGATGGGCCGCCTATAATACTGACGTAACAGTAATATGCAAAAATCCAAATCGTACCACTTGAATAAAAGGTAAACGATACTTGATAGTATTTAACTAACTAACCTTATGGCTTATCTTACCTATAGCTCCACTGCGGTATTCACTGAGGTCCACCAATGCCCCCTATTCCCAAACAAATGTTCCATTTCTTATCTCACATATTGAATTCTTTAAGATTTATCTGAATTGTGAAATATACTCCTAACTACGCATAGACCTTTCTAATGGTCTTTTCCCATGGGTTTACCTCCAACAATTTTGAAATGATTTATACTGTTACTCATACGAGGCAAGATGCCTTTGGGCAGAGCTACGGGACTTGCGCTGGTTCGAGTCTCCATGGGGGAAGATATTTTCACATGGAATTTCGGCCAGTATGGGGCCGGTGTCCACCCAGCATAGTGAGGAATTTGGGTAGCTACAATAAGTAGCGAATCCAGGTTGAGAAGACCAGCTATAACGGCTGGGGATCCGACATGCTGACCACATGTCACCCTACACTGGCTTATGATCATCTACCTCTGTGATTAACACATGTGGATGTGAGGCCAGGAGCAGGCTGGTAGACCAAGAGCCTTCTAGGTCTGTCGCGCTTGGTGTTAGGAGTTGAAGGAACTACATTACGTACTTTTGACAGACGGAATCGACACCTCAACATTATTTAATGAACAAAATAAGACAAAGATAACATACAAGAGCATTGGTGGACCTTGCCTAAGCTTCAATACAAAAATTTATAAAATATTTAATATTAATATTATTTTTCCTGTGTTTCGCCTGATTTTTCTCACTTAAGTATACCTGTATTAGAATCCATCCATAGTAATTCTGACCGAAGGCAGGTCCTTCTCTGCAACCATAGTATTTTCATGCTATGCTTGCAGCTTTACTAGGGAATTGAATTGTAGGTGTGGTAGCTTCCCGTTGCTTTCCACACCGGTGAAGGATGATGATGATGAGATGATAATGATAAGGATGATGATGTTGATGATGGTCATATGATTTCGGGGACCGTTTGGGCCTTAAAGTTTTCCAGACATTTGTCTTATAGGTGAGGAAAAACCCCGATAAAAACCTCACCCAGAAAAACTGCCCCGACCGGGGATCGAACCCGGGCCCGCTGCGTGACAAGGCAGCACGCTACCTCGAGACCACAGCGGTGGACATTGTATTAGAATGGCATCGATTAATTGGAATGTAATGAATCATTTTCAGCCGATGTGGAACGGGTTTTCGCGTATCTTCAGCATTTCATGACATAACGCCTTTTGTCTAATGACACTATTTTGTCTTACGACATTTCAGGCATTTTTTTCATGGCATTGGCGAGATTGATTTCATATCTGAGATAGGGGCGCCTGGAAGCCGGAGTTACATTACCCCGATGATATGATTGGTGACGAACGATAATGAAGAATAACGGATGTCCTTCAACTTAAACTTAATTTATACTGCAGATCTGGGTGACCACAAGAATTATTTCCTTTAAAGGAATATCTTGTGGCGTTATCCGGAATCGAACCAGGATCTCGCGAACTGTAGCCTGAAGCTCTAACCACAAGAGCATGGGGCTAATGACAACATATAAATAATACATTCACAGACGCATACATGATTTCTTAATCAGGAAAGACTACAAACTTATACTTAAGATTAATATTAACGTTGACATATGTTATTTTTCTAGCCATAAATATTTTAGCAGTAATTATTGCTGAAAATATTAGATTGTCTATAAAATGAAACAAAATTATATTCTTAAAGTACCAAGAGTGCTATCAGTATTTTGATTAACAGCTCAGGATATTAGCGTTCCACTTCAAATCTAGACACGAAAGGACCAAAAACCTTTATTCAGAGTCCTCTAATTTCAGAATAGATTATTTTATGTACCGTAAATTTACGCACAGTACACATGGAATTATGACCTTCCAAAGGAAGTTCATATTTTTATACTTTTAAAAGTACACTGAACCCGTAAACATCGAAATCAGAGCCAAGAAAGGTAATAACTAGTCGACCGAAATTGACGGCATGAATTTATGTTAAAGCTTCAATGTACAAATAAGTAACTAATGTAGTATTGTAGGGTTTCACGGACGGTGTTCTTAACTCATAAATTGGTCCTCCGAGCTGAATGGTCGTGGTCTAGATTTATTACACGTTTTATATTAGTTTGACCTGTATCTGTCTATGTAACGGAATCTTTAAACATGATTTTCACCCATTTAAATACATTTGATCGACTTGAAACTTTGTATACTTGTAAATGACCAATGGCAATACAATAATTTCATAAATAATATATAATATATAATAGGTTGCGGACTTATCAACTTTTTAGTCCATCGTTGTAAGAAATTAATATTATATCCTTTGGTAGCTCAGTTGGTAGAGCGGTGGACTGTAGTGGCATATAATTTCTGTAATCCATAGGTTGCTGGTTCAAATCCGGCCCGGAGGATTTTTTTATAAGAGTATTACTTTTAGCTCATACTACAATAGTATCGAATTTAAAGATATTTATATTTTTATCTTATTCTGTAAAATAATAATGACAATTTTGTAAACTTAAGACATTATAATTTATCAAAACATATGAGAAGGCTACGATTAACTGTAACTATTTATCTGTATTAAAATAGTATTTTAATGTTAGATAATAACAATTTTAAAAATATATAATTATATTCGTGCCTAGACACAAAAAATATCGTAAGCAATTACATTTTTATGGGATTCCTGTTTATGACAATCAATGAAACTAAAAATAAAAAAATAATAGTTAAAAAAACTAAAACAACACGCTTTATTAGAAAAATCAGACTAAAAAATAAAAAATAAATAATATTTTAAAAAACTAAAACAACACGCTTTATTAGAAAACCGAACTAAAAAATGTAAAATAATTTTAATTTCCAACACGCTTCGGATAAAATTAAAGTGCCAACACAAATATTATCTCGAACACATGTAGAACGAAACTAGAGATATCTACAAAAAAAATTATTTTACCATCAAAAGCGTTGGGTGCTTTTTATAGTTTTTACGTTTTCTTCTTAGAGACTTTACTTTAACCAATATCTGTTTATTATCAAATATATTAATTGATAAAGAGCACCCCACGCTTTTGATGGTAAAATTATTTTTTTTAGATAACTCTAGTTTTGCTCTAGATGTGTTGGAGATAATTTTTTTGTTGACCACTTTAATTTTATCCCAAGGGTGTTGGAAATTAAACTTATTTTTATTTTTTAGTTCGGTTTTCTAATAAAGTGTGTTGTTTTAGTTTTTTTAACTATTACTTATTTGAGCTCTTACGTTTCATCTACAGCTGCGGTAGACATCTTCAGTATAGTCTGCAGCCGACAGTTGAGGAGTTCACAGAGGGCACGCAGAATCTCGTGAAGATGTCTACCGCAGCAGTAGATGCAAATTAGAGTTTGAATAAAACTGAACCACGACCAATCAGTCAGGAAGACCAACTTAAGAGTCGAAGTACCTAATGTTAACCTTAATATTTCACTTTGAAATATCATGTTTCATTCGAAGATTTTTTTTTAAATTACTCCTCATTGACTTCAATTGAAATGTGTCATTTGCACATGAGTGGAGAGTATTTTAAAAATAATGTGAGGAGTGTGCGAAATGGAACTGCACGATGCGCGTACCATTTCCACTTCCGTGCCCAAAGGTTGACCCATAAACAAATTTTTCGTAAGTAATGCCACGAGTGGTTTATCTAGAGAATTTGAAAATCAAGAGTGGAATTTGTTAGGACTATTTAACGAATAAAATGAAGCTGTTTTCTCAAAAATCATGATTTAAATATATTTACCGCTATTTAAAAATATGATACATTTAATGTAAACCACGATGTTTGAAAACAAATCAGATATGTGAGGTTATGTATATTCACTGCAACTTTATCATAATATTCATTGCCAAACAAGATCGCAATATTGTAAGAATGCACCCTAATGGAGAAATAATGAAACACATAAAATTGTATTTTATAATCAACATTATAGGTTATTCATTTATTTTTTAGTAAACAACTCAATAAAATCACGGAATATTTTCATTAATTGCTATATTCAAGGTATTTGTTGGAGAAAATAATACTCTGAGCTATTCAGAATATTAAAAAGGAGGAGCTTTCTTTATCACAAAAGCAGGAGCTGATAAAGATAAATCGATAAAGAGCGAGATGAAACACGACTGTCATTGATTGTAAAACAAAATTCATTGAAACGTGATTGGTTGTTCATTGACTACCATTTGGAGCGTGAGTTAAATATACAAAAAACTGACTAATCAGCGCAAGACATCAACATTCAGTATCTAAGTCGCGGGGCGAGTGAGACTCCGAAATCCCTATTTCTATTTCCGCCTCTAAAGGCAAAATGGTCTATGTAAATGCAACTGACGTAGGCCTATACAATAACTCTACATTTTAACTCTGTATCATTACTAAAACGTTGTAGAATACCTATCGTTCCACCCTATATATACATCCAGGTGTTGCCTGAAACATATAAGGATATATCGCGATGTAACAGTTAAGTTCCAACAATAAAACATATTTATCGTAACTTATGCCTCGATATTCGATTTTGTAACATATTTTACTTACTTGAAACTCAAAATATTAGTATTTTTGAAGTTAATAAATTGTATAAAATAAATTATATTCAATAGATCTATGAGGAAAAGCTTTAACTATAAATACTTATTCATTTCTACTCTTTTAAGAAACGTGCTTAAAAAGACTATAAAATTATTTATATATACAGGGTGTAAATGAATTATACCGCACAAATTTAACTACGTATAGGGTGGTATTATATAAGCAATTTGAGAAAATGGACTAATGGTCCACGTATAAAAATGTCCAAGTTATGATTCGATTTGTAAAACTGATTGGCACGCTACTGATTATTTCAAATTAAAATGGAAATAACATGATACAGAGACTGTAACCTGCAAAAGCATGCGCATTTAGCTCAGTGATTATAGCAGTCTTACTACCGACACAAATGTAAGATTGATGCATCACGTTCGAAACCACATACAGTATGTGTACACTTTTTTCCCTATCTTCCTTTATTATGTATGTCCTGTAAATTAGTTACGTACGTAGATTTAATTCTGGTTTAATTGTTTATTCATTATTTTACAGAATTTCAGCGCAGTATATAAGTTACAAAACTATCTACATACGTATTTACAGGCAATTGTTTGGAAGGTTGTAATAATAAATGCACACACTGTAGAGTACAATAGGTTTCGTAAATAAAATGTGCAATTGTACTGTACGGTACTTATGTACTTAAATAAATAATAGGGCAGCGATCCCAAGTGTAATATAATGAGGTACGGTTTATGTACACATGGCATACATAATGTTATTAGAAAATAAACAATTCATATGAGTAAACCAGAAAAAAAGTAAAGCACCTGCAAACTCATTAGAGAACTTGTTCCAATTGCCCATTTCCATTCTCACAACACAGACGACATCGGCGATTAAAGGATTCTCGTACCCAGTTCAAGATACTAGGTGTCTCGCGGATCACATCACACGCTGCGATTATGCGTGCGACTAACAGTTCATCTGTATCAACAAGGATCGCATACAACAGTGTTTTCAGGTGTCCGCACAAAAATAACCAAGTGGACAGATATCTGGAGAGGGAGCTGGCCGCACTACAATTGAACTATCGCTTCTTATATCCAGCGGCCAGGATACACTTTATCCAAATAATTTCGCACATTCCGGCAGAAATGGGGAGGAGCTTGATGTGAAGAGGAACTTCTTCTAGCAGTCTAGGTAGGACGTGCTCTAAAAAGTCTTATAAATGACACCATTTAATCTCTGGGGAAGGAGGGGCCAATGATACGGTCAGACATTACGCCTAATCATATGTTCACCGAAAATATCTGCTAGTGACCTCTCTCGAAAATGACATGAGGATTTTCATAATCCCACTTATGACTGTTCATTGAGTTCAGAACCAGCTCATCCGTATTTAATATTGCCTCATTAATGAATAACGCCGAGGAAAAGAAAAGCGGTAGCTGCAGCAAAGTTGAATTACAAAATTGTACCCGTTGAGCGAAGTCCACTGGCGGTAAGGCTTGTACTTTTTTTTCAGATGAAAGGGATAGAGCTGGCCTTCGTGTAGAACCTTCCATATGGTTTGATGGTTCGTGCCCATTACACGTGCGATAGCATGAGTGCTAGTAGGAGGATCATCTTCCACCCTATGAAGAACTTTTCTTCGAACTCTGCATGCGGCGCGTACGTCTTTCACCGGCGTCTACTCTGTTTACCTTCGATGTCCCATGCTCTCGCAAACGCCTATCAACAGACTCGCAGGGTGTTCGATGAGGATGACGTCTATTCGGATAC
Organism: Diploptera punctata; assembly: GCA_030220185.1. Taxonomy (NCBI): domain Eukaryota; kingdom Metazoa; phylum Arthropoda; class Insecta; order Blattodea; family Blaberidae; genus Diploptera; species Diploptera punctata. The sequence goes on along the minus strand of JASPKZ010006458.1, from coordinate 406,730 downwards.
CGCTACGCGTACATGACAGCAGCTCTTGTACCAATACATTGTGCTGCACAATAAATCAGATGCATTTCGAACTGTTCAGCATACCTGTAAAGATGTTCCATGATGCTTTCATGTTGTGCGACTGATACTCAAGAAACTTTTAATCAGATATCAATGTAATAACCAATACGCGAATAGGTATTTTGCGCATGGCTATACTGAACAAATTTCGGTATCAACATATCACAGTACACTCGTAGGGAAAGAAAAAAAAGTGGCCTGCCGTGATTTGAACCATCAATGTTCGAATCTCAAATTCACCGCTTTAACCATTAAGCTACACATTAACTACACAGATTCTGCGTGTTTCACTCTTAGCTAAGGCTCATATCTGCTTTAACCAGTGCAATCATCTGCTAAGTTCGATGTTTTAAGGAATTTGATAATCCAATATTTCATAAATGTTGTTGATTAATTATTATAAATCAGGATTCCGGAATTAATACAAAGATCTGAAGTTATTCTAGTATAATTTTCTCTCCTACTTTGCTCTCCTGTTGATTTATCTGTATTAATTGTCGATTACTTTGATTCCCTATAACTCGCCCATTTTCCCTCGTAGACCATTAGTTCCCTAACTCAAGTTACTTGTATAATACCCCTCTGTGAGCAGTTAAATTTGTGCGGTATAATTCATTTACACCTTGTATATATATATATATAGGGGGGGACGCCGTAGCATAGTGGTTAAGGCACTGTGCTACAAGCCGGAAGGTCGAGGGTTCAAGCCCTGATGGGGTCAGGATTTTTAAACAGACCCAAACCTTCTGGCGGCACTATGGCCCTGGGGTCGACTCAGTCTCTAACTTAAATGAGTACCTGAAGCTTGTTCTGGGGTAAAGGCGGCTGTCACGCAGGGCTGACATCAAGTGCCGATTGTCCAGAAAAAGTTGGAGCCTTAACCTCCTACTACCCCAAGGGCCTCCCGAGGCCTGTAGTGGGACTACTTTATATATATATATATATATAATCTACATAATACCCAAAATGACCAAGATTAGAGTCGATTACCGTACGTAGTTTTCAGGGCCCTAAATTTATTGGTGACAGTTTAAATTTAATTTAACCCCAAGTGTAGTCGATTACAACGACTGGAATTCTACAGAAATTATAGAAAATTGTGGAAAACAACTTCCCATTTTCCCTATGTTCTCTATAATTATGCTCTGAAAGTTTAAAGGTTTAATTTATCTTAATATTAATAGCTACAATGCATTAATAAGACTATTAAATCAAAATGTAAAGTAAAACATGTCGCATTACGTTTGAATTTTTAAAATGATAAAAATCTTTCATGTCACACTATAGAGATTTTTTTTTTGTTCAATATGGGTTTCCACAGGACAACGCCAAGCTTCAGGGTAAATATAGAAAAGCAGGCAAAATGAAATGTGAAACAGATGCACTTTCAGTAAGCTGTAGGATTTAATTGGCCCAAGGGCTTGGATGATTTGCTTTCAGTCTCTACAAAAAAGCCATTCGCGTGTGCGAATGTAACTAACTCGGTATTCTGATTGAAATTAGCGTCATATTAACTTCACTGTTACAACATTACAGTAAACGCCCTTACTATCGGTTCTTTTCCTGGAACAAATAAACTGCACTACGCTATTATTATTCACTTCTTTTCGCCAAACCACCTGAAAATGTTTCATACAATAGACTACAAATTGTTTTCTTCTTGGAATTTTTATGTTAGCAGTACAGTAAATGCTCCTTATTCGCGGTTTCCTTATTCGATTTCCATTCTTTACGGGTTACAAATTGCGAACTTTGAAAAATAAAGCCATGAAAGACTCTATAATGAAATTCTACAAGACAATGACATTGCCTATTATTACTTATGGATCCGTAACATGGACAGTGACAACACAACAATCTGCCAGAATACAAGCTGCTGAAATGAAATTCCTCAGACCAATAGCAGGATATCAAAGAACAGACAAAAAACATAACACAGAAATTAGACAACTAAAAGTAGAGGAATTAAACACAACAATAGTGAAGAACAGAACAAACTGGAAAGCACACTTGGCAAGGATGACTGAGAATAGAATACCAAAAGTGGCACACAGCTATTCACTACGAGGAAGAAGAAGTTTGGGAAGACCAAAGAAAAGATGGAAACAGCAGCAATTTGGAGCCGGCACAGACTAGTAAATAAGCCAAATCCGTGATGAAGAAAAAGACACAGTTCCTGTATTTGCGGCTAAAACTTTCTTTATTCGCAGATCCAGTCGGTATATCAGAAGGATTAGTATCCTTTATTAACGCATCGGTAACTCTTTTTTTACTGCAGGCATGTGCCAAGGCGGCTTTTACAAACAATGATTCAAATCAAATGGACATATTAATATCAAAGTAAAACACACCTTATTGTCCCTAATCCTAAAGTTCGTTGTTAAAAGCCACCGCCGCCGTATTTCTCGTGCCGCTATGTCCGTTGATAAATGCCGCACTTGACACAATCGGTGTTTTATTTGTTTTAACTTATCCATTGTTGTAATCATTTTTATTGAATAACACATGTCTCTTCTGCTTTGTTGCTAATTTTAATGTCGAGTAAAAGGAGAGAAAATCAGTTCCGAAGCGGAAAAAAGTAGTATTGCCGCTTAAAAAAATAAAAATGCTTGACCGATTACGCGTTGGCGAGTCGTTTGTGTCTATAACACACTGTTTCAATGTTAATTGATGAACTGTTCGATTCATCAAGAAATCCGAAGACAGAAAAAGTAATTCTATCGCTGAATTCGCCTTAGTTTTTTCTATGGATATTTTGAGATTATATTGTTCACATACATTATGTAGTTAATTTATTCATATTATTATTATTATTATTATTCATATTTTGTTCATATCTTTATCAATATCATCATCATTATTATCATAATCATCATCTTATAATCATCATTATTACTATGATTGTTATTACTATTATTAATAATAATAATAATAATATAAAAATGACAGGCCTATAAGCTATAACGGGGCACGCAGTAGCGTAGTGGTTAAGGCACTGAGCTACAAGCCGGAGGGTCGAGGGTTCAAGTCCCGTTGGGGTCAGGATTTTTAAACTGACCCAAATCCTCTGGCGGCACTATGGCCCTGGGGTCGACTCAGCCTCTAACGGAAATGAGTACCAGACGCTTGTTCTGGGGGTAAAGGCGGCCGTCACGCAGGGCTGACAATCCGGCTGACATAGAGTGCCGATTGTCTAGAAAAAGTGGGATCCTTAACCTCCTACTACCCCAAGGGCCCCCGGGCCTGTTGTGGGATCACTTTACTTTTTTTTTTATAAGCTATAACGAAATTTAGTTTAGTGGACAATTTCTGCAATTTATACTGGAATAGTTACAATCGTTTCATTCACGAAGTTGGCTTATGTTTTATTTTTGACCGTGTTGGACTTCTTGGTTTAGATATCTTATGACTTTCCTCAACTGTGAAATACATACCTAATATTTAACCAAAACTTTAATGAAAAAAAACCGGAATTCTAATTATTAACAATTACATTAATATTTATAGAATGGAACCAGTTAATTCAAAGTAACTGAAACATCATACTTTCAACAAATACTACAAGTGAGAATTTAAATATCGAGCACGGGGATACAAGATGTCTCTTGGGCGAGATTGAATGCCAAATTTCACAGATCGAACGCTCTAATAGCCTCTACAGAAAACATGTGACATAATATTTAATTGTAGTTAATACGATCCAATTAACAGCAAATAAATACGCTTTACAATGATATACACACACATCACCTAATTTAGAGTATTAAGAACATTTACAAATGAATCGGCATGTAGTGAGGGTTAGTGCCAATCTACCAAGTCAGGAGTTGTATTACTTCCCTACAATAAATTAGAGATTTAGCGCTCAAATTTAGTGCTTTACAGTTAAAAGCGGCAGATTTTTTTTTTTCGACACGGCCTTGGTACATCATAACTCTTATCTGGAGGAAATTCCAAGGTAGGTTTCGGCATTCAATAGTTGACAGTCCCCTTGTCACGTTTGGCTGGAAAATATTCAATCATGCTCAATATGGCGCGAGTTACCCTATTATTTGTAATTTTTTGTGTTGTTGTGGCAAATGAATACTTCTCAGAAGAAAGGTTGCTAGCTATGTGGCGGTGACTTGCCCGCCATTCCTCAAATTATAGCTAAACGCGTTGGTCGTCTGAATGTTTTCCTCCATGAATGTTTATGACTGTTCTCGTCTTATAAGTTTTGTTTATAAAATTATTTAATTGTAGTGTTCCGTAAAGTTATACGAACTACATATATTCAACGAAATAGTGGTATATTCCAATTTCAGTTTATTGCCTCATAATAGAGTTCCGCGCCGGTCATTCGACCTGTTAGGTCTTCAAATAGAAAATGATATTTCAATTACATTTTTTTTAGAGTAAATCAGGAATATTTTTTCTTGATTTATATCCAATAATTAAACATATTCTAAGTTAATGCAATAGAAGGATCTTCTTGGCGATAGCCTATAAATTTATATTATAAGAAGTCAATAAAAGGCCCAAATCAGCAAATTAAAATTTAAAAGAGCCAACTAGTTTCAATAGCAAAGCTATCATTCTCAAGACTAACTACTGACTAAAGAAAAACAAATTAAAATAGCTGCACAAAATAACAATTAAAATTTTGACTATATCACATGAGATTAATAATTTTAAATGACTTTATGACATCATAAACTTTTTAATTAATTTATCAATAATATTTTCATTGAAACCATTACATTTAGCTTTGTAGTTCTCTACAATATCTAAATTGATTTAAAGGAAAACCAAGAAGTCTATGAACTAAAAACTAGTTGAAAAACGATTGAAAATAGTTGGCTCTTTTAAATTTTAATTTGGTGATTTGATATTTTATTGTCCACCGCTGTGGTCTCGAGGTAGCGTGCTGCCTTGTCACGCAGCGGGCCCGGGTTCGATCCCCGGTCGGGGCAGTTTTTCTGGGTGAGGTTTATATCTGTGTTTTTCCTCACCTGTAAGACAAATGTCAGGAAAACGTTAAGGCCCAAACAGTCCCCGAAATCATATGCCCATCATCATCATCCTTATCATTATCATAATCATCATCATTATCATCCTTCACCGGTGTGGAAAGCAACGGGAAGCTACCACACCTACAATTCCCTAGTAAAACTGCAAGCATAGCATGAAAATGGTATGATTGCAGTGAAGGACCTGCCCTCGGGCAGAATTACTATGGATGAATGGATGGATGGATATTTTATCGACTTCTTGTCCACCATTGTGGTCTCGAGGTAGCGTGCTGCCTTGTCACGCAGCGGGCCCGGGTTCGATCCCCGGCCCGGGCCGATTTTCTGGATGAGGTTTTTATCGCGGTTTTTCCTCACCTGTAAGACAAATGTCAGGAAAACTTTAAAGCCCAAACGGTCCCCGAAATCATATGGCCATCATCATCCTTATCATTATCATCATCATCATCTTTCACCGGCGTGGAAAGCAACGGGAAGCTGCAACACCTACAATTCCCTAGTAAAGCTACAAGCATGGCATGAAAATTGCAGTGAAGGACCTGCCTTCGGGCAGAATTACTGTGGATGGATTGACTTCTTATAATATATTATAAGTTCTTACTTCGTTTATTGATGTTTTTGTGTGTTTGAATAAATCATTCATATAGGTCCGAACAAAATTTTGTAAATGACAAAGCTGATTTATTTCTACATTAGAACGTATCTGGTCATCCATTTCCATTAGTTGAGACATAAATCTACGCCTAAATATCTGCTACCTGCTTCATTTGAAGACAACTATAGTGTTTGAATTTGGACCGAACATATTCATCCTACGGGAAAGTTAAAATACTTTATTGTTTTGCATTGCTTGTTCGACTGAGCAGTTTGTTACTAGAGTTGTGTTCGCCTGGGAATTAATTTGCAGCACGAACACAACATGATATACACAAACATTCATTTAAAATTCAGACAGAGGTTCAGTTTACCACTCAAACATAGAGCTCTCTGTTGAATTAACACGGTACAAAAATGTATTTCATTCAAAATTAGTGATATGGTGACTTATGCCACTTACCCAATCCATTCAAATAATCCAAATATTGGTGAAGTATTTTCGTTTTTAAAACCTTACTATTTTCATTCTTATATATATATTTCGGTGGATACATTGCTTTGGCAATTATTGTGTAACTGCTATATTATTGTATGTGAAATATTGACTATTGCCCCGTAATATTCTCTTCCAATGGTCATTAAGCAAAACTTTTTTTCGAGTGGCAACCATCATTAAAGATGGACGTGTTTTGAGTTCCGCCGTGAAGCAGCTTATCTTCTTTTTTAATAATAATAAATAATAATAATAATAATAATAATAATAATAATAATAATAATAATAATATTAATAATAATAATAATAATATTAATAATAATAATAATAATAATAATAATAATAATAATACTTTATTTATTCTGGCAGAGTTAAGGCCATAAGGCCCTCTCTTCCACTCAACCAGCACAAATACAAATAAATATTCGACAAATATAGATATACACTATACTAATTATAAACAGTTAAAGATACAATAAATGTAGCAATGTAAATGTCATGTACAAACAACATTTTATAGGGTAATAACAATAATGATACGATAATAATAATAATAATAATAATAATAATAATAATAATAATAATAATAATAGTAATATAAATATGATACATTATACGGGAAACACCAATTAATATATATATATATATATATATATATATATCTTACACTGGATAATAATGAAGTCGAGTTTTGAGCAAATATAATTTTAGATTTCTTTTAAAAGATGCCAATGTCCGGCAATGTGCGTGATAAACGTATAATAAATACTGTCCTTACTTCGAACCTGCGACCACTCCACTAATGGGGGTCTTCCAGTATGTTTTAATATATAGGCTATATACTCCGCTTTTAGGCATAAATTATTGTGTCTTGGCCTGGAGAGTATTCTTACTTTGAAAATATAAGCTTTTACAACAAGCCTTCATTAAATTAAATGCTTAATTAGTTTAATCTGTAATAATAAATAATATACTTCACACAACATTGCCTAATTATTTATCACGCCGCTTCATCAGACTATCAAACACACATAACCTTGATACTTGTTTCCATCAACACATTGTCATTTAAACCCCTACTCTACCCACTGTGTATTATTCATTGTCTTTTACAATCTCACTTGCCAAAACATGGAATTCCCTTTCGCCCTATGTCAGAGACTGTCAAACTATAACATCGTTCAAAAACAAATTAAAGAATTATTTATTAAAAACTAACTTATACACCTCACTGATAGTATTTTTTTAACAATTAATAGATTAAATTATTTATGAAAATAATATTAAGATTAAGAAATATTTTCTTTTGTTTAAATATTGTATGACCGTAAATTTAGTTTCCTATATCTCATTATTTTACTTCGTGTTTCTATGTACATTAGACAGGAACAGTCTACCAACAATTTAATTTATCTCGCTTGAATACATTTTATTATTAGCCTTCTTCTTCTTCTTTTTTCTTTCATGTGATAGACCTAGTGGTCCGTTACAGTCTCAATCCAATGTTTGAAGGGTGTGCCCAAAGATCTCTTGCCTGGTGGCTGGTATTTTAAGATTTGACGTGGTATCCTTGTTCTGCTCATTCTTCTTACGTGAGATTTCCAGTTATTTCTGTATTTTTTTTTTACATATTCCATGACTGATTCTGTTTGTAATTATCTGAGAATCTCAGAATTCTTTTTATGGTCTGTTCTTGAGTAACCTGCAGTTCTTCTTATTAATTTCATTTCTGCCGCAGTTAGTCTTTATTCATCTACACATTTCTATATAACGTCTCCTATCTAAATCCCAACCCCACCTGCTCGTAGTGCAACCTGCCTAAAACAAACGTGGCTCTGGGTACCGAGTCACGGCGGTATAACCGTTTCATCAAAATACGGAGTAAATGCTATATCATAATCGCCCCTGTCCAGAGGCCTAAGGTGGCAACCCCACCACTGGACTTGCTCACTTCAGGCCAGTAACCTGTTGTGAGGACTTACCTTACTAAAAAGTCTCAAAGAAGATGTAAAAGGAAAGGACTGCTCTAAATGATGATGACCCAAGCTTGTTAAAGGAGACGATTTGGAAAAAAGAGAAATATAATGAATTTTATAATTGTTTTAGCATTAATCTTAACTCTAATATATATCGCAATATAATAGATATTATCTTATTGAACAAATCTTCGTTTAGTATTTAATATTAGAGTTATTGTGATTGTTATATTCTGTTGTAATATACGTTTGCCCTGGTGAGTGGAAGAGAAGACCACGTGGCCTTAACTCCACCAGGCTAAATAAATAAATAAATAAATAAATAAACCCATTAACCTTTTTTTATATAGGAATTATCACTGTGAGGTTCAATTCAATATTAAATTAAAAGATTCTTACCTCTCCTCACATTATTCTGTTAAGTAGATCGCGATTTCAGGCCTATAGCAGGCCCATCTTCAGTACACTGTTGTTGACCGGTGTTATGTCGCTCGGAAGAACCACTTCTTCCGAGCGACATAACACCGGTCAACAACAGTGTACTGAAGATGGGCCTGCTATAGGCCTGAAATCGCGATCTACTTAACAGAATAATGTGAGGAGAGGTAAGAATCTTTTAATTTAATATTGAAATAAACCCATATTTGCTTTAAAGGAATTTGATACTCAATAATCAATTGAGTTGGTGTTTACTTGATGAAAATCCATATTTATTAATTAAATAAAAATAAAACTTAGTTTTATTTGATTTTCATATTTATTATATAATTCAGTGACAGCTGTTTCGGTACACTGTACCTTCTTCAGACATGTTAAATTATGAAATGTGTTCCAACTGATCTAAGCAACAATACAACAATATTTATTTAAATTTTTAAATTTAACAAAGGGGATTCATTTAAATCAACTTCATGTTAACATGTCTGAAGAAGTTACAGTGTACTGAAACAGCTGTCACTGAATTATATAATAAATATGAAAATCAAATAAAACTACGTTTTATTTTTATTTAATTAATGAATTTGATACTGGTTTACATAATATTTTGTTACATCAAGTACTTGGTGGTTTTAATTTTTATACATAAAAATTTACTTACATCTTAATATTAGTTTTATTGACATACTACCGAATTGTATTTAAATTACCATAGCCGTAAATATAAACACTATATCTGATAAGTGATAAAATGCCACAATTCTCAATGTGAGACTAATTCTGTTACTCGTTGTAGATCTAACATTTAAGTTCTGGTCCACGGTGTATTTAAGTGGTGTAATTGCTGCTGCAAATTTAATCCAGAGTTGAGAAGAGAGTTCTCGATTCATTCGTCTGCTAAAATAGTCTTAAGATGGCTGCGACCTACAACTTCCACAATTAAACTACGAGAAAATCCCTTCTACTTCAGTAAATTATAAATTTTCCTTTGCTTTCCTAACACTTTATCAAAGTTTCAATCAACTTCTGAAGTTTTCCCTTGCATATGAACAGGTCTGCAGAATATTTGCCTTTCAAAATGACTAAGATATCATTCATCTTTCATTCAATTTACGTCATTATCTCTCTACTTAATTCAAGTTTACATGCAGAAAACTTATTTCGGATGAAAGGTAGGTAAAGTACAAATATTACAACTCGGAAACCACTTATTATACATAAGGGGTCAAGAATTTAAAAAAATAAGCTTTCTGGTAAAAACGTTTCAGTGGATTTCATTTCAATGAGATATGTTGAAGCTTTTAGATGTTCTCTCCTTAATATATTGAATGGTTTTCTAAATAATATACATTAATATGTTACAAGATTATTTGGAGAGAGATACATCGTTTGGCTCAAAGATCGAAAGAATTATCATCAAACTTGAAGTTCCAGTCTCGGTAATTTTATTTTGTGTCACCTTACTTACACACTGGCACTACCGAACCCGTAGGTTCATGGCCGCGAGGATATAAGCTCTCCATATATCCCTATCCTGAGCTAATGTTTTCCAATCATTCCCTGTATAATCTACTTCCCCCAAATCATAGTTAATATTATTCTCCCACCTTAATTTTGGTCTACCAACTGGGTGTTTTCCCTCTGTCTTTCCTACAAGAAGCTTCCATGCATGTCTTTCATTCCCCATACGCGCAACATGTCCTGCCCATCGCAGTCTACGAGACTTAACTGTTCTTATTATATCTGGCTTCCTATAAAGACTATGTAGTAGTTCATTGTTTTGTAGCCTTCTCCATTCACCTGTTGTCACCTAACATAACGAATATATTATCATCTGAATGTCTTCTAAGTTCTCTGTCCGAGTAGCTGTACAATTCGAAGTCACAAAAATTATATTAGGCTATTAATATAAACTGTGGACAGTAATATTTTAAATTTATTAATTAATACAACTTTCGCCATTAATGCTATGCATTTTATTTTTTACTGAACACGTTGTTGCAGTTTATTTTGATAATTGACTATGAACTATTTTCTGAGCACTAAATACCGTCGACGGAAAGGAAATATATGATGCGGTGGAAAGTCATGTTGGGTTGTTTATTCTCAAATTATTCTTATTTTGCAGTTAATAGGCCTATAGCAGAAAGTTAGGATTTAAATAAAGATTAACCAGTGAAAAATATTTGATTGATACTCGATGAAAATTGATTTCTTCTTTCAAATTAATAAAATGCTTTCATTTCATGTTAATACGAATATAGATCCATCCATAGTAATTCTGCCAGAGGGCAGGTCTTTCATTAAAATCTTCATGCTATGGTTTGCAGCTTTACTAGGTAATTATAGGTGTGGTAGCTTCCCGTTGCTTTCCACACCGGTGAAGGTTGATGATTATGATGATGATAATGATTAGTGATGGCCGGATGATTTTCGGAGACCGTTGGGCCCTAAGCCTCCTGACATTTGTCTTATAGGTGAGGAAAAACCCCGAAAAAAACCACACCCATGAGTCTGTCCCGACAGGGAATCGAACCCGGGACTGCTGTGTGACAAGGCAGCACGCTACCTCGAGACCACAGCGGTGGACACTAATATAGATAGGCTCCAACATATTTTATGTATCTGATTTCGTTGTATGAGCCTTTAAAAATGGCATAAGTAATATTAAGTATCCTATAATAGCAAGGAATGCACATGAAAACTGAGTACGAAGTATAGAAGTAATAGGATAGGCCTATAGATAGAGAGTTACAGTTACTAGAGAAGTAACTATTCGCTGGCACTATAGGACATATTGGTTGATGGGCGGGGGGACATAAGCTCTCTATACATCCCAATTCTGAGATAACATTTTTCAATCATCTCCTGCACAATTTACCACCTCAAATCATGGTTAGGCCTAATATTTCTCTCCCACCCTCACTCTTGGCCTATCTACTGAGCTCTTTCCCTCTTTCCCTATGTTTTCCTTATAGGAGTTTCCATAACCTTCTATCATTCCTATTCGTGACATATGTCTTGCCTTTCACAGTCTACAAACTTAACTGTTCTTATTACAGTTGCCATCTAGAAGCAAGAAAATTGAGAGTGAGGAACTCTCCTGGTTTGCACATGTTAAGCGAATGTGTGAGAACCGTAAGTTACGTTATTATAAAGAAGCAAATTCAATTGGACAGAAACCTGTAGAAAGACCTAGAAAGACGGGGGTAGAAGTGTTCACACGAACTGTAGGAAAAAGAGGAAATACAATTACTCAACTCAGCGGATTGGTAGAAGATTGAATAGAATATAAGACATGGATTCGAGACACTCACCTAAACGCTACATTGGCGGCAATATAAGAAAGAGGAAGAAGATAAAATTAATAAAAATAACAAAACATTCGCTTTCGTATTTAAATTAATTGCTTCTCACATTGTTTTTCCATTTGTCTTCAAATACATTAAGGAGTTACTGTTTTGCGAACATTTTGTTTGAAACGATAGGTATTTACGTACAGCCTCTGAACATTAAAAACTAATTTCGTACTTAGTTTCGTTTCATGAAGCAGTATACATATGCGAAAAATGTGGTACAGGCTTAGAGTGAATGATTTATCCGATCTGCATTTATTTTTTATAAATGTATCCCATTTATTTGGAAAGCCTTTGTTGTACTATTGTGAATTAATTCAGAAAATGTTTCCTTCCAGAAGTAGTCCAAAATCCATGTCTATGGCTTTAACATAAGATTTTGTAACCTTTCACGTGAACGTTACATGTACTTACATACATATGCTCTAATATAAATAAACAAATCCAATAAACCAAAAATGTAAAGATATGTTCCTTTATTACTGTCTTCATTAATGGTATAAAGTAATACTTTTCATCCCAATTGTTTTAACGTGCAGAGGGATTGTTGATTGCATATTTAACGTTTCCTGGATCCATTCTTTTCAAATGCATTGTGTGAACTTTCATGAGGATATGATCTCATGGAGCAAAGAGTTGACCAATATTTTTATTTCCTTTTTATCGACGGATAATTTGGAAGTTCGATTTATATCTCCAACGTGCTTCAATTTCCCATATTTGAGGGAACTATAACGTATAACCGTACATTTGTACCTTCGTTTTTTCATAAAATGACATATTGTGAGATAGAGTACAAATTCAATTAATTTACCAGAAGATCACTAATAAAAAGAACAAAAATAAACTCTAATGAAATTACACAAGACAAATTCTATTCCATATTGATGTATGAGCTGAGACATGGAGTGTATCACAAGGAAATACGAAGCAGATTGAGGCAGATGAAATTAAATTATTAAGATGCGTAGGAGGCGTTGCTGTACTAGATGAAAAAATAAATGGAGTGTAAATACAAATTCTATCTGTTCTCCCTTAATATTACCGCAAAAACAGTTATAAAAATGCACACACTTTATACTATCGTAATTCACCCTGAATTCTGCAAGTAAAATATTGAACTATTTTTCAGTATATATTGCTTATTTATATACACAAAAAATAAACTAATTTAAAGATAATCCGCCTTTTATAGCACCAGACAATTTCTTAATACATATACCTAATAAATTATACTCGAAGTAATTATAGAATACCGTTGAGTTTGCTATGCCAGGTACCTACTGAAAAAGCTGATGTTGGAGCATGTTCCGAAAGGCCTGCAAAGTATTTTAAATTAAGATGTAATTAGTTTAGGACTACTGAGATCTCATATACGTATATTATTGTTTTTAAATCTTTTATATATAGGTACTCAAATTTTACATAACTGCTGGATGAAATCATAGTAGAATTTCCAAACCAAATTATATAATGAGTTAACGAGATCCAATCCAGAACAAAGCAAACTAACACAGTTTTAAGAAAATAAATAAATTATATTTAATCATTTTAAAGTGAACAAAAATAAACTCTAATGAAATTACACAAGACAAATTCTATTCCATATTGATGTATGAGCTGAGACATGGAGTGTATCACAAGGAAATACGAAGTAGATTGAGGCAGATGAAATTAAATTATTAAGATGCGTAGGAGGCGTTGCTGTACTAGATGAAAAAATAAATAAAGTGATATGTAGCTACCTGTATTAGTTTATACTATATCTTAATATCATAAGTAATGCCACGAGTGATTTCCAAATTATCTGGAGAATTTGAAAATCAAGAGTGGCATTTGTTAGGACTATTTAACGAATAAAATAAATATCTTTCACTTCTAAGTTTGATATTAATATATTATATATTGTTTTGTTATTTTATTATGGATTTTAATAATTTTTTGTGTGTCAGATATAATTTTCCATTTTTAATCTTGCTCCTAAATGTCTATATTGTTTTCTTTCTCTCGTTAACTGTAAATTTATAATGAATATTTCCTACATGTATTAAATTATGTATCTGAACAGCACTCGAACGCGAGGATTTGCTCATTCAGGTGTCGATACTGTGCACAAAATGTATTATTATTCTATTCTTAAATTATCACTGGACAACAAATATCAAACGTTTTTTTTTTTGCACTCGAATGAAAATAGGTGATTATATATATTTAACCTATGCTGAATTCAGATCTGCAAACCAAACTTTTCTATAACGAACATGTTTGTAGGAAACATGATTGAAAATGTCCATACAAATCCAAAAAAAGGAAATGACCGAAAATATCTAATTACAGTATATTGGTAATTCCTTGTGTTATTTTTGTAAATGTAAGGATTATTAATAAAGAATAATATGTAGATACAATTTAAACTGACCCAAACCCTCTGGCGGCACTATGGCCCTGGGGTCGGCTCAGCCTCTAACGGAAATGAGTACCAGGCGCTTGTTCTGGGGGTCACGCAGGGCTGACAACCCGGCTGACACAAAGTGCCGATTATCTAGAAAAAGTGGGAGCCTTAACTTCCTACTACCCCAAGGGCCTCCGGGCCTGTTGTGGGATCACTTTACTTTACTTATGTAGACAAAATAACTTTTGGGAAGAATTAGTCACATATTTTCTGATTTATCATGCGGAAAAAAATTGAAATATAGAAACAAAAGTTTGATTTGACTCATATTCTAGAAAGATTTTCTGGAACATTTTTGCTAGTGAATAACATCAGGATCATCCGTAATTAGCTGCCAACACTAGTCATCTAACATGCTGGGTGCCCATTGCCCTCTGTATCTTCTTTCCATGACAGATATATGTCTTGATGAAAACGTTCTCCGTGTTTATCACTAACGGCCCCCAGGTTTGGAGGAAAGAAGTCTATATATAGGAATGTAGGAAATGCATTTTCATTGACATATTACACCCTAAGTTTTTATACGTCTTTAGCATGTTCTCAATAATTTCTTGGTAGTTTTCGGCCCTTACATTTCCCAGAAAATTAGCACACACTGTCTTGAATCCCACCCGTGCTGATTTTTCTTACTGTTCTCTAACACGCCATCAAAATTCTTGTCTAGCATAACTTCATGAATTTGTGGGCCAATAAAAATACTTTCCTTCAATTTACCTTCACTCATTCTTGGATTTTTTTCTTTCCAATACAGAAAACTTTTACCATTTTTGTTTACAGCCTTAACAAAATTTTTCATTAAGCCTAGCTTAATGTAAAGGGGTGGCAGCAATATGTTTTCTTTCTTTACTAACGGTTAGTGTTTAATACTCTTGTCCCCTGGTAGCAAACATCCCTTAGAGGTCACTCTCTACTTCATGATGTTTTTGTTTAGCTCGACTGTCCCACTCGCATAAAAAGCAACAAAACTTCGTGAAACCACTCTGCATTCCAGGCGTATCCTTATGACTTTAAGACGTCCACATATTTTCCATTTATATTTTGTGTAGTTAACAGTTTTTAAAAGCAAATTCCTATTATCGTATGTTTCTTTCATATGAATAGTATGAGCAATAGGTATATGCACAGAATGGTGAACATTACAGTTATGTAACAACACGGCCTTTAAAGTTAACTTGAAAGAATCTATGAAATGTCGCCATTATTGTTGAATGATAATTTTACCGTTCAATTGTTCTATTAGTCCAGCAACATCATTACAATAGACAAGTTCATTCAAAGAGTGTTCACGTCTCCTGTAAGATGTTATTTTGACATTGTGCCCAAGCAAGTACCAGTCTGTAACTGAGAGCCTAATATTTCCGATTGACTTTTGTTAAGATGAGATCCCTTAGAAGATAACATATATTTATAAATTACTGCTTTTGCACTGAGCTTCAACAATACAGGTGGGGAGGTTAAGACACCGTAATAAAATTAATTGTGTAAACAAATAATCTGCTACATCACGCAATCGGCCATGCCATTTATAGGGTTCATAAATTGAAACAGACCGCCCAATAAGCTGGAAATATTTATTTCCCAGTAATAAAGTAATAATGTGTTGTCATATGCTCCTTCTTCATGAACAATGGTTCAAGATTATGTACACAATAGCCCGCTAGTGTAAATCATAAATCGGCGATTACTTCAAAACCATATGTGATAACGGAAAGGGGTTTCAGTTTAGAAATTCCGATTGAGGGTCTTTCCACTTTTCAGCGGTTGCCTTTTTACCAGCCGGCTGCTGGCCCTTCACATCCACATGTGTCAATCACAGAGGTAGATGATCAACAGCCAGTGTAGGGGTGACATGTGGTTAGCATGTCGAGTCCCCCAGCCGTTATAGCTGGTTCCTCAACTGGAGCCGCTACTTATTGTAGCTACCCAATTGCCTCACGATGCTGGGTGGGCACCGGTCCCATACTGGCCGAAATACCATGAGAAAATGTCTTCCCCATGGAGACTAGAACCAGCGCAAGTCCCGTAGCTCTGCGCCAAGGCTTCCTACCTTAACCGCTCGGCTGCGGCGCGGGATCAGTTTAGAAATCTGGGATAAAAATCATCATCATCACTCCAGGGATTAGGCAAATTGCCGTTCCGACTTCATAATGCATCAGCCCAACGTCTTCTAGGTCTTCCAACATCACGCCTTCCTCTTGCTTGATAATTTCTTGCTAACAATGGATATCTCTCCTTACTCATTCCATCCATGTGATCAATCCATTTCTGTCTGTAATTCGTGACTTTATCCAATAAAGGCAGTACTTCAATTCTTCTCTTGGGATAAAAATACGATAGAAATATATATTTTTTGTCAGATGCAAATTTCAGTGTTATCAACCGCCATTCCAGTTCTCAAACGGAAAGAACAAGCATGGGTTTTGGAAAGTAAATCGGTTCACACGGTCCATACCGTGAATCGGATATTAATGATGATCATATTGAGAAATATTAAACATTTAATATGAAACTGCAATAAAAATCACACATAAATTATTTTACTCATTAACACTTGTAATATTTACTTTTATCACTGAAAATGTATATTAATGGCAATGAGATTACAGATGCCGATAATATCATTGTGTAAAACAATAGGATTTTATTATCGTTCAATTACGGTGAATTCATTAGCATGTGAAGTGATAATAGTTATTTTTCATTAGCTTATTAAAATGTTCAATTGTATTACAGAAATAAAAAATAATCAATTCATGATTTCATCCACATTTAAAGAAAATTTTAAATTGGAATATTTAAGACATAACTAAATGCTTTTTAGGTCATTGTTTTCATTTCTTATTTTGTAAATTATTCACGGTTATTGATTTAATGTACTTTCTGTTACACTTCACTTAATGTTCATTGTTAAAGTGAAGAATGGGGGAGGTAAATACAGTATTAATAAGGCATCAGATTTTATTCGATACTTCAGTCACACTTTGCGATCTGAAATCATCACATCAAGATGAGGGATTTCAACGCAGCCTACATTTTCTATCGTCCTCCAGGTAAAATGAATACACAGCATTTAAATGAAACAATTTACATACCGGGACAAATATACCAGTTCAGATGCGGGTCTGGATATCTCATGGCAACGCGGCCTCAGATTCGCATCGTTGTAACGCGTTGGGAGAAACATTTTCCAATCCATTATTCTCATGCAATTTATCCCAACACTCTCTAAGTTCCCAAAGATAAAAACCCCAAAAATAGAAATATGGTTAATAGGTCAAAGGTACGTCAGGATTTTCAATAGGTCAAAGGTACATCAGGATTTAGGCTAGTTAAATCTAATCTAATCTAATCTAAATCTAATCTAATTTCCTCCACTATAACCTTGGAAATTTGAAGCCATGTTAAATATTTTGTATTATCTATTCTATCATAATATCATTTTTTTTTCTTTTGCACTCCAATTTTTATATAGGCCTATACAAAAAATCAAGGGTCTTTTGAGTTATCCGTAGATACAAGTGATTTTATATTGGGGAATAATAATTCATTTTATGAATATTTTAAATTAATTTATATGTTTAATAATTAGTTTTTGTATTTATTAAGGATAAAATGATAAATATTAAATAAAGTAATTAATAGTACTATTTTAATTAATTGTTACAACTTCTCATTCGGTAAAATGTTTTTCTGACTGCTCTTGCATGTGGCCTCTAATCTTTATAATTATTTTACCTCTTTCAAACTGATTTGCCTTACATCCAGTAAAGAGATTGTTCTCTCTGAAATTCGTCCATAAACATGTAAAACCTAAGATGATATCTTAAAACATATGTTATGATAGGTTAGGTTAAGCCTTCATAGGAAATATCGGATTGATAATAAAAGTTCTTGGAAATTAAATACATTTGGAAATTAAAGATTTAGAAAAGGTATACTAGGAAAAATTAGAAAGTATTTTGGATATTTTGGAAATTAAATATATTGGGAAAATTTAGATTAGGAAATACGTTTACCCATCTGTTCGGAAAACTGGGTTTAAAACCGGTCCAGGTGGTGTATTTTAATTGTTTCCAAATAGCGGTTACCTAGTTAAAACTTACGAAGTGACTGTTCACACTTACAGAGTATACAATTCAATTAAGGATT
Source organism: Diploptera punctata (assembly GCA_030220185.1). NCBI lineage: Eukaryota > Metazoa > Arthropoda > Insecta > Blattodea > Blaberidae > Diploptera > Diploptera punctata. The sequence continues at coordinate 388,200 of JASPKZ010006458.1, read as the reverse complement.
AAATAAAGTAATTTATTGTAAAGAAACACATACAATAGTTGTACACAATATGAATTGTTGAGACGAATATGATACGGCCCTAATAGTGATTAATGAATATAAGAAATGAATAAATAATGAAGGAATAGAATATAGTTAAAAAAATTAATTTCATGTTGGTAAATAGTTCTCACAAGAAGCGGTTGAAACCCTAAGTAAACTCAGTATAGCAATATGGTAGCCAAAATGGTGAGGAATATAGCTGAAATTCAAGCACAGGATCCCAATCTTACGAAGTTGAGGAATGAGGCAAAGGATATCAGCGAAACGCTCGATTCGGACTCGTATGGAATGCTCGCAAATACGCTGTATAAACGATGTGGTAATGAAGAACTGTCTTGGAAAACAGTGATTCCGAAGGATCTAGAATTCCCATTAATAAACGAATTCCATGTAGCTCTAGCCCATGCAGGATGTGAGAGAGTTTTACTTAATATGTCGCAATATTTCTATTGCAAAAGATTAGCTAAGAAAAATAAGGCAAATAACGGCAACATGCAAAACATGTCAGATGTGCAAAGGCCTAAATGTAAAATATGACCACCCGCCTCAGTGTATAATACGAGATAAGCAAATAGCCTCATTACGGTTGACTCACATGGACCGATGGTTGCAGGGCAATGCGGATACAAACATATTTTCGTGGTAACCGACTCATTCTCTAAGTTTACGAAAATATACCCAATGAGGAAGATTACGACGAAGGGTTGCCTCCAGAAATTATTAGGCGACTATGAACCCAACTTCGGAAAATTCCACTCTATCTTAACGGACAATGCATCTGTCTACCGAAGTGGAAAGTTCGAACAAGAAATGAGAAACCGAGACGTCAAGGTATATCATAGTTCACTTTATTATCCCTCTGGGAATCCAACGGAGCGAGTTAATAAAGAAATAACAACGTGCCTCCGAATATATGCAATAAGAGACATAGTAATTGGGTAAAATACGTGCCAGTAATTGAGAAGGTACTCAATCACTCGATAAATACCGTAACTGGATACGCCCCTATCACGTTAATGTGTGGTATAGAACCAAACAAGCTGGTACCCTATGTCCCAAGCGCGATTCCGTCGGGAGGCGTAAAACTGACAGATACAGAACGCTGTAGACGAGCATTCCAGAGGATAAAGGAACGAGCTGAAAAGAGAAAATCCAGGGTGAAACGTAGGAAACATACATAGATCCCTACAATCGGTAGTAAAGTCCTTGTGCGAAATATTTCATTATCAAACAAACTAAAAAAGATATATTCGCGCATGAACACGATTGGAAGGGACCTGGTATTGTTAGCCAACAATTTGGTACACATACTTTCCGAGTCGATCATTTAGACGACCCAAATAAAACGATGGGAGTATTCCATTTACAACTCCTCAGGCCGTATAAAGAGTTCACAGCTGATATCTCAGTTAAAAAAAAAGGAAATGGTTCATTACATACGCTAATATGCATCTGCATGGTATGCAAAAGAGTTAAATAAAATACGTAAGCAAAAAACGATATCTGGTAATATTAGTATGATAAATGCAAGAAGTGTTGGTCATACATATATCAGATTAGTTATTAGGAACAGTTAATGATAAATAGTTTAAAAGGGTCTTATATTTGTACTTGCTAAAAAAACATAATGAGACTAGATAAATGTTGACGAAAACAGGGGAGAAGAAAAGTTAAATTTACAGAGGGAGCAAGAGGCGCCACCCCGCTTTATAAGAAAAAAAAGAATAAAAAATAATTAGCATGTATATTTGCCTTAATCTAAAGCGTGAACAATAACAGAGACGATGATAATAATAAATAAATTGTGAAAATTACAAAGAAATGAACAGCTGATCGCAGTGGGAATATTTAAGAAAACGTTGAAATCCAGTCTAGAATAGAGATAAAAATCAGTTCACTAAACTTAAAATGTTTGTAAAAGATGAAAGAGTGCGAGTGAGACGGAAATAGGCACACCCTTCACAGGTACGAAATTCATTTGTCGAAAACAAGTTACTTACACAAATACGATGTGAAATGAATAAATAAATGTTTAAACAAAACTCTAAAAAAAAATAATACCATGTGCTATTATAACTTTATAGTCAATTTCATAATGATTCAAATGTTCTTAAAAATCTAATATTATTCTTGAGGAATAAAATGGAAGCGTTATAAGCATACGAAAATTTAAGAAAGAGGTTAAGGCATCGTCCTCTTAACAAGTTATGATTGGTGACAGATAAAAATATATAGCGTAGACAAAGTAAAAGAATGAATAAATACAGGATCAAAGCCCGAAGGAGGCGTTTATATTACGTCCTTTTAAATGATAAACGTTCGCTCATATGATAGCGAGAATTATTAAGGGTAGATAGAGCGACATGATTTTGATTCGACCGGGTGTTGTCGAGTTGTTTTACTAATGAAATATAAATTGTCGTCAAAAAACGAAATTGACGAATATGAGCTACGATGATATAAAATTCTGTATACAACGGCGGTTCTGCGCGTATGAAATGTGATATTATGTTACCGACAAGTAAATAAATAAGGATAATTTCCACCTTAATCGATTGAATAAAAATAATATGCGAATAATGAATAAAGGAGTTCTATAAAGAATAAATAGTTTTTCAAGGTATTGTGAAGATCAGTCAGTGAACATGCTGAGAATAAATTTTCGATGACCACAGCTAAAGGGAGCGCCTATTTAAAAAAAAATAAATAAATAAATAAATAAAAAAGAGATAGATTTACAAATGAATTAGGCCTATTATGATGAATCGTGAAATGTTCTGAAAACTGAGATCGCGGTTATAAACATATAGGATTATTATTAAGTACCGATATACTTATTTATAAAGGATAATCATCGAAAATTACATAGGAAACTAATTAGTAAATTTACCATGTGATTAAAAGAGGGCAAATATGTTTACGGCAACATTAAGATCTATGTCTCATTAAAGAAATAAATGACCCAAATAGAATAGATTAGTAGCTAATTGGAATAAAAAGAATGTTAGTTTATAATAAGTGAGTTCCAGTGAATATGTAAAGTGTGAACCATGGAAAGTGCGAACGATATAAAGGGATGATATAAATAAAAAAATGTGCATGACATTGCAATAATAAACTGAGTGATATATGGAAAACGTATTATGCTAAATTACCGAGCGTGTGAGAAATAAAAGTGACGTAATCAAAACAAACAAAACGTATAATAAAGTGAAAAAAAAACGAGAAGATGTATGGGATATGATAAACTAACCATAGGGTTAAAATAAGAAAAACAATTGTTGATCAAAAAAAAAAAATATAAGTAAGGTGAACCACCGATCGCAAATTGAGTTTTTAAATGTACATATTTTTCTTTTTGTTGTTGTTCTAAGTGGTAATATGCAGAAAACTGTAAGTAAACCAGGGTGATATATGTTCAATAATATAATCTATTTTGTGTTTATAAAAACATTTCCATATATGGCACTTGTAGGAAAAGTAATAATGTAATACATTTTGGTTTGATGTAATTAGCATATTTAATTACTTCTCTTCTAAGGGGAGCTGTGTTAAAAAAAAAAAAAGATATTTTTAACTTTACGTTAGTATTTTTTTTTTGTTTTAACAAGAGGCATTGTGAGACGAATATGATACGGCCCTAATAGTGATTAATGAATATAAGAAATGAATAAATAATGAAGGAATAGAATATAGTTAAAAATAAATTAAGTTTCATGTTGGTAAATAGTTCTCACAAGAAGCGGTTGAAACCCTAAGTAAAAGAGGTCATAAACATGTAACTCCTCAAATTAGACCTGAAATGTTTAAGCTGGGTCTAGCTTCAAAACTCACGTTTGGGAGAAATGTCAGACTCCAAATTTACAATCGCGTTAAGCCCAAGCTGGCAAACACGGTCCCTAGCCTTGAGAATAAAATCCAAAGGTAGGTGGTGGTTTAAATAAAATAGTTACGCCCTTGGAGGACATGTGATTAAATATTCTAACCAATCGAAATCAGAGTTAGGGTAGAGACCATATATGGGAATAATTGGTCCTGACTTCGATACGGAACTCATGAGGACAAAATTTAATACACTGACACTGACACTTATACTCGACACTTAGAAGAAAGAAGATCTTGAATGTATAGTAAAAAAAAATATATTTTAACAACGATTATGGACTTAGGGAAAATCTCCCGAACTCATAAGTCATTTGCTAGTCCTCATTAGCGAAATATCGAAGGCACCAGTGACGGAAAAGTTTTATTTTCACTGTGTAACGTGCATTTAAATTGGCAAAGATTAATTAAATAAAATAATTCAAATAATTTGTGATTTGTCTGTTCCCACGCAACTCTCCTTCCCAACCCTATATAGATAGGAGTCTCAGCGCTCACCCTGAAACAGGAACCGACTAGCTACCGAGGAAGGGCAAGTAAATTCACAATAAAATCAAAGTGAAACCCTAGTGATATTTAACAATCACCCTCCAAAATACTGCCCCATTGTTCATTATTAATATTATTGAATCTCCAAATATTTTGAAACCCTATTTCGCCACAAAGGCATGTTAGAGTGTAGCTTATTATAACAATATTATACTGCACATTGTAAAACAGAAATATTATCTTATGTTTTTGAATGAGTGTTATGAATTACATAAATCGTCTATAGGTGTCTTATAAAATACTAGACATTGTTATGAATGTTTGTTATGAAGTTCATAAAATGTTATAATAATTTTGTTTCTTAAAAATCACTTCACACATTGAGGCAGAAGCCTCATCATCATTTAAAAGCAAGTTTAATCAGAATCGTCTTTCGAATATAGGACAATAAAATAAAACATGTTTTACAGGTTGTATTGATTCTTGACATTTACAATTATGATCACTGCCTGGGTTAATATTAAATCTCCTAAAATAACTTCCAAATTTTCCATGGCCAGTCATAAAATGTGTTAAAACGAAATTTGGAATAAAATGTTATGCCTATAGTGTACTGTCTGAAAGAAGAGCTCTTTAGTCAAAGCGCCATCATTTGTACTCCTTATCTAATGTTCATTCCAATCAGTGATTATATAGTCCAACAGTTTCTGAATTGTTCATTAAGAAAACGTCGAAAATGGAATTACAAAGAATATTTCAAATACAAAGAAAGCGACTAATATTAACAAGAAAATATAATGTACCGGTAAATCGATTACTTTTTCAGATATGCTAATTTATTTCAAATTTACATCTCAACCATATTTTTAATTCATAACAATCATCATCAAACTTCACGGATTATGCCTTCGCCTGGTTCGATCTCACATCTGTTCACCCAGCGCTTTCTTGGTCTTCCTACCGATTTTCGTCCTCCATCATTGGTATCCTATTCTCTGTCATTCTTTGTAGATGTTCTACCCAGTTGTTCCTGTGTTCATCTATTTGTTCTAGAAAAGTTTTACTTTTAGTTCCTCTCTAATATTCTAATTTCTAATATGTTCTTATTTTGTACAACCTTTCACAGCCCGTATGAAACTCATTTCCGCTGCCTGAATTTTATTTTTTATTTTTTCTTCAGGACCCAGGCCTCACTTCCATACATCGCCACTGGTAGTGCCATCATAGAGTAAAAACTTAGCTGCGTATTCTTTCTCACTTTGTTCCTCAGTACTCGTCTGATCGTTCCATAAATATGTTGAAATTTCTGCAGTTTCTTATTTATATCTTGTTCTTCATAAGTTATATCGCGGCCCAAATATTCTTAATTGTGTACTTTTTATATAGGATAGAGAGTTTAAAGATGTATTGAACTATTAGTTTAATATATATGACAGAAGAAAAATAAATGCCTGGACGGGATCTGAACCCGAACCTATGGGTTGGTACCCCAGCGTTCTATTCATTATACCACTGGGCAAATCCAATACAAACATTTATCTTTGTTATGTACACATTATATTCTCAATTATTACTAGACGTAGCAAGAACTCGGTCTTAACATTGCTCAATGTCAAAAAAATTATAACATATATATATTTTTTTTTATCGGTTATCAGTCGAAAAGTAAATATTTTAATTTGGGAGTTAAACGAAAACATAGCAATATGGGTTGAACCAGTGGGTGTATCTTCCACACAATTTTCATTATCATTCTATACAAGTTTGGAGTGTCGTATTTACAAGTTTTTGTTATGTATTTGTTTTTGTTATGTATTTGAGTTTCACGCGTCTGAAATTCTTCATCTAAAACCTTTTTCAACATCACATCCTTTTACAGGTAGTCAGTGTGTCTTTCTCCTTAAATTTCACTTGTGTTAGACATTTCAAATCCAATTCTATTAAATGTATTTTTATGTTTAATTACTGTATTATTATCCTTTATGTATTATATTCGTTTTGATCATTGGCAGAGGTTATTTAGTTCATCGTTTAATTATCATATTTGTTTTATTTATTAGGCTTTCATTCTGATCTCTGGTTCACTAGTGAACTTCGCAGATGCTGCTAATTTAGCTAACGCAGCTAGACTGGCTAACGCAGCTAGATTGGCCAACGCAGCAGCACTGGCTAATGAAGTTAATGCTCCAAGTTTGAGCAATGCCGCCGCTCTGGCTAGTGCAGCTAATGCTCCAAGTTTGGCTAATACCGCCGCACTGGCTAATGCAGTTAATGCTCCAAGTTTGAACAATGCCGCCGCTCTGGCTAGTGCAGCTACTGTTCCAAGTTTGGCCAATGCCGCCGCACTGGCTAATGCAGCTAATGCTAAACAAGCTAGTCTTGCTAGTCTGACCAATTCTGCCGGTGGAGTTTCACAAGCACGTGAGTAAAATGGTCTTTCACATTGTAATCTATTTTATTTCTTATATCTATTAAATCAAGTGGAACTACTCTAAAAACTGCAAACAATATATTTTATTTTAAAACTAAGTAAAATAATCCGAATAATAATCTATAGGTCTGTATAGTAACTGATAACACTGAGCAACAAAAAATAAACTTTCATTTTGTCTCAGAAAGAAAAATATGTGATTCCGATAGTATTTGTTTCTCCTGAATTCAAATATGATATCGATTTTTCTCCATCAGGTAAGGTTTCCGAAAGATTCCATACTTTTAGCTGGGAAGCATTTCAGACTGTTTTTTTTATAACTTCAATTTTCGTACGAGATCGTTAAGACCTTCTTGAGTCAATAAATGAGGCTCAAATGAACAGCTTCGTTCAAAAGTTCTATCACCAAAATCTGTTTCTTCGTCTTCCTTATTTCCATCAGAATCTGAGCTCTCTTCATCTAATGTCACATGTTCTGGAGGCTTTGGTATGGGCAATTCTTCGCAGTGTGGAACTAGTCTCACTGCAGATTGCAAGTCAGGGTACACCATTGTATGTTTTGATTTTGACGTAATCCCTTTAATGTTTATTTTATTAAAAATAGTTATTTAAATCCACTAATTGAAATTGAAATAAAAAAATGTGGGTGATGGAGAAATTCCGAATCCATATTTGAAAACATGATAAAAAAACTGCATTAAATACAACTATTGGTACTCATGAGACAAAAATCATGTTGACCAGTGTAATTTACAATCGATATCATTTTGTACGATTCAGCGTTACTGAATATTTTAATTATAATTTGTTTTATAAAAATTATATGCCACCATGCATGCCCCCTACATAGATTCAGATAAAAAGGAAAATAATACTGTTTAAATTATGTGAATAATTACCTGAGAGTTATTGCTTACATATGTTGATTTTTTTTTTTCAAAAAAATGTGAGAAATCCCTTAAAATGAAGTGAGAAATTCAGCTCAAAACAACATAAAATATTCAATATAAAATATGTATTACTCATTGCTCAGTGTAATCAATTTATTATAAAAAACATCCTAATGAACAAGTGAAGGCTAAACTAGTCTGGTGTACTAGCTAGCCCATTTTCTCACACTAACTAACCCAGTAATGTAGGTGGACTCCTATATAGAATTCCCTTATATGTGAGTAAACATGTTGGCAATTGGCTGTAGCGGGAACATGTGTTATCAATTTGGTCAACATGATGGTAGCACCATTTTTTCTCCAATGAATATACTGAGGTAGCACGGTGGTATAGAATATCCAAAATACTTTTTAAATTTATATTTATTTTTTAAGGCATATTAGTCCAAGATCCGGCTTGAAGATTACTACGTTCATCGGTGTATGAACAAAATCCATTTTTTTCATAAAATTGTGAATTACTGAATACATTTTGCCGAGCTGCCTATTAAAAATCGGCCGGCAGAACTGAGAACCGGCTGAGGAGTCCACTTGCCGGACTCCACGCTGTGCTCACAACAGCAACTTGGCACGTCTCCAGGAGAACGGCTGGTGGATCTGTTTGTCAGTCCTCCCGGCTACGTCCAGTCGGACCCGCGGACCATTTGTAAGATCGTCAGGAGTTGAGCGACCTGACGTATAATTAGCTCATGCTTCGCCCACTTCAGCACCAGAACGCGTCCCCTCGATGGCGTACTGGGGAAAGGGTCGATGGATTTGCTAGTCAGTCCTCCCTGCCAAGTCCGATGTACTCGCGGACCATAAGTGGAGTCAGGAGGAGAAGCTCACCATCCTGGTCCCACAGCAGAAGAAACAGCGGCCACGAGGCGACGTGGTGGGGGTTCGGCGTACGGAAGCCCCCCCACCCTTGGTTCAATGAATCGGAGGACCTTCTGTAGTGGCGCCAGGTGAGATTAGCACCCTGGACGCCAACATTGCTCAATGTGCTGGTCTCACAGCAGCGGCACAAGGAGTCCCAGTCTTACGAACGGGATGGTTGGGACAATACCAGGCTTAATGCTAAGGGAACTACCGGCCAGGTCAGGGTGCGCGGACAACGGAGACGCGGCGCGGTCTTTGTGTGTGGGGATTGTCCTGACTCCGCTGGATCGTATTAAATTGTCTGCTCGGAACAATACACAATCTGTTTGTAAGCCTTTCAGGAGATTGAGCGAGCGAAAACCTGACGTAACTAATGCTCAGGTTGGACCTCACTTCAGCAACAACACACGTCCCCGGCTGGTGCACAGGGGAAAATGTCGGAGGATCTGCTAAGTCAGTCCTCCCGGCTAAGTTCGAGGGGCACGTGAACCATTAGTGGAGTCGGCAGGAGATGAACGCCCTATCGTACTATGTGCTTACCTGTAGGAGTTCGCGAGCTCCATGCTGGCCCATAACGCGGCAGGACACGTCCGTGGGAGGTAGGCCAGGGCACGGCCCGGATCAGTGCAGCACGGAAGCGACTGCGCTGACTCCCGGTTCAGCCTACGGGCTCGTGGATCAACTGTGGAGTTGCCAGGAGATGAGCATCTGGATGTACTAAAGTCTCACACTGCGGGGCTTGGTGGGTCAAGCATACCCGTCCCACAACGGTAGCAGGATGCGACCGTGGAGGCAGAACAGGGGGATGGTCGGTGGATCTGCGATACTCCTAAGCAATGCAATCCTCCCTGTCAGGCTCATGGAGTCCGTGGACCAACTCTGCAGTAGTCAGAGGTGAGCGTCCGGACGTACTACGAAGCTTAGCAATTTCCCCGAAATTGTGACTCCGACATCTTCTCCTGGGGTGTTGATTTTAAGCCCGAGAACTTTAACGTGCATCGCGAAGCAGATTAGAAAGAACAAGAAGCTGACCTCCTAAGGCCTATATTGGGATAACTTAAAAAAATATTCACTGTAATCATCATAATTTATAGGACAAATATTTTGTAAATAACTATAATCCCAATATATATATATATATATATATATATATATATATATATATATATATGTCGTCTGTTTTCAAATTATGCACCACTTCGACACACCACTTCATGTATTCTTATATTACGTACAGACAGGAGTGTAGGATGGTTGTATGTTTATGTGTTTGTACAGTGCAAAATGTGCTCGTATATCTGGCACGATGATGATATATAGAAGAGCGGAAGTTAAATCTAGTGAAGTCATGTATCCCACCTCCTGTCGAAAAGCATCAAGTGGGCCGCGATGTTTAACGACCCCGTCCGAAGAACGAATCGCTATCGATAATACCACATACCTTCTCAACATATGAACTGGGGAGGAATTTGAAATTTAATGCAGGAACTGGTGCCCTAATAGAGCGATTAAAAATTGTACACCACCATCTTTCCTGACCCCAAATTTGAAAATTTTACAATTAATTAAATAATTGTAATTATTTTCTTCTTCTTCTTCTTCTTCTTCTTGTACGCTCTTTTTCTCTCAACGAGACTTAGGAGCTCTCTCCCTACAGGAGAAAAATTCAACCATATTAATTTAGTTACACTTGTTTTTCGGATAGATGTCATTGAGTGGCCCGAGGTCAGCGTTCCGCCTCATAGTGACATCTAGGAAATCAGGACATCTAGGAAACTAGGATTGGAAAATTCAGTAAATTTTGCTTAGAGACCTTTCATTCAAGCTTAAGGATCGTTTACAAGCCTGAAAATCTTCAGACTCGGGACCCTCGGCTTAAAGTTCTTCCCTAAGGACTTGCTCCTTGGTTTTGAACCAGCGACCAGATACAAGGAGCGTAACCGCTAGTCCACCGCAACCGACTTAAATATTTTCACAATTAAAATGTTCAATCCCACCGGGTATTATACCCGGGCCGCTAGCCAGGAAGTAGAAATTCTACCACCTGAGCCAACATGGCAGACATAAACCCGATATACAAAATAAAAACATTAGTTTGACAATAACACAGCTCTACAAAAAAAATTGTTGCCTGGATATCTCAGCGAATTTCTGTTTTCAAGTGCACAGTTTACGAATATATTCATGAAAGTGCTGAATGTGTTATCGGTTTTTTGATTTTTGTGTATCTTATACCTTAAACAGTAAACGACTTGTTACTAATAAAATGTATGTTTCCAGTCACGATTTGATTTCTGTGCATTTTTTCGCGTATACAAAAATCACGTGATCCTCACTCTCATACCCCTCACTCCGCACATCGGCCGTGATCTCAGTTATTTGACAAAATTAAAGTACTCACGACGTGCATCTGGATATGATAAACCAATTCGTCACAGCGTTGGATAAAGAAAGAGAATGTTTTAAATACATTTGTAGAAAATTTTCTGAGTTCAGTATGTAAAAGTTAAAAGACGGAATATTTGATGGTCTTCAAATTCAGAAATTGATGAAAGATGCAAATTTTATAAAAATTATGACTCTTCCGGAAAGTGAAGCTTGGAAAGGTTTTGTATTGGTAGTAGAAAATTTCCTAAGTAACTATAGAGCACCAAATTATAAAGAAATGTGCAAAATATGTTAACAAGCTTCAAGATTGTAGGAGCAAATGTGAGTACAAAGTTACACTTTCTCCACAGTCACCTGGATAGATTTACGGATAATTTAGGAAATTATAGCAACGAACAGGGAGAGCGCTTTCACCAGGATCTAAAAGTAATGGAGGAAAGGTATCAGGATAGATGGGACTGGCACATGATAGCAGATTACTGCTGATCTTTAAAAAGAGATTGTCCCCTAAAAATTATAGAAAAAAATCTTATAAAAGGTGATTCACTAAAGTATAACATGGGTTTTCGACATTTATCTTTCTATTTATGTCGGTGTATACTAATTTTTCAAAAACAATTGACATTATAAATATATCTATTATTTTTTCATATTTTCTGATTTTTGTAGTGTAAAATGAAAATAAAAATTAAAAAAAAACAGAGCAAATCTTCCAAAATCATTGATAGTTTCATGAATTGTGAGAATAAATATATCCAAAATTAATCTTATATCATGGGCAACAAAACCACTGTTGACCAGCGTTATTGTTGGACCATCAAGAGGAATGCTCCACAGGCGAAATATAGCAGAAAATCGTCATTTCTTACTTTCTAGGCGAGTCCGAATGTTCGAATATTGTGTAGTTACGAATGTAGAAAATATTAAAGTGTTTGAAATTATACATTTCTGTCTCTCGGAAACCTTGCGTGATGGAGAAAAACCGATATCATATTTGAATTCAGGAGAAAAAATACTATCAGTATCACATATGTTTCTTTCTAAAACAAAAAAAAAAGTTAATTTTTTGTTGCTCAGTGCCATTATTATTATTATTATTATTATTATTATTATTATTATTATTATTATTATTATTATTGTTATTATTAATCTCCAATGTCAGGAAAAGATCATTTAAATAAATATGGAATAAACAATACATAAAATATATTGTTTTATTAAGGAAGAGAAACTTGGATTACATACATAATTAAATAAGAATATAGACGTAGGTTTCAGCTAGCACACATCACTTTGTAACCACAATTCTAGACATAATCTAATTAGATACAAGTAAAAATATAATAAACGTAGTCTTTACCCGCACATTCCTGCATTAGGTAAGAGTTCTCCCACGCGGGAGTTATTTATCCAAGCTATTTTAATTACACTTATTACCACACAGATGTTAGCGAATGATATGTGGTTAGCCCATTGCCTCAAAGAGACATGTAGTATGCAACTAAGATATTACTTGAATGGGAAATGCTGATTAATTTGTTCAGCGGCTCTAATTTAGGCTCAAAGAGTTTCCCAACCTACAAATTCATCGTTTCCAGTCGGGTCTTAAGCCAAGATCTTCGGCACCAGAGACAAGGAACTAACCCCTATAACAACGAGGGAGATGGTAATAAGTAGCAGGCTCTAATTATTAATTTGCAAGATATGACCATTTTAATATTATAAATTCGTGCTCCTCAATTTGTTCAGAACACTACATAATCATTTACGTATTTGTTATTAATTAATAATGAAACAGTTACTTAACTTCAAGACATTTTATTTCATTTTAATTAATTTAATTTGATTTAACTGATAATACATTTATTCAACAAACTTAAAATGCTGCAATTTTATTTTATCTCAGAGCATAGGAAGTTATAATTGGTGTTCCTCAGGTTTTTTTTCAGAAAACTAAATAAACATTATCGGTAACGTATTTTTTTATTAATTAGTGAAACAGATACTTAATTTCAAGAAATTGTATTTCACATTATTTATTTCAATTTGATTAAACTGATAATCTATGTATTCAATAAGTTTAATAGGCTGTACTTTTATTTTTTTTTTCAGAGCATTTATTCTTCCCAGGTTCCTTCTTATGGGGATACGATCCCTATGATTATATGAGTATGGCCTTGAGCGGTTATGGAGGTTATGGAGGAATGCTTGGAGGATTTGGGTATCCATTTTTCTGATCACCTTCTTCAGCACAACAACTTTGAGAATGAATTACCACTCTAAATTAGAATCATAATGTAGGCCTTTCTGTGACTTGTTTTTCAAGATATCTTGTAAAATATTGAATGCAATAAAACATCTTGCATACTGATAATTCATTATGGTTTTTGTATTATTCGATTTAATTTATAATTTAATTATATTTCTATATTATGCCATCTCCACTTTACGCGACATGAATTCCCTATCACAAGAAATTAAATGCTGACGGAATTTAGAATAATTCAAAGAAATTTATTCTATTTTTTTAAATGATTAAAATAATTTTGACACTTAGACCGTATATACAATATGTATGTACTGTTTGATGATTTTATCATTAAATTGTTACTATTATAATAATTATTATTATCATTATCATTATTAACTGATTCAAAATTACAAAAATATAATAAAATGAATGGGGAAATAAGAAGACATTTGGTAAAAAGATGAGAACAGATAAAAAACTAAGATTACAAAATATCACATCAAAAGCTGCTCTAAAATACTGAAGTGAAATTTGAATTTTAAATAAAAGATATTCTCACGAACTTACAGTAAGCCAAATGCGCTTTTTACGTCCACTGTTAAGTATTAATAGACTGGATCACCAAAGAAACACTGTTATTAGAGAAAAACTAGGAGTACCAAGTTTAGATGAAGATATAGAAAGATAACAACAAGAATTGAAAGAGATAGACATCCAAAATTGACGTTCCAATATACTACAACCGGAAATGGGGACCAAGGAAGACCAAAACATCGATGGAAAGATCAAGACAATCTTCTTTAGGTTTACCGCCAAAGGTCACATGGCCTAAAATGGATTTGTTCATGATGATGATGATGATGATGATAATAATAATAGTAATAATAATTAATAATTGTATTATTATTATTATTGTTATATTCCATGGCCCAACAGGCTTAGAAAGCCCTTTGCCTGCCGATGGGGCTCATCACAGAGGTGGACGATCGTTCAGTCAGTATAGGGGTAATTCCTAAGACGTTATAGCGAGTTTCCTGAACATGGAGTCGCTATTTTTTTGCAGCTACCTAAATTCCTGAAGTTGCTGAATGACAACTGGTCTCATACTGGTTAAAACACAATGTGAAACTTTCGTTCTCAATGGAGACTCAAACCAGCGCAAGTTCGGTATCTTTTCATGAAAGCAGCATGCTATAAACCAATAATTGTGAACGGTTTTACTAATAGTATTGTTATTATTATTATTGTTATTGTTGCTGTTGTTAATATTAAATAACACCACTACTTTGATTATTTGTTGAATTTTAAATGTAACAATAATATTATCTATTGTTTTGGATTTTTTCATATAATTACACTGGTCGACATGATTTTGTCTCATGAATACCAATAATCAACTTTTATAAGATTCATGATGTGTTCCGTTGAGGTTTATTCAAAATTAATATAAAATTATAGAATATTCACCTGAAAGGTCCGTCTCCTCAACTTAATTATCATTTAACTGTAGCGCTTTCGGGACTTGTCCCATCATCGGCAGGATTCAAAACTGGTGTTTCACTGAAGATCTGGTAGAGGGGGTTGCATGTATTGGGTTCGTTTTCGTTTATCAGGCTGTCGTTGTGAGCTGCTTTCATGATTTCCATCTCTTCGAGTACGTTTATCTTCGCTGGATTATTTTCAGGTGAATATTCTATAATTTTATATTAATTTTGAATACCAATAGTTGTAATTAATGCAGTTTTTGTTATCGTGTTTTCAAATATGTATTGGGAATTTCTCCATCACCCACAGTTTCTTTTTATTCCAGTTTCAATTAATGGATTTAAATAATTATTTTTTAATAAACGATTTTTCGTCTATTTGTCCATTGTAAAATAAAACCAAATGAGCTAACTCAGGAGCTTTCAGCTATGAAAAAGAGATATCAAGGCAAATAGAATCGTAATATGCTGGCCATATTGTTGTTGACCAACAATAGGGATGCTCCACAGGCGAAATATAGCAGAAAGTCGTCATTTGTTACTTTCTAGGTGAGTCCGAATGTTCGAATATTTGTAGTCACGAATGTTGAAAATTATAAAGTGTTTGAAATTATACATTTCTGTCTCTCGGAAACCTGCGTGATGGAGAAAACCCGATATCATATTTAAATTCAGGAGAAAAAATACTATCAGAATCTCATATTTTTGTTTCTGAGACAAAAAAATATTTTTGTTGTTCACTGTTATTACTGTTATTATATTGATACGTACTTTAAAATGCATATAAACGGCTTACAGTCCATGTGATCCATTTGTAAATAGTTTTATATTGTACTATATTTTATAATCTAATGCAGTACTACTACTACTACTACTATTATTAATAATATTATTACTATTGATATTATTTTTACATTACTGTGTTCTCATGTCTTTGATCTGTTCCATCCAGAATTAAGAATCCTTCCACCTCATTTGGTCTTCCAAGTGTACTTCTTCTATCCTCTGGTAGCTTATCTCTTGCTATGCATACAATTCTATCTGGTGAAATGGGGTATATAGGCCTATGTTGATCCATTCAAATCATCTTTTTTTTTTTTATCTTCACCCATTCACCTATTGCCTGAATATTCAGCTGCGTTCTTATTTCTTCATTTCTAATTTAACCTTTCCTACATTTACATACGATCTTCCTCAGACTATTAATTTTGTTTCTAAAGTTAAATATTATTATTATTATTATTATTATTATTATTATTATTCCCCTTTATGGATAAATTAATAACACATAATATGCATGTTTAACATTTAAAAGAAACATTTAGAAAAATGGATTTCTAAGAAATATACAACTAATATATATATATATATATAATGTGTGTGTGTAATAGGACGAAGCGCGCACAAATGTGCATTAGCTTTGGTCTCTGCTGTATGCCAACAGCGATTTTGTTCTCTTTAAACAGACATTGAAATGGTATCTTGCACACGTTCTATCACAGAGCGTACACACGCAGTCCACTGACGGTTCATGATCGTTTCTAATTCAGACTTTGTGGTAATATCCATACATTGCCAGTCTTGTTACTGCACTGGGTATCTTGTTGTTTGGTCCAGTCCAGTCTCGATTGAACATTGCATTTGTTGTGTAAAAATCGTCCGGTATTTTTTTTCCTCTTCATTTGTCTTATCTCCTTCAATGTAGTTTCCTGTTTAGTAGCTGGTTGTAGGAATTTCTGCGTAGATCTTCAACGAGAAAAGTTTTCCGTGCTAACTTATGTGCAAGTCTAGATGGAGCAAATTTGGAGATCACCATTGCAGCTTTTAGGAATCTTGCTTTTACCTTTTCTAAGTCTCCGTAGCTGAGGTCAGTCCATGTGATTTATTATCCATATGTTAAGATGGGAAGTATTTTGGTCTCAAAAAGTTTCATGGCTGTTGCAAGTGACAGCTGTGTGATGTTTTCTTTCGTATGAATTGTGAAGGATTTGGCTGTTGTTTGGAGTGTTACTCCTAGATATTTGAAGGTGTTTGTGATTTGCAACAGATTGCCCTGAGGTGTATGTGGTCCCAGTAAACCTCCCTTTCTGAATATGGCCTGTACCCTTTTTTATAGGTTTATATCGAAGTCATTTTTGTCTGCCTAGGATGCGAGATTGTGTATTGTTTCTTGCAGTTCTTCCTTATCTGTCGCTCCGAGTACCATATCGTCTGCATACATATACATTTTTATTGATGGGCGGCATATCTGGATTATATCTGCTGTCATCACATTGAAGAGGGCTGTATCCTCTACCTTTAAGATATTTTAGGCTCACATGTTATGGATAAGTGTTAGGGTGTGCTCGTCCAGTTCATCCATGTTTCGTAACTTAAGAACAGTAGTTTCCTGTCTACGTTGTCAAAAGCTTTGCAGTAGTCTACGAATACAGCATAGAAATTCTGATTCGGTCTACTCAGAGCTTCGCTTATGTCTTTAAGTAGGCTGTCTACTGCCTGTAGAGTAGAGCGGGTTTTTCTAAATCCAAACTTTTGGTCTGGTATTTTCCTCTCTATTTTATTTGTTATTCGTGTGTTCAGGATGTTCGTCAATAGTTTATAGGGGTTGTTTTCTAAGGCCATCCCTCTGTATGAGTTAGGGTCGTTTGTGGGTCCTTTCCTTTGTAAAGCACCTTCATTGTGGTCTGTCTCCATGTGTTTGGAATTTCTCCTAGTTCTAAACATTTGTTTAACAGCTCGACCCATGTCTTTTTTAGCTCTGCTGTTTATTCTTTGAGGAATTCATTGAAGATTCCGTCAGGTCCTGTCCCTTTGTTATTCTTGAGCTTGTCTATTGTCCTGAGGACTTCGTGCGTTGTGATTTGTTGTGGTGTTTCATCTGTGCGTGGTTTTATTTTGTCATAGGCTTGATCTTTATTTTCTAGGTTTAAAATTGACTCGAAATTTGTTTGCTATGACTTCATTTGTATACTTGGTGTATGCGTTGTTTTTATTCTTTTGAGTGCAATAAACGGATCCCTCTCTGCTGTTTATGTTGTCTCTATGCCGATTTTCTCGATTGTTCGTTTGGTTTTTGCCTAAGGAGCAGCTTGTACTTTTTTCTGCACTCCGCATAATACTCTAGATCCTGGTTCTCGTTCGTAGATTTTTTGCTGATGTATATCGGTAATCAGACCACTTTGCACAGTATATCACGCAGAAACAAGTGATACTGGACGCCTCCTGGAAGCATGTGAAATGAAAGTTCTGAGAAAAAAGACAACGGAACATAAGATAAGAGCAAATTAACAACAAGTACACATTTTAAATCGGATAAACAGTAGAAAGAAATAATAGAGTAACCATATAAATAGAATGTTAAATGACACAATAGTTAAAATAGCTAGGGATAAATTTCCAACTGGGAAAATAAATATTGGACACACGAAGAAAAGATGGAAAGATACAATTGAGACAATACTTCGAAGAGGGAACGGACACCTTGTCTACATTGGACAAAAGAAGAATAAAAAGAATAAACGTAGAGTTGGTAAGGAAAATATAAAATTATAATATAGCATATAATATAATTACAATACATAATAAGAAATAATGTAATATAATTTAAACCTGTAAAAGAATAAATTAATGAATGGAAAGTGAAAAAACAGTATATAAAATAAAAAAATATTCCTTGAAGTTTGTTAATGGCTAAGTAAAGTTCTCCGTAAGCTTATAATTTGTTAAACTATATTAGATAGGCCTATATTTAACATAAGATGGCATGGAATTCAGAAGCCGATGGAAGAAGGTTACGAAAGATGAAATATTGATGTAGAGATAAGCTAGAGTCAAGTTTTTTTTTTCTAGATCATATATTTAAATTATGGTGGTAAAATGGTTAATGAAGTGAATTGAAAGGCAAAGAGTGATTAGACGGACAAAATTGTACTTATTACATATAAAATATGCAATATTTACAATAAAAGTACAACAGGATTTATTATGAACAATTAATTTTCCCTGAACTATACCCTATTATCAACATAGCTTTTATGAATGAAGTCGAATTTATTTACTAATCCTGGGGCACGCCGTAGCGTAGTGGTTAAGGCACTGCGCTACAAGCCGGAAGGTCGAGGGTTCGAGTCCCGATAGGGTCAGGATTTTTAAACTGACCCAAACCTTCTGGCGGCACTATGGCCCTGGGGTCGACTCAGCCTCTAACTGAAATGAGTACCAGACGCTTGTTCTGGGGTAAAGGCGGCCGTCACGCAGGGCTGACAACCGGCTGACATCAAGTGCCGATTGTCAAGAAAAAGTGGGAGGCCTTAACCTCCTACTGCCCCAAGGGCCTCCTGAGGCCTGTAGTGGGATCACTTTATCTTTTATATTATAAAGTTATAAATACAATGACATTTCGGTTTATTCTGCTTGTTTTCATTCTAATAATGATAGGATTCATGTAGGTTTGGATTTTGTATTGAAAACATATGAACATTTCCGGTAACACGCTGGAGTATATCTTACCTTAACATTGTGTCGACTGGAATTTCTATAGAACGCTGCTCCTTTTATTATAAGATATATCTATCCAAGGAAAGGAGGATTTCAGGAGATATATATTAAATGCAGATGCTACCTCAGGCTCATTTCTAGAGAATGAGAAAACTGCCATGTAAGAAGATGAAAAGTTTTAATATGAATGTTCCTACGTACCTACATATTACACAATTTTAAACATTTAACTGAAAAGGTTGCACTAAATTAGATCATGTAGGAAAAAAAAAAACACATACGAACATACATGAATATAAATTCTAAGAATGAAAAAAATAGAAGGATGTCGAATCAAACACAGCACACATGTTGAAAGAGAGGATGTTATAACTAATTAACTAAACTAATTCAGTGGCACTATCGAACCCGTAGGTTCATGGCCGCGCAGACATAAGTTCTCTATATATCTGTATCCCAATTTAAT
The DNA here is from genome assembly GCA_030220185.1 of Diploptera punctata. Taxonomy (NCBI): domain Eukaryota; kingdom Metazoa; phylum Arthropoda; class Insecta; order Blattodea; family Blaberidae; genus Diploptera; species Diploptera punctata. The sequence goes on along the minus strand of JASPKZ010006458.1, from coordinate 368,459 downwards.
GCCTTCCAATCATTCCCCGAATAACCTACTTCCCTCAAATAATAGTTAATATTATTCTCCCCACCTCATTCTTGGTCTACCAGCTGTGCATTTCCCTCTGGCTTTCCTACAAGAAGATTCCATGCACATATTTCATTCCCCATTCGTACCACATGTCCTGCCCATCGCAGTCTACGAGACTTAACTGTTCTTATAAAGACTACGTAGTTCACGTTATTTAGTCTTCTGCATTCACCTGTCTGTTCATTTCTCTGTGGTCTAAAAATGTTCCTAATAACTTTATTCTCAAATATTCGTAATCTCCTTTCCTCCCTTAAAGTAAGAGACCATGTTTCGCATCCATATAATATAACTGATATAATAATTGTTTTATATATTTTCAGTTTAACGTTTTTTGAATGGAGTTGGGATGTCAAAATCTCTGTAATAGTTTTCCAAAATTAATCTATAATTGAATAGATCCCAAAAAGAGTTCTAAGCAACAAAAATTAAGAAATTTACTTTTCAGTGGATTAGTAACATATTTGGAGATATCATGGCATGGTGGATGTAAAAACTATTCCTACTCTCTTCCAGACCTGTTTTATTTAATTTTTAATGTTGGTATTCTAGTGAATAGTAATCTATCTTTAACAAAATTACGGAAGCAGTTAATGAAGTCATGAGCATTAGTGCAGAAATACAGTTATTGCGCATGTGCAATTTCATTCCATCCATAGTTCCGTGAATTCTGTCAGAATCCTAGAGAAATTGAGTGAAAATAAGAAAAATCACAAATAATGTAACGACATAACATTATATGGGAAATAAATACTGAACACTGATTCAGTTAGAAATTTTCCTAACTTAATCAGTGTACAATATGTATTTTATAGTTCCTTGTACCGAAAGTACCATTTCGGTATGTAACATCTATGTACTGTTATCCTCCCACTTCAGCGAGATTTATGAACTGTGCCGATTTCCTTCCTCTTTGTCCTTACTCCCATTCACCTTCCTACCACTTCCCTCTGCGCTGTCTGTAAGTGCGCAACTTCCCCTCTTCCTCAGAACACTCAAATACGTGAAGCAAGATGTAAACAGGGTCATTCAATTCATTCCTTCGTTTTCGTCTGGTTGACGTCAGTCAGCTCGAGGAGAGCTGTGTTGTTTTGGTTTTTGGTCCGGTAAGCCAGGGTAGAGAGTATCCGGGGTATGGACCCTAACCCTCGGCTGGACTAAAAGGTATGCATGAGTGCTTATGTGAGTAAATATTGTCATTTTCCTTATTATTTCGGTATTGTCCACAAAACTGGATTCAAGTAATGACCAGGTTAATTAATTTATATTTATATTATTTATGTATTCATGTTTTCTTTAAAGTTTTGTAAAGATCAAGAGTTATTTCTAAGCATTTTTCATATTTCAACATGACACTAATAATTGGAATATTAAATTCTATTTTAAGTAAACAAGAATGTTTAATTACTGTGTTTGTTAGCTATGCTATTGCTGCCTTATATTTTTCCTATATATAAGCTTTCTCAAGGTTATATTAGCTCCACTCTTACTTCTAGCGTTTCATGATTGTAAATATTACTCTGAGTTAAACACGAGTCATATAAATTACTACAGTGTTTAAGAATTCTTGTTAATAATTCATATATGGCATTAAATCTACACAGGAAAGATGAATCAATCTTAGCCTCTGATGGGCCCAGGCAAAGAATAATAGATAGCACTTACATTTATGAACTGGACGCTACAGTTAGAATAGCTACATATATTAGTATATTCTCTAAGCCAGTAAAGGTCCAAATATGCTAACGTACTCTTTTGTGTTCAGAGACCAGAAGGGTCGACGACGACGACCGTGCAAATGGTAGCAGAGCGAGGTTTTGTTTATTTTCGGCCAGAAGTGAATTTGGGTTAAAATTGTAGCAGTTCATATGTTTATCGATTCAAAATTTTCGAATTTTAGTCTTAGTGTAGAATATTTGTTCTGGATTCAAGTGCCGGAACAAGGAAGTTAAAACTTGTACTATACTCTATGGTCTTAAATAGGTTTTGGAATTGTAAAATTTTTGATATCGATATAATTCAGAGAAATTACTCGGTGGATAATTGTTTGCTTTTCAGATTTATTATCAACGTTAAAGTAATTGAACTCGTGTTTATTTACGGAATTGATTTGTATTACATAAACCAATTGACTCATTTCTCCTGTTTTATAAAATACTATGTAATTTATGTGTAACAAATTACGTTCATCTTACAGTTGTTTATATATTTTTTGTTTATTCTGGTATCTGTTGTATTTAGTAAACATGCCTAGTTGGATTGATATTGTCTCTAAGGACAACTTAGTCCGAGAATTGAGCTTAATAGGCATAGATACCGAGGGGGACGGTAAACATATTGCGTCAGAGACTTAAGATCCATTTGAATTCTCTATCTCCTTCTGAACAAGTATTGGTTAAACGAAAGTTTATTGTAGATAACTCTGTTGGTGAGGATAATTCAATAGAGCAGAATATTAGTCTTGCCGATCGTAGAATTGATTCTATTAATTATTTTTCTATCGGAATTGTTCCTACCATTTCTTCTGACATGGAAGAAAATAACCAAAGAATTTTCCGTGAATTAATTAGGAAATTCGATCCTTGTGATGGGAGTGATAAGGAATTGTTGGTTTTCTTCCTAATAAAACTCAATTCGATTTTTGAATTACATTTGGTTAAAGATGAGTATTTCGTTATTTCTATTTTGAGTTGTGTTGGAGGAATCTTATTGAAAGTGTGGAATAACATCGTTAAATTACGTTTAACTTGGATCGAGAGTTTGGAACACGTGAAATGTTCGCTATTACCTTCCAGATTGTTTGAAGGTTACTGGATTAAATGTATTTCTCGTCGATTCCAACTTCCCGAGGAATCTTTATTGGAGTTTATTTCCGAAATTCAATGAGCTTCATTGAGATTGAATCCTCAGTTTTCGGAAGAAAATTTAATAGATATAATTCTTCAAAATATCTCTCTCGCCATTAGATAGCATTTGATTTTCGCTACAAAACCTAGAAATATGGCAGAAATGTATGTTTTGGCAAGAGAAGCAGCTAATTTTAAAATCGTTGAAAAGCAATGAAATTTTAGCGAGGAACGTATTGCTAGAAATTCAAGTAGAGCAAATACTCCTGTGAATCGTTCTTCACCTAATAATTCCTCGCAGCCGAGAAGTAAAATTCAATGTTGGAAATGCCATCGCTTTGGACATTTTTCTAGAGTGTCGATCTAAGAACTTGGATACTCCGCATGTTTAAACAGTATATCATGAACGCTTTATTTTGGTAACGGTATTTGGGCTAATTGAGCCGTTTCTTTCGTATAAATTTATATTGTTGGGGAATTTTGAGAAAGCTAATAGTGAAGTAGACCAGGTTTTGCGTTGTAAGACGCTATCTAATTTCTACATGTTGATCCCGAGATTAGAAAGCGTCGATGGCCACTTAGTTAGGCAGCATACTAGTCAGTTAAAAGCGTGTCCTGTTGTAGAACAGTGACCACTAATATTTTTGTGAAGGACACGATCATTCTTTTTGCTAAATTGGTGTTTATGTAATTCTTGTGTAAATTTTTGAGGTTCCGTTTCTGTTTCTTTGTACTTTATCATTTCGTTACCCTTTCCTGATATTGGCACATAGAGGAAGAAAGAACTCCTGGCAGTAGAGTACTTGGTGGGTTCGGCCGACCCCGAGTACCCCGCTGGCCGAAATTTGGTTCTTTGACTACTGATTTCGATGGAGCGGCTGATCGGAATTGCGACTCGGCAATCCATGATTTGGAAATCGTCACCCTGGGCTCACCTGGAACACCGCCGAGTTCGACTGTGGCGACTGTGGAATCTACAAGATTCGTGTGAATAAATTACAGCGCCTGGATGATCGATGAAGAGGCTGATGTGGTGATAATATTTGGGGACGATAAAATGTGAAATTTTTCTACCGCTCGGAATTGTGTAGTATTGCCTTGCCCTCCCAACGTGGGAGTTTGTCATGTTGTGTCTACTGGAATATATTTAGTATTGACTTTAGTCTCCAATAATGTGTTGTGATATTATTTCATTGCTTTGGGATTAATGTGACTTTTCTTTTCCGGAGGGCCGGAGGAGGCGATATTGTACTGAAATTACTATTTCGGTATGTTATCTCTATGTACTGTTATCCTCCCTCTTCGGTGAATTTATAAACTGTGCCAATTCCCTTTCTCTTTGTGTATACTCCCACTCACCTTCCTACTCCTTCCCTCTGCGCTTATGTAAGTGGCAACTTCACCTCTTCCTCGGAACACTCAAATATGTGAAGCAAGTTATAAACAGGGTCATTCATTCAGTTTATTCTGTTATTTTGTCTGCGTCTGGTGGACGTCAGCTCGAGGAGCTGTGTTGTTTTGTGTTTGGTCCGGTAAGCCAGGGTAGGGTATCCGGGGGTATGGACCCTAACCCTTGGCTGGACTAAAAACGTATGCATGAGTGCTTGTGTGAGTAAATATTCTCATTTTTCTTATTATTTTTGTATACTCCACAAAGCTGGAATCAAGTAATGACCAGGTTAATTGATTTATATTTATATTGTTTATGCATTCATGTTTTCTTTAAAGTTTTGTAATGGTCAAGAGTTATTTCTGTTTAAGCATTTTTCATATTTCAACATAAGATTAATAACTGGAATATTAAATCCTATTTTAAGTAAACAAGAATGTTTAATTACTATGTTTGTTAGCTATGCTATTGCTGCCTTATATTTTTCCTATATACATGCTTTCTCAAGGTTATATTAGCTCCCCTCTTTCTTCTAGCCTTTCATGGTTGTAAATATTATACTTAGTTAAATACAAGTCATATAAATTACTACAGTGTGTTTAAGAATTCTTGTTAAATAATTAATATATATTATTAAACCTTTATAGGATAGATGAGTCAATCTTTGCCTCTGATGGGACCGGGCAAAGAAAAATAGATAGCACTTACATTTATAAACTGGACGCTACAATTAGGATAGCTAAACATATTAGTAGATTCTCTAGGCCAGTAAGGATCCAAAACTTGGTAACGTACTCCTCTGGGTTCAGGGAGCAGAAGGTTCGGCGACGACCATGCAAATGGTATTGTAGCATTTTTAGTTAAATATTACGTCAGAATATTTTCCAAATCTATAAATACAAATCACTTTTGCACTCAATTCTGTATTAAATTGGTAATATTCAGTTAGTAACACGTTATTTTGCATTCAAATTCGTTTTATATGTTTGCAACAGGAAGAGAGAATAAAATGTATACGATATAATAAAGACACTAGCCTCAAATAGAATATTAGCCTTTTTTATAGTTATTTCAACAATTTTTACCTTATGGGTTAGATCTGTATTTGGGGCAACTATTCAATTATAAACCGATAGACCGTAGTCCAGTGGTTTAAGATATGTGATGCGTTGGTAAAGATCTAGGCCTATAACATTTGGGCTGTATCGAATCTCCACGGGGAAGAAACGTCTCGTAGAATTTTGACCATTAGGGACCTGTGTCCACCTATTATCGTGTTGAATTTAGCTAGCCACAATAAGGACCGATTGCATGTTGAGATAACCAGCTATAACGACTGGGTACGCGACATACTGACTACATGCCATCTGGCTAGATGTTCCACCACCTCTATCGGTAACACATCTGAAATTGAAATTAATATACGCAGGCTTGTTGTTCGCATGCAATAGCAAATACGAGTATAAATAAACAAACATGTTCTGCCTAACATAGGATTTGAACCCAAGACCTCAAGATTTACGCGTTGCAGTTCTAACCAACGTGCTTATTGAGGCAAACTAAGAGTAAACACAAATCCTTCTCTGTTTGAAATATCCATGTAACTTTGTATGTGAACTTCTATTGACATATTAGTAGTACGTATTAACTAACGCATGCAAGCAGCAATCCCAAGTAGCCAGTTTATTTTAATATTACGTTAGAAATTAACTGATATGGCACTGAATAAATCCTATAATCTTGTTATCTTACAAGGGAACTGTCAACCTTTGCATACCAAAACTACCTTAAAATCTCTTCCAGAAAAGCGTTGAGAAGTACCAAGGCAGAGTCCAAAAAAATATCTGCTGTTTATATTTGCAATTCAATCAGCGCCAAACCTCTCATTTAAACTATATGCAAGAAATACAACTCCTGAATTGATAGATTGGACAACCCTCACTACCTGCCTTCCGCGTCGCGTCCAGCCTCATTCCAATCCCCTCTTACGTATGCAAGGAGTCCATGTGCTCCGTACAGTGGGTTGCAATTGCTGGATTCTGGATCGATTTCTGTGCCTTGGAGTTAAAAACAGCAGTTTTTTTTTTTTACACGCGCTTGGTATAGTCACAACACTTCTCTGAGAGAAATTTTCAGGTATGTTTCGGCTTGAAAAGGTTGACAGTTCCCTTGTTAGTAGAAGCGACCCTATTATAATGTGAATAGAGGTTCACTAATAGGGTTACATGAGAAATTCAATTAGGTAAGATTTGTGTTTACTTCTGGATTACCCAAGTAGCATAATTGGTTACTGCACCAGCATAAAGCTAGATATCTTGGGTTCCAATCCCGGTTTAGCTAAAATAGTGTCTCTTTATTTGTATTAACATTTATGTAGATGTTATGCCAGCACCTGCTGGTAGGCCAAGAGCCTTCTAAGCCTGCCTCGCGCCATGCAGTTTAGGAGATCAGACCGAAGAGATGTGGGAAGACCCTTCAAAGGTGGAAAGATACTGGGAGGACGAAACAGGCATAGATACTAAACCATGAATTGAAGAAAAAGAAAAAAAGAAGAGGAAGCTATATATATATATACAGCTCACGTGATTTTATTTTGTATTCTTATTTTAGAAATTGAACAGGAGGTGCTCTTCCTTTTCCATCCCTGACAAAACATCAGAATATAAATTTAATTAAAGGGAATTTTTGTTTCGTCTATTTTAATTAATTGAAGACCTATCAAACTATCACAGTTAACTTGAAACTCGGAGGTATGCGATATCCAATTTTAAGACAGAACTTGGTACGTAACTAAAGGACGAATGACGTAGACGTAAATTTTATTCTCCTATGCTCTGAATTAATTATCTCTCAGTCGTTAAATAATATTCTTACTTTTATATACGCATAATAATAATCCAGCAATGCCTTAAGAACAGTTCAGATTTTTATACGTTCTAATACTTTGTTTCCTTTTATTTACGTCACAAACAGAATAAAATTAATATTATCATTTTTAAGACAATTTCTATAAACCCAGTTATATATTGATATTTAAGATGATATGCACATAATAACTAACTCACTGGCATTTTCGTAACCGTAGGTTCATGACCGCACGGACATAAGATTTCCATATATCCCTATCCCAAGGTAATGTTTTCCAATCCTCTCCTGCATAAACTAATTCCCTCAAATCATGATTATTTATTCTCCCACCTCATTTTGGTCTACCAACTGGTTTTCCTGTATGTAGTTCCCATGCTCTCTTTCATTTCCCATTAGTGCTGAACAGAAATTTAAAACTTTATATAGGCCTACATTTTAAAATGAACTTAGAAACTAATAAAATATTACAGGGTTGTATATTTTTAAATATCCCCCCCATTTCCACCAGTTTGACTTTATGACATTTCTGCTATTCTCTATTGGCAAGGCGGAATTGTAAACCATATCATAGGTTGGAGCCCCTGCTAGGCGAAGTTTCGTTACCCGGATAATATGATAGAAGAGAATGAAGCACCAGGGGAGTCCTCAAAACTAACTTAATCTATTTTTCAGACTATGGATGACTACGGCTGGTAATGTTTTTAATATTTAAAAGTCCGTCACGTAAACTAAGCAAAATTATCAGCAAGTCGAAGTTTTGGTCCGATTTTTATGATTTACAGAAAATATCGTTATTTTGTTAAAATTGTAGAATCTCAATTTCCTATGATAACTTATTTGAATATATTGGATTTATGAGAAAAACAAACCTATCGTAAATGTAAGTTATGGTATTTTGAATATTACAAAAGAGTTGGAAGTTGGAAGAGCCAGTGTTTTATACACTTTTAGTCTTGAAAATTTTTGGACTAACTGTGGCTTGAAGATAGAATTTATTAACCTTAAAATTCTTAAAAGTTTAAATATTTTTGCATTTACATCCTTTTCTTCTTCATATGAGGTATTGCATCCTAGATATGTAAAATTATTCACCTGCTCCAAAATTTTATTGTCAAGTACAATTTTACTTCTGACAGGATCTACACCTTGAAATTTCATAATTTTCGTTTCTCTGTAGATATCTTCAATCCATATCCTTCTGTAATTTTGTTAAGTTCATACAGACCTATCTGCAGATTATCGTCTGAATTTGCTACTATTATTTGGTCATGTGCAAACAATAGGGTGTTAATTTTGTATTTTGTGATATTTTTATTCCAAATTTATATTTTTTGTTCCAGCAACATATTACTTCGTTGATATAAATTGCAAAGTGTGTTGGAAAAAGGGGGCAGCCTTGTCTCACACCACGATTTATAATTCCTTCTTCAGAAAAATTGTTATTTAATTTAATCTTTATGGTGTTTTCTTTGTAAATATTTTGTATGTTCTGCAGAAGTGAATTTGGTATATTCCTATCTTCGAATATGTTGAAGAGTTTTGATCTCTTGACTCTGTCGAATGCTTTTTCAAAATCTATAAAAGCAAAATGTGTTTCTAAGTTGAATTCAATAAAACTAAATATATGGTCACACGTAGAAATTCATTATATAATGGAAATGGACAGCTAATGACAAATGAGGGAAATTTTGAGGAAGTGTCTGAATTCAAATACCTAGGAACAATAATCACAAATAGGAATGAGATGCACAAAGAAATTAAACATAGGCTCAATTCTGGAAATGCGTGCTATTATGCATTGCAGAGACTCTTGATGTCCCAACTCCTTTCAAAAAACGTAAAACTGAAAATATATAAAACAATTATTCTACCAGTTATATTATATGGGTGCGAAACATGGACTCTTACTTTAAGGGAGGAAAGGAGATTACAAGTATTTGAGAATAAAGTACTTAGGAAAATGTTAGGACCAAAGAGAGATGAACAGACAGGTGAATGGAGAAGACAACATAACAATGAACTATTTCGTCTTTATGGGAAGCCAGATATAATAAGAACAGTTAAGTCTCGTAGACTGAGATGGGCAGGACATGTTGCACGTATGGGGAATGAAAGATGTGCATGGAAGCTTCTTGTAGGAAAACCAGAGGGAAAACGCCCAGTTGGTAGACCAAGAATGAGGTGGGAGAATAACATTAACTATGATTTGAGGGAAGTAGATTATACAGGGATGATTGGAAAGCATTAGCTCAGGATAGGGATGTATGGAGAGCTTATGTCCGCGCGGCCATGAACCTACGGGTTCGATAGTGCCAGTGAGTAAGTAAGTAAGTAAGTAAGTAAGTAAGTAAGTAAGTAAGTTGAATTCTCTTCTTTTTTCAAGCAATAGTTTAACAGAAAATGCTGAATCAATACAAGATCGTACTTTCCTAAATCCATTTTGACATTCCATACGGAATTTTTCGCTGAAACGTTTCAATTTTCCATTTTAAATGTCTGCACAAATTTTGTAGCATATGTTTAACAAATTGATTTCTCTATAGTTGTCCATTTTTCTCCTGTCTCCTTTCTTGAACAGGGCATAACAATGCTTGTCTTCCATTCCTGTGGTATATCTGCATTTTTAATACATTACTAAAGAAGGGCAACAGTATTTCATGGAACTGTTTACCTGCATATTTGTATAATTCAGAATTCAAGCCATCTGTGCCAGTTGCCTTCCCATTTTTCAATTTCTTTAAACTATTGTTCAATTCTTGCAATTATATTATAGAATCTGTCTCATTCTTATTTCGGAAAATTGTTTCATCATAACTATTGTTAGTCCTAAAATCTTTTATAATAATTGAAAAATTCTTCTTTTGTTATCTCCGCAATTACTTTTGGTAGATTCTTTAATACTATCTTTATTCAATATTTTAATATTTTGAAATGTTTAAATATTTTCTCAAGTCTCAACATGAAAAAATTCAGAAGGAATTGAAATATGATATGCATTACGACGAAGTAAACATGTGAGTTGAATGAGAGAATTTTTATTTATGGTTTCTGGTTAGTCCTCACTTTTAGTGGTCGGACGTAACCGATTGTTTGTTAATATCTTCCTATTATATTACGTATTTTAATAACATAATTGAGTTTCATTGCGGAACATAGAAAATTGTGACCGCTATAGCAATTCTTAAATTTCCATTCGAGGTGAACTCCTACATCTAATGGTCCGATATTGCTGATTAGTGAACTTGCTGATAGTTTTTTAATTGATGCTTTATGCCAAGTTTTACTCCGATAAAACAAATATTTCGGACGCTAGATCGTAATGGGTATATTAATAATAATCCCTAGGAACGTCTTGGGGTAATAAATAGGTGGGAAAGAAAGAAAGAAAGACCTAAAGAAGGTTGGATGGAAGGTGTGAGATGTATGAATGAAGAAATGGAAGATTTTTAGGAACACTATAACTGGAGAAGGAACTTTCTTGAGGAAGACGAAAAAATCATTGTATTGTGGATAATTTCCGAAATTATATTATAATCCGACATTTGAAATCTCTATTTCATCTTAGTCCACCGCTGCAGTCTCGAGGTGGCGTGCTGCCTTGTCACGCAGCAGGCCCCGGTACGATTCCCGGTCGGGACAGGCTCCTGGGTGAGGTTTTTCTCGGGGTTTTTATTCACCTGTAAGACAAATGTCAGGAAGCTTAGGGCCCTACGGCCCCCTAAAATCATTCGGTTATCATCATCATTATCATTATCATCCTTCACTGGTGTGAAAAGCAACGGGAAGCTACCACACCTATAATTCCCTAGTAAAGCTGCAAAGCATAGCATGCAAATGCTATGATTGCAGTGAAAAACCTGCCCTCTGGCAGAATTACTATGGATGAGTGGATTTCATCTTAAGGTATATTAGGGTAGTTAGTCACGAGTAACACTAAGAAACTGGAGTTGGAAGTAAATATCAATAAAACTAAACATGTGGTTACACATAGAAATACATTATATAATGTAAACGGACAGCTAATGACAAATGAGGTAAAGTTTTAGAAAGTGGCTGAATTCAGATACCTAGGAACAATAATCACAAATAGGAATCGGATGCACAAAGAAATTAAACATAGGCTCAATTCTGGAAATGCATGCTATTATGTATTATGTCCAAATTAAAAAAAAAAAACGTTAAGCTGAAAATATATGAAACTCTTATTCTCACCAGTTGTATTATATGGATGAGAAACATGGACTCATACTTTAAGGGAAGAAAGGAGATTACGAGTATTTGAGAATAAAGTTCTTAGGAACATTTTGGACCAAAGAGAGATGAACAGACAGGCGAATGGAGAAGACTTCATAACAGTGAACTATATAGTATTTATAGGAAGTCATGAATAATAAGAATAGTTAAGTCTTTTAGATTGCGGTGGGTAGAACATGTGGCACGAATGGGGAATAAAATACTTGCATGGAAGCTTCTTGCAGGAAAACCAGAGGGAAAACGCCCAGTGTGTAGACCAAGAATGAGATGGGAAAATAACATCAGTCAAGATTTGAGGGAAACAGATTATACAGGGAATGATTGGAAAACATTAGCACAGGGTAGGGATCTATGGTGAGCATATGTCCAAGCGGCCATGGACCTATTGGTTCGATAGTGTCAGTTAGTTGGTCATTTTCAGAATCTGCTACTAGAATAGGTGAAGATTTGTAAAAAAAACGTTTCATTTTTTTTCATGAAAACAACCTTTCCAGTCGAGATTTTCTGGCAGCTCTTCTCCAAAAATCTATTTTAACTGAAGTTATGTTGCTGACATGTTGTTGTGTCATTGTCCAAACTTCCGATTCATATAACATTATAATATATAGTAAGGACTTATAAATTAGTTGTTTTGTTCTTTTATTGATGTTTTTACTCCATAGTATAGAGTTAAAAAATTAAATCTGACCATTCATAGGGAATGTCCTCCAATAACCTTGTATGGTCAAAAAACATGTACGCATATGATCCAGAGATTAAAATGGTCGTGTCTCTGTAAGCTTCGGAAGTGTGGGACATGTAAAAATGCATAAACAGGTTAACTAAGAAAAAGAATGAAAAGATGAGAAAGATTGCAAAAATAAGAGGTGATAACATGTCATTATAAATAATATAAATCAGTTATTATAATCTTAGTTCTGTGATTAAACATTGTCATACTCCTTAATGATAAATTTAGAAATGCAGTCGCTGGATGATTTATATAATATATATTTGATGAATATAGTTTTCAGGAGTATATCACTGGTCTTGATATATATAATATTTTCATAAAGTGCATGGAATCGTAACGGCGCGGCGATAGAATAAGGCCTCATACAGACGTGTATTTGTCACTGCAGACGTATTAAACAATATTATTGGATCACTGCAATAATAAATTCGTTTTACAATCCTTTAATACGCTACCTAGTAACAGAACCTGATATTTTATTTTCTTAATAAACAGACAACTTCAGTTTCGAAAAAAGGGAAATTAAGCAATCAGTTGATTCACAATGAACACATTTCGAAACAGTGTTAATCGGTATCGTTTAAATCAGACTAAACCAAATAAATCGGAAAACGAACTTCAGTTTTCAAGTTGAAAAATTATGCTATAAATTTTTCGCAACTAAGTTACGTATACAATTGTCACCAAGGTTGTACATTTACACATACATACGTAGAAAGATAAATGTGTTTATTTCCATTATATGCTTTCCTATTAGCGATAATTTATCACGTAAGACAGATTTAATGCACAATAGCCGTCAACTGAAACAAAACCTCACAATAAATTCAGACAGTTTGGAATCGTACTTTCGGTACATTGCGTGGCTGCGCCCACATCAATGAATTCGATTGTCAAATGTTGCTTGAACTGGAGGTAGGTGCAGCCTATTGGGAAAATGAAGAACTATGTCCGCAAAACGATTCCGTAGTAGTTCAACTTAACATTCAGTAGATGCCGCTTGCCAAGTGGAAGCAGAAGAGAGTAGCAATGATTCGCGAGGATCACTTCACAAAATAACATTAGTTTATTGCAAGAAGGATCTAAAGCTTTCTTGCGTGAATAAAACTAGAGGCTTAAAAGAAAGGCAATAAAAACAAATCTATATACAATATCTTAGAAAAAAGAATTTCAATTTTAATTTTCATAGAATGAACTCAGTTCATCCTAAACAATAATCGCTAACAATATTGAATAAAATTACGAACACATGTTAATTATATAAAAATAAAAACGTATTTATGTATTTACAATCAATTGACATTATTTGAAGATTAGTAATAAAAATTATTCATCATAATAAATCTTGAACTAGTTTAGATAAAAAAAAGAATAAATTAACCTAATATTTTAATCATCTTATAAAACTCAATGAAGTTGTTCTTAGAATACGTTTTTACATTTGTATTATTTTTTAATATAACAGAGTAGAGAGTGTAAGGAAAATATAAATATTAATTAATACTTATTTTAAATTTTAAAATACTGTTTTGTTGCCATTTGCTATTATTTTATTAAACACTCTTTTTACAGTTAATGTCATTATCGCCGTAATTCGATTCTGGAAGTGAAAAGGCTACAAAATTTAATTAGAGGCTTCATTTTTCAGGTATGAAATTATTTTACTTACTGTAAAATAACGACATTGAACTCGCGGCTTAATTTTCTTCCGAAGGAACCCATACTGAAGATAATTACTCTGAAAAATTCAGATCCTGTACGGGTTTGAACCCGCGAACTATGTAACAAAAGAATATCATGGTAAATAGTGGTCCACTAACAGTAGTACTTCACCTTTTATCGACTTTCTTTTTATCCCTTTTCATAACATCTCTTTGGCTCTGTTTCCTTTCATTTTTACCTCTTCCACTCATATATAGGCCTACACCCAGAGTCAATGTGGATATTGTAAAATCCTCTACCTTGTTCGAATCGAAGATATGGATGACAGAAACTATCTACCACGCCACGGTGACTGTCACATCTTACAGTGGTCATCTCATTTGAAGGTTTCAAGGAAAAACACGAGATAAGTCACTTTTCCTTGAACCGAGATATTTACTTTTAATTATACAACTTCTCTACTTCTTCGTCAATATGCGAAATTTGAAGATAAATAAACTCATATCTAAACAGTTCCTTTTACTAAAATTTCTAAAAATAGTTCTTTCCATAGAGAATACAGTGTTATCTCGAATTCCAATCCGAAAAAAAAACTCATGGTTCTTCACTACTTTCAATGGGAGTAATAGCTACATGATTTTATTTAGGGAACTGAATATTTTAATAACCTTTAAGGATTTATTCTAGCCCTCTACATTTAATATTGTTCGAGGAATGAAGGTAACATCATAACATGAAACTAACGCACCAACATCTGTAGGCATTTGGTGTTAATGTACCAGGCTATAAACTTACTAAAATAATAAAAACTGTTTACATTTTGATATAAGTAAATATATTTTAATGTCACTATTTATGATTATGTATATATATATATATATATATATATATTTTTTTATTTATTTATTTATTTATATCTGAAGGAAATTTACATAGGCCTATGACATAGCATATGCATAAAGAAGTAAATTAAAATCATAAAAATATAAAAATTAGACTATGGGGGACATTTTTTGTTATTGTTCGAGAAGTTATACATACTTTGATGAATTGAAAGTATAATACAAAATATTACAATAAAGAAACGAATAATAAGGCAAAATTGTGATACGGAAGTCCATTTAATGATTATTATAACACATATATGAAGGGTGCTGAACCAAAACGTTTTAAGCACCAACATTCTCAAAATGCGTTTTATTCGTTGTAGATACTGCAAGTTCATCTAACACTTATTGCGTGAGATATATGCATTTCGAAAATGTTGGCACATTTTGCTTTAGCGCCCTTCATATACACGCACACAATGAGTATCAGACGTATATTCTGGGGTAAAGGCGGGGGTATCGTAGGGCTGACCACCCGACTGACATCTTGTGCCTCCTAAGGCCTCTTATTGGATCACTTTACGTTTACACTCCCTTGTATTAAATTCTAAAGTTAAAACTTTAACGTATTCTTCTTCAGACGAGCAAAATGATCTTAAAATTGCAGTTAATAATACATAATCACTATAAATTCGACTAATATTGTCTCTTATTGTATATTTACACGTGGTTTATTTAATAAAACTATTTTCATTCAAGTCTAAAACTCACACATTAACATTGGGTCTACATCCTACTGCGTCCAAGAAACGTTTAGCGCAGTATAAACTCATTTTGTGCGTAATAAGTTTCTAGGGAGCCAAATAAAAAAAAAGGGGGACTCAACAATAATTTGGGGGACTTTATGGGGGTTCTGAATTGAGATTTTGTCCATTTTAATTTAACTTTAATGTTTAATGGGTTCAAAGGAGTCAAAACACATTTTAAAGAAACAAATCATTTGATTTTTTTTAGGATAGAGGGCATTTAAGGGGTTTATGCAACGTATAATATATGAATCTTTTAGTCTCTACCAATTTTTTGCCTTTTAAGTGATGCTGCCATCTAAAGACTGCAGTTCAAATGAAAAAAAAGAGCTTGAAGTCAGCAGTATCGAATCTTACACTATCGATCACAGTGAGTTGGAGTCATTTAAGAAGCGAGAAAAAAAACGCCAAAGTTTTACATATGATACCTAAAGATATAGGAGGGTATAGCACTGAATTAAAACAATAACGTCTATCATATTTTAATTAGGTAACATTTTAATGAATGGTTTAGGGTATACGTTTACGAAGTCCAAAAAATTGTGATAGACTAATACTAAAATAATTCTACTTACATTTACCATGATGATCATAGTTTAATATTAAATCTAAAATATAATGGCAAACATAATTTTATACACTCCCCATAATTAATTATGACATTTAACATCTCGTTTCACTAACAGAACATTCTGTATTCGGTCGATTTGTGCTCAGATCCATCAAAATAACGGATTTTTTTATTTCTAAAAGAAATTGGAAGAATTAAAATACTATCAATGGAGAAAAAACTCGTGAAAATTGTTAGAATGTGTTTAAAAATACTTAAATTATTATTTTACATTAACAACGATAAATGTAAAATATCTTAAGTTTATATTACCTTACTATATGAAATCAGAAGCAAAACATTGCCTTTATAAATTGTAAACACGCTTACATAATACAGCCCATCATTAGAAGAAACTTTATACCTTTATTTATCATTTATTTTATTTATTTATTTTTTTAAAGAGTCTTAAGCTAAAATCATCTATAAGACGGTTTTACCGCACTATCTGCTTGTAAAAGTTTTAGAGATGTAGAAAATAAGAATAATCTGTGATGCAGTACGGTACTCTTAGGTCTCCAGTTTGCAGTAGAGAAACCACTAATTCTCTTCAACTTAATTGTATTTACAACTTGGCCGCAGAGTCCATCTAACTTTGAGCACAGTTGTCCATTATGCTCGTACTTCTACAAACGTATTGTAAGAAGCCAACTGCTAGATAACCAATCCTTTGTTGTTAATCTCCTCGGACTACCATATTCACAAAATTGTTCTTCATATTTAAAGTCACAGATCTAATTTATCAGAGTTTTCAGTTTTGCTTGGCCTAATACTTGGAAGGAAGAAGAAGAAGAAGTAAAAAACAATTCATGATCATAATTTCAACATAAATTAAAAAAGCACACTACTTAACACGTCGTAACACGTCATCTCTTTCAAGCCCGCGAATTTTACAGTGATCATGGTTAAAAAATTAGCTTTTTATAACTTATAATACATAAATATACTATTGAGTCAATTTTTAAAAATGCTATCAGTTTTACAATTATGACTATGTGTATATACCAGTATATCCTCGCGTGATACAAGGTGCTCCCTTGCGAGAGTTAATTAACCAAGCTAATGTAATTATGCTTGTTTCCTTACAGATGTCACCAAGTAACAAGTGGTTAACTCATTACCTCAAAAAGACGTCAAGTAGCCAATTAAAGTAATACTTGAAAGAGAAAATCTGATTACTTTTTGCTCAATGGATCTAATTTTGGTTTAAGGTTTTTTACGATCTCGAAAATCTTCAGACTTGGGACACACAATTTTAGATTTTTTTCATACTTAAAAATCCATCGATTTGGTTGGGTTTCAACCTGGGACCAGACGCATAAAATTTAACCCTAGACTACCGAAGCCGATAGTTAACAATGTGAAGTGCTTGAATTCCATTCAGGGGTAGATGACTCTTGTGTGCCATAAAAAGCCAATTTTTTTCTCAAATTTGAAAAACCGTAATGTACTCAGAAGGAACACATTTGCAAGTGAAGTTCACTTTTTAAGAAATAAAAGGTTAGGCCTAAAAGTTGAGACTTTAATTCAATAAAATGGGCATTTTGTTTAGTGAAATTATTTTCCAATAATCATCGGGTCGCTGCATTTTCTTTAAAATGAGATTGTAATACCCGTATGATCACGTAATTTACCATTATTTTCAAACTGGAGGGAAAGCCTACTGAGAAGATAAGTTCGTCCACACACAATAAATTCATGAGTCAAGAGCAATCTTTACGATTTCCTTATTAGATTTATACGCAGCAGAATTATTTTGCTCGAGTGGTTCTGTACAATAGTAATATTAGAAAGAACCAATTACTAAAATAGTCACGATCTACATTATATTCGCATACAGAAGCCTAATGTTTCAGGTCATTATTGCAAGAGGTACTTATCAGTTATATATGAAATTGTTGTCCATAGTTTACAGAAATATAAGCTATTGAGTACTTTGTTAGTTTTATGGACTGATGTAATGTAGAGAATAATTTAGCATTATTAACACGAAGAAATCTGGGCTGGGAGTAAACACCAATAATAATAAATATATGGTCACATACAGACATTAATAGCATAATGGAAATTGACAGTTAATGAAAAATGACAGAATTTTTTAAGAAGTCACTGAATTCAAATATATGCCTAGGAACAATAATTGCAAACAGGAATGATGTGTAAAAGAACTAAATATGGGCTCAATTCTGGAAATGTATGCTATTATGAAATTCTGTGCACAGTACGATGCTGTTATTTCTCTAACATATTCGTCAATCGTCGTGCTACCGTATTTAAGCCACACCGTATTTTTCTACCTCCTTAAAGTCCTGAGAAAAAAATAGGAGACCTTAGAACTTAAACGCACACCGTTTTAACAAGAAACATCTATCTATAATCTATAATGGCGGAGACCAATGTTGAGACATAGCCTCTTCTTTTGTCAGAAGTTACGAGACCATGTTAATTTTAGCTACCATATTTTCCCATAGATGTCATGAATGGCATGCTGTCAACATACCGACTCAATGAGACATCTAGCAGGTATTACGAGGATATGAGGTCCATAAATTTTGCTTAGAGGCCTTTTATTCAGGCTTAAGAATATTTTACGTGCCTGAAAATCTTGAGACTCGCGATCCATGGTTTTATAGTCCCTTGTCCCTTCCGGAGGACTTGTTCCTTATATACTAAATTATTATTACAATTGTAAACAATAATATATATATATATATATATAGTATTAACTTTTCGATTAAAATTATTTATATAATAAATTACTTTTTGCTGTAAAGTACATATTACTTTATATATATATATATATATATATATATATATATATATATATTATATATATACGTATATACACACACATACACACACACATTACTACAGTCATTAAGTTCTGAGACTTTACGCCTGGAGGGTAGGCATCCACAGAATCTTAATGTCTCACAAGATGCCGATTACTAGGCGTACACTTAAACAGAACCACATCCTCCCTCAAAATAATCACCTTTGGTCATTATGCACGTTTGTCAACGGTGGTGTAACTGCTGGAAGCATCTCTGAAAGATGTTGGCAGGAAGGTCCCGTATAGCTCTTCTTGACCTCTTCGGTAGAATGAAATCTACGTCGACGTAGAATTGCTTTCATGCGAGGAAAGAGAAAAAATTGTATCATGCGAGATAAGGTGAGTACGGAGGGTCTGACAAAACTATCACCTGTTGCCTTGCAAGTTCCTCTTAGACAAGGGCAGAACGATTTGCGGGGGCGTTGTCGTGTAGCAACAGTCAATTCTTTGTACGGCAAATGTCAATTCTTTGTCTGCTTACGGCGAATTGAATCGCGTAAACGGCCAAGGATCTCTTAGTAGCGGGTTTTGTTTACAATAGCAGCTTCTGGGATGAATTCCAAGCTAACAATTCCATTTGAATAAAAGAAAATAGTTTAAGCATCACCTTGCCTTTTGACCTGAGTTGTCGCTGTTTTTTCTGTCACGGTGATAATGGCGTTTTACAGATGACAAATTTCGTTTCAGTTGCGGATCGTAAAGGGAACACCATGTTTTGTCTCCAGTTTTTATCCGGTTGAGAAACGTCGGATCATCGTCAGCACTACTGATGAAGTCACCACAAATCGTCATGTGATCATCACGTTGGTCTTGCAACAGGATTCCTGGCACACTGTGCTGTGTAACACGAAATGTTCAGGTCATCAGACAGAATTTTGTAACAAGTACCATGGCTGACCCCTACCACTGCTGCCAGATCGTTTACTGGTTGGGAGCGGTTAGCACGCACCAACGTTACAACTATTTCGATCTTGTATTTAGTTCGAATTGTTTGTGGCCGACCAGTACGCACATCATCTTCCAAACTGTCTCTTCCTTGCAAAAAACGTCGGTGCCACCTAAACACAATACTGCGACTCGATGATAACTCACCGTAAACTTGCTGCATCATTTGAAACGTTTCGGCAGCGGTCTTGCCTAATTTCTGAGAGAACTTGATGTTTGCCCATTGCTCAAACTGTGACATTTTCAGTTCCGACGTGCGCATTCAAATCGCCGTCACAGCAAAAACCGTAGTTCTGCTTGCAGTGCATGTACTCACCTGTCTCTTGCTGGGACGAGAGACCAAGTGACAAGGTACCATACTACGGTGCCACCTATGTGCTATAGTGCAACAAAGCGCCACTATGCGCTCAGTCTCAAAACGTAATGACTGTACAGCGTATATATATACAATACCGCGCCGTAGACGAGCGGTTTAAGACTTCAAGCCTTGCTGCTAAGCTACGGGGCAAGCGCTTGGTCGAGTAATCATGGAGGAAAAAACTTTTTCATGGAATTTCGGGCAATATGGGACAGGTTCCACCGAGCAATTTGGGTAGCTACAATAAGTAGCAGCACTAGATTGAGAAACAAGCTATAACGCCTGGGGGACCTGACACAATGGCCATATGAAATCCCTATACATGCTGGATGATTCTCCACCTCTGTGATTAACATAAGAGAATGTGTGGCCAGCAGCCTGGTGGTATGCCAAGGCCATCTAAGGCCGATCGTGCTATGGACTTTGTTAATAGTGAAGAAAATTATGCGATATTTCTCATTTTAAGGTATATTTAAAAATATTACATCTCTAAATTTTATTTTAAATGCATTTATTCTTATTCATTTCTCTTTAGAAGATGGGATTGCCGTTTTACACTTTAGTCAGTTATTCAGCTACAATACTACTATTTTAGGTCCATCACTGTGGTCTAATTAGTGAAGTATATGGCTCTGAAGCAGCGGGGTTGGGTTCGGTTCGTAGTCTGTACAGTATATGTTTGCTCGATGAGATTTCTTTGGGGTTTTTCCTCACCATTAAACAAATATTAGGAAACTTTAAAACTGAAATTGTTCCCGACATCAATTTGGTTTATAACAAAATTTCAGTTCCTTTGTAAAAAAATTAATTTTAACCATTAATTATGCATTTAAGCTAGAAATCAATATAAATAATTTATTGAAACTCTTTCAATAACAATTGGTCTTCGTAAACGTCCATATACAGAGATTCAACATCAGAGAATGTAAGTTGTAGTTGTGTTATTAGCAGTCAAAGTGTTGCACATATTATCTTTGATTATCCTTTGTTCTGTAATGAAAGGTTCGAAATCACTGTCTTCTAATAACACCGCCTGTTTAAGTGAACCACCCATTACGGAAGTGCTTTTCACAGAAAATAACTAAACACTTCCTACTGTCTTTATAAATAATGTTTATAAGAAACTTTAGTTTTGTATAAAGTTATATAATTTATCACAACTTTGACACAAACCATAATCCCTAATATACATTATGTGAAATAGGGGTTATAAATTTCGTAAATAATAGTAATCATCCATATCATGTTCGCCTTTCATATTAAGAATCAATGCTATAATTGTGTGTCTTTAATTAAATGTTTATGTTTTCTCGGAGCTAACCCCATCATTAAGCTGATCGCTCATTAGGGAGATCTTACATATCCTTGAGTGGTCTGAAAAGTGTATCTGATCCAAAGTTAAAATTCCTTTCCTGACAGGTAATGTCCCTGTAAGGAACGGGTAGCTTGAATAAATGTACAAGTACCTATAGAGGAATACGATTAACTAAGGAAAAACAGAGAGAAAGGGAAAGAGAGAAAGAAAGAGAGAGAGAAATAAAGAAAGAAAGAGAGAGAAAGAGAGAGGGAGAAAAAGAGAGAGAGAAAGAAAGAGAGAGAGCGAAAGAGAGAGAAAAAGAGCATGAGAGAGTGAAAATATAGGGAGAGAGAGGGAGAAAGATGAAGAAAGATAGAAAGATGGACAGAGAAAGAGAGAGAGAAAGAAATATAGAGAGAAAGAGAGAAAGAGAGAGAAAGAGAAAGATAGAGCGAAAGAGAAAGATAGAGCGAAAGAGAGATAGATAGAGAAAGAGAGAGAAAGAGAGAGAGAAAGAGAGAGTGAAAGAGAGAGTGAAGGAGAGAGAGAAAGAGAGAGAGAAAGAGAGAGATGGAGAGAGAAGGAAAGAGAGAGAAGAGAGAAAGCGAGAGGAATGGAGAGATTGATAGAAAGAGAGAGGAAGATAGAAAGAGAGAGAGGAAGAGAGAGAAAGAGGGAGGGAAGGAAAGAGAGAAGAGAGGAAGGAAAAAGTGACGGAGAAAGTGGAGATAGGAGTAGAGAGAGGAGAAAGAGAGAAAGGGATAGATGAAAGGGAAAGAGAAAGGGAAAGAGAAAGGGAAAGAGAAAGGGAAAGAGAAAGAGAGGATAAATGAGAAGCAATGAGATAGCTTAAAGTTGAGAGAGAAAAAGAGAGAGAAAGAGGGAGAGAAATTGAGAGATAGAGGGAGAGAACGAGGGAGAGAAAGAGAGTGAGAAAGAAGGCTAGAGAGAAAGAGAGATAGAGAAGGTGAGAGGAGAGAGAAAGAGAGTGAAAGAGAGATGTGAAAGAGAAGTGAAAAGAGACAGAAGGCTAATGTAATATTTCTTTCAATTGATAAATTGCATATAATATGTAACTGTAGTCAGTTAAATTATTTCCACCGTTTACTTCCAGGACCATTTGCATTATTGATCCAAAATCTATAGTGTAAGTGAATATAACGATGCTTCTATTTTTATCAAGAGAAGAGTTTATTAAATTATATAATCATTATTTACAATAAAACATCATCTTCAACCAAAGAATCATATAATTTGGTTAATCACTTACCTAAGTTTTTGTAGCTATGAAAAGTCTAATAATTATATATACTTGCGTAACACTTACCTGAAAGAAAAAGAGTATGATATCAGTTAAATATTATATTTTTTGTTGAAGTTACAAGTTTTATCACATGTCTTCATTACTATGATTTAGAAACACGTTTTGTCAATACTGAAAGACGAAATTATTCTTTTTTTTATCATTTCTATATTTGCTGATGATATGGCTTTGCTAGCAGAAGATGCAATGACACTGAGGAACATTCTGATAGAGCTAAATGATAAGTGCGTGGATTATGGAATGAATATAAATATAAATAAGACGAAGGCCATGATTATAGGAAAGAAACCAAGGAAGATAAATATGAGGATTAAATATGAGGCCATTGGGTTGTACTATCAGTAGTAACATGATCTGCGGTCAAGAAGTAAAGCAGAGGATAGCAATGGAAAAAGAAGCTTTCAACAAGAAGTGAAGCATTTTCTGCGGACCTTTGGAAAAAGAATTAAGGAAGGGGCTAGTGAAGTGCTTTGTGTGGAGTGTAGCATTATATGGTGCAGAGACTTGGACATTGCGACGGGATGAGGAAAAGCGACTGGAAGCTTTTGACACGTGTATATGGAGAAGAATGGAACGTATAAAATGGAAAGACAGAGTAAGAACTAAATATGTGCTAGACAGAGTAGGTGAAAGAAGAACAATGCCGGAACTCATAAACAAGAGGAAAATAAATTGGATTGGCCACTGGCTAAGAAGAAACTGCCTGCTGAAGGATGCTCTAGAATGAATGGTCAACGGAAAGAAAGTTAGAGGCAGAAAAATACATCAGATGATAGACAATATTAAAATTAATGGTTTGTGTGCAGATACAAAAAGGAAAGTTGAGTTAAGGAAAGAGTGGAGAATGCTGAGTTTCCTGTGAAAGACCTGGTCTGAGCAGAACACTATGAATGAATAAAGAAACTCTGATTTGAAGTATAGAATGCCAATGAAAAGAATATATAATAATAATGATAATAATAAAATTAAGTCCACATTTGTGGTATAATGGTACGAAGTTGGCTCAGACAGAGCGGGCCAAGTAAATATCAGGAATATGTATGGCCAAAATAGTATCCGAGGACTATTTCACCACAGTAATCATCCTATCATATTCAATCCTGTTATGTGTGAATGGTGTGTCTAGTCTTATATGTTTGTATATTCTCGGAATTGGCCCACGAAGGCCCTCCACGTCTTTCTGTGGTCACAAATGATGAAAGTTGTTTCCCGATAGGTCGTGTTTCTGTAAGGGGCGGTTGACGTGGACCACGAAAAGATGAAAAGGCACACAGAAAGGAAGAAGTTAAATGAAGGGAAAGAGAGAGAGGGTGGGGGGGGAGGGAGAGAGGGAATGAGAGAAGGGGGTGAGAGAGAGAGAGAGAGAGAGAGAGAGAGAGAAAGTTATAATTAAAATTACTGATGTTTTACAACAGTGTAAATAATCTACAGGGTAAATGAAAAATATAAAATACTCATATTAGTCAAAAACTATTTTATTAGTTCACGGCATATTACACGAATTTTATAACAAATGCCGTATTTAAGATTATGTTTTGAGGAATTCCATTTGCAAGAGTTTTGATTACAAATTCTCAAATCTCATGGTACGCGGAGTGACTAACTTTATGAGGGTCTTAAACTGAGTTACAGATTGGACTAATAAATCGGAGGAATACTGATCTATAATTTCCATATATATCTCCATAGTAATTCTGCCGGAGGGCAGGTCCTTCACTGCAATCGCAGCATTTTCATGCTATGCTTTGCAGCTTTAATAGGGAATTATAGGTGTGGTAGCTTCCCGTAGCATTTCACACACAAACACACGCACACATACATATATACATACATACATACATACATACATACATACATACATACATACATACATACATACACACACACATACATATATATATATATATATATATAAACACACCCGTTTCGATTAATGTAATTTCGATTATCGTCGGCGCTTAATGTTTTCGAACGGATTGAAGAAATTCGGTTTTAATTAAAATGTTTATAGAGAGAAAATGATTACCAGATATAGTAGAGGTAGTCGGACGGAGGAGATCTAACTATTAAGAAATATGGAGAAGATATAAGTACGCAATCGATATTTTATCGATCAGATGTTCCACATAGGGCTATCGGTAGAAACTTCGGGTACGGCGAAAAAAGTGGACATCCGAATTTCGAGATAATTTTGGTTTTAAATGGAGCTTAGGAACGTCGAAGATGAAAACACGAAAACAACATTTGTGGACCGTCCAGAAACAAAGCGGAAAATAATAATTTATAAAGCACTATTCCCTATATTACCTGAAGTAAGTGGCTGCCACTGTGGTCGTGACGTGAGATTCGATATTCATACATTAGTCTTCGATGAAACATGTTTTCTTCAATAGAGATGCGAAAATAGAATAAATATTTTATTGTAATAAAAGTGCACTGCTGTATTTCCAAATGCTATATTTCCAAAATTACATAACAAAGAGTTTGAAATTTAATAAACAATCACATCCTCACATAGAGTTTCTTAAGAAAAAAATGGTTTAACTGAATCGATTGTCGAAAATAATCGATACGTCATCGTACGTATTTCTCGAAATTGAACAATGGCAAATTAGTCCTTATAAAATATTCACTTATTTATAACATAATCTTCTAAATTTGTAATATTATTTATTAGAGTACATGTATAATAACCTAGAAGCTAACCTAACTTATTTAAATTACTATGACCTCTGAAAGTAATAAATAGAATGACATTTAGGCAATATTAAACTACAGGTAAGTAGATTAATTATAATATATGTGTAAGAAACTAAAAGCTAGCCTAACCAAATTATGTATAAGAAATTCTTACTCTAACCTAGATTCTTTAGTGATGGTCCGCAAATTTGATTTTTTTTGTGAAATCCAGAACTAAAGTATAAACATTCATATTTTCTTTAATTACGCTGTTTCTTATTTTATCTCTTTTAGAAATTCCAGCTGAACGCCTAAAAAAATCCGAACCCTGTTCCAAACCAAACCCTGTTCGTTAAAAAAAATACAATGCTAAAAAGACTAATAATGAAATGCCGGACAGATAAATAAATGACGAAAGAAGCTAAAGAAAAGGAAATTAAGCATTTAAAATCTTTAATCAAATACAGAAATTTGAAATATTTGAA
This sequence comes from Diploptera punctata, assembly GCA_030220185.1. Taxonomy (NCBI): domain Eukaryota; kingdom Metazoa; phylum Arthropoda; class Insecta; order Blattodea; family Blaberidae; genus Diploptera; species Diploptera punctata. The sequence goes on along the minus strand of JASPKZ010006458.1, from coordinate 342,482 downwards.
ATAGAATTTATAAGTAAATTAGAACAATATAATACAAATACAATGGAATATGTATTTTAAAACATTAGTAATGAAAAAAAATATGTATGACTTAAATAAGCAAAATTTAGAAATGTATTCTAATTGACATCATCTCTTAGTTTTACTGCTGTCGAAGTAACAATTTAAAACTTTTAATCCATCGTAATATAACACTCGAAATTTTAATATTCATTCATAGTAATTCTGCCCGAAGGCAGATCCTTCACTGCAATCATAGCAGTTTCATGCTATGCTTGCAGTTTTACTAGGGAATTGTAGGCGTGGTAGCTTCCCGTTGCTTTTCACACCGGTGAAGGATGATGATGACAATGAGAAGGATGAGATGATGATGATGATGATCATATGATTTCGGGGACCGTTAGGGCCTTAATGTTTTCCTGACATTTGTCTTACAGGTGAGGAAAATCCCCGATAAAAACCTCACCCAGAAAAACTGCCCCGACCGGGGATCGAACCCGGGCCCGCTGCGTGACAAAGCAGCACGCTACCTAGAGACCACAGCGGTGGACATATTAATATTAATGAAATGTATTAAAAATTACTAGCCTAATAGTATCTGTATGAAAACAGAGTTCCTAGATTTTAACAAGTAGTCGCATTTCCTAATTCTTTCTAGATGGGTTTTAAAGACCGCATTGCGTTTTCTATGGGATGCTCTGGAGTAGTCTCTTTTTTCTTGAACTCCAGTTACTGTGGAGAACATTGATTAGCTCCTAGCTAATTAGGGAAGCGCCCACTAGAGAATTGCTCGCAATTCTCGTTCAGCCAAACTATCTGTTCTGTGCCCGATCTTCATAACATCGAGTTAAGTGAAATCTTGCCCTAGTTCCTCACTTATATTAACCTCAAAACTTCAAAATTACGGAACAAAATTCTATTCTTCATACTATATATAATTCATACGTTTTACATATTGTAAAATGTTAGCATTTATACTGAACGATAATATTAATTGAAAATACGGTAAATTAATAATAATGAATGGATATCCTTTATTCCCAGAAACATACTAAACTGTAAGGCAATATTAATTATTAATGTCTCAAATGTCAATTTTACAATATCTATATACAACAGTATAAAGATGGTTCAAAATCAGTACCTACTGAAGAGATTGTTTTAGATTTGAACCAGGAAGATTCTGTATACCATCTGGAAGACTATTCTACATATTCACGACTACCATTTCATAATTAATTTAAGTTTTACTAAATATGTCAACTTTAATAAAATTGATGGTAAAACTTCGTTGAGATGTTAGTACAACATTAAAATTACAATATAAAAATTTAAAAAAATATTTTCCCTGTTGGTCCATCTCCTCAATTCTTAATTAACTATAGGCCTTTAGGGACTAGACCCATTATCAGCAGGTCTATTTACACACCCTGAATTAAATACTAACATGTTTGTGTTGATTTTGTAGAGAGGGTTGTATGCACTGGGCACGTTCCCATTTAGAATCAGATTATCGTTGGTTTCTTTTAGAATTTCAATTTATTCCAGTACGCTTATTTCCGCTGGATTACTCTGTTCAGTATTATGAGGATGTTGTCAATATCTAACAAATTATGTTCTGCCTGAACAATATATTGGGCATAACTAGATTTAACTTCCGCGTATTTGAAGTCTTTAATATGTTTAATTCCAAAACATAAATTTCTCCAAAAAGTTAATTTCTAACATATACTGCAGATCCGCCGTGCATGTTACTCTTAGGTCGACAAAACTAACCTGTTGAAAAAAACGACCTGGAATTTTAATTAAAGTTAATTCGTTTGCGGGGAGCCAATGTTCAACTAAACATAAAATGTCTACGTCATATTCATTTACTGTTACTGAAATGTAATTTATTTTGGGGATTCTATGCAACTATGTCACCTTCATAAAATGCAAATGAACAAAAAATTACACAATGTGTTGTTGCAGTATGTGAATAATTATTATCTGAGACTATTTAACTGATGCCCCACCAAATGGGAGTCAATGTCCAATCACATTTCAATGATTTTTTATTTACAACCAATCAGTCTTTTTCATCTCGATTTTTTCAGTTTAATTTTATACTCTAAAATGAAGCTCCTCATTTTTTGCATTCTGAATAGGTCGTAGCATTATTTTGCAGTGTCCCGCGCCGTAGCCGAGCGGTTAAGATAGGAAGCCTTGGCGCAGAGCTACGGGACTTGCGCTGGTTCGAGTCTCCATGGGGGTGTGCAGAGAGATAACCATGCTGACTGCTACCATTTTGTGCGGGCGATAACCCACGCTCTGCGCCGCCGTGTATCGTCTTTTGTTTCCGTTGTATATATTAGCGTAGAGTTCACAACATCCAAGGTTATTAATCAAAAGCCTTTGCCCGGGCCCATAAGAGGCAAAGATTGATTCATCTTTCTTTCCTAAACACAAACATAAATCAACAATAGATCTCAAAACACTAGAGTAATCTTATGATTGTCATTTAAACTGCATGTATCATTATTGTTATTAACCATGAAAGCTAGACGGAAAAAAGGAAGCTAGAATGATCTCCTAAATAAGTAAGTTTCAGTACGGGAATATCAAACAGCAGCATGCACATAAATAACTTGAACATTAACCAAGATATATATATATAAATGATGTTTAATATAAACAAGACGTCTAAAGTGGATGAAAAATATAACAAATGTAAATACTTGACCATTCAACAAAAAGAAAATAAATAATCTTTAACATCACAAAATTATATCATACCTCACACCACATTCATACCACGGTCCAAGCCAGGGTAGTCTTTCCCCGGTCCTCAGGACCAAAACTTAAACCCCGCCACTCACGGCTCCAGACGACGTTGTGTCAACTCAAAGTTCCGATCGAATGATAATGTTCAGCATGTGCGTAGCGTATTTGAGCGTTCCGAGGTAGAAGGGGAGATGCGCAGCACAAACAGCGCAACAGGAGAGGTAAAAAGGAAAGTGGGGGTAGATGCATAGAGAAGGGATATTGGCATAGTTCACGAATCTTTCTGTTCAGGGAGGATAACGGCACTGCAGTTGTGAACCGAAAATCGCACTTTCGGTTCAGGGGAAAGAAATTTTCTCATGGTATTTCGGCCAGTAAGGGACCGGTGCCCACCCAGCATCGTGAGGCAATTGGGTAGCTACAATAAGTAGCGGCTCCAGATTGAGGAAACAGCTATAACGGCTGGGGGACTCGACATGCTAACCACTTGTCACCCCTACACTGGCTGTTGATCATCTACCTCTGTGATTGACACATGTGGATGTGAAGGGCCAGCAGCCGGCTGGTAAAAGGGCAACCGCTGAAAAGTGGAAAGACCCTCAATCGGAAATCGGATTATTTTACAGGAACGACATGTGGCTACCAGATTGCATATATAGTGCATGAATGTAACCTTATCGTGGTTGCGGGAGATAATATAGAAATATTTGTAGCAATTGATTATACTACAAAAAAAAAAGAAAGGAATCACTGTTTGCACTTTCTTAAACGAATTTTCCCCAGGTTATACGATCCAGAAAATTATAATTGACACATTTACATCATAGGACAACTGAAATTCATTAATATACAGTTTGATGTGTTTCATTTTTTTCCACTAGGGTGCATTCTTACAATATTGCGATCGTTTGGCAATAAATAATATTATCTGGTTGTAATGATGAACAAATGTAGCATAACAAACGTTTCTCATTTGTTTTCAAACATCGCTGTTTACATTAAATATATAAAAAATAACTATATTTAAATAATGGTTTGTGAGTAAACGGCTTAATTTTATTCGTTAAATAGTCCAAACAAATACCACTCTTGATTTCCAAATTCTCTAGATAAATTGGAAATCACTCGTGGCATGACTTATGATAAGCTATTATATTTATTGCTTTCCAAAAAGAAGTGAGAATTCCTTAAAATGAAGTGAGATGTTGTGTTCGAAGTAACCTAAATTTGCCACAATATGTATTAGTCCTTGCTCAGACAATGTAGTCAACTTATCACAAAATACCGCTAACAAACAAGTGAATGCTAAACAAATCTGGTGTACCTACACTAACTCGCCTACTTCCCGAATTAACACTAACTAGTCCATTTCCTCACCCTAACTTACCCGAATTAACACCAACTAGTCCATTTCCTCACCCTATCTTACCCGAATTAATACTAACTAGTCCATTTCCTCACCCTAACTTACCCGAATTAACACCAACTAGTCCATTTCCTCACCCTATCTTACCCGAATTAATACTAACTAGTCCATTTCCTCACCCTAACTTACCCGAATTAACACCAGCTAGTCCATTTCCTCACCCTATCTTACCCGAATTAATACTAACTAGTCCATTTCCTCACCCTAACTTACCCGAATTAACACTAACTAGTCCATTTCCTCACCCTAACTTACCCGAATTAACACCTAACTAGTCCACCTATATTAATACTAACTAGTCCATTTCCTCACCCTAACTTACCCGAATTAACACTAACTAGTCCATTTCCTCACCCTAACTTACCCGAATTAACACCAACTAGTCCATTTCCTCACCCTATCTTACCCGAATTAATACTAACTAGTCCCTTTCCTCACCCTAACTTACCCGAATTAACACTAACTAGTCCATTTCCTCACACTAACTTACCCGAATTAACACTAACTAGTCCATTTCCTCACCCTAACGTACCCGAATTAACACTAACTAGTCCATTTCCTCACCCTAACTTACCCGAATTAACACTAACTAGTCCATTTCCTCACCCTAACTTGCCGGAATTAACACTAACTAGTCCATTTCCTCATCCTAACTTGCCCAAATTAACACTAACTAGTCCATTTCCTCACCCTAACTTGCCCGAATTAACACTAACTAGTCCATTTCCTCACCCTAACTTGCCAGAATTAACACTAACTAGTCCATTTCCTCACCCTAACTTGCCGGAATTAACACTAACTAGTCCACTTCCTCATCCTAACTTGCCCGAATTAACACTAACTAGTCCATTTCCTCACCCTAACTTGCCGGAATTAACACTAACTAGTCCATTTCCTCACCCTAACTTGCCCGAATTAACACTAACTAGTCCATTTCCTCACCCTAACTTGCCCGAATTAACACTAACTAGTCCATTTCCTCACCCTAACTTGCCCGAATAACACTAACTAGTCCATTTCCTCACCCTAACTTGCCCGAATTAACACTAACTAGTCCATTTCCTCACCCTAACTTGCCCGAATTAACACTAACTAGTCCATTTCCTCACCCTAACTTGCCCGAATTAACACTAACTAGTCCATTTCCTCACCCTAACTTGCCGGAATTAACACTAACTAGTCCATTTCCTCACCCTAACTTGCCCGAATTAACACTAACTAGTCCATTTCCTCACCCTAACTTGCCCGAATTAACACTAACTAGTCCATTTCCTCACCCTAACTTGCCGGAATTAACACTAACTAGTCCATTTCCTCACCCTAACTTGCCCGAATTAACACTAACTAGTCCATTTCCTCACCCTAACTTGCCGGAATAACACTAACTAGTCCATTTCCTCACCCTAACTTGCCGAATTAACACTAACTAGTCCATTTCCTCACCCTAACTTGCCGGAATTAACACTAACTAGTCCATTTCCTCACCCTAACTTACCCGAATTAACACTAACTAGTCCATTTCCTCACCCTAACTTGCCGGAATTAACACTAACTAGTCCATTTCCTCACCCTAACTTGCCCGAATTAACACTAACTAGTCCATTTCCTCACCCTAACTTGCCGGAATTAACACTAACTAGTCCATTTCCTCACCCTAACTTGCCCGAATTAACACTAACTAGTCCATTTCCTCACCCTAATTGCCCGAAATTAACAACTAACTAGTCCATTTCCTCACCCTAACTTCCCGAAATTAACACTAACTAGTCCTTTCCTCACCCTAACTTGACCGGAATTAACACTAACTAGTCCATTTCCTCACCTAACTTGCCCGGAATTAACACTAACTAGTCCATTTCCTCACCCTAACTTGCCGGGAATTAACACTAACTAGTCCATTCCTCACCCTAACTTGCCGGAATTAAACACTAACTAGTCCATTTCCTCACCCTAACTTGCCCGAATTAACCACTAACTAGTCATTCCCTCACCTAACGTACCGAATTAACACTAACTAGTCCACTTCCTCACCCTAACTTGCCCGAATAACACTAACTAGTCCATTTCCTCACCCTAACTTGCCGGAATTAACACTAACTAGTCCATTTCCTCACCCTAACTTGCCGCGAATTAAACACAAACTAGTCCATTTCCTCACCCTAACTTGCCCGAATTAACACTAACTAGTCCATTTCCTCACCTAACCTTGCCGGAATTAACACTAACTAGTCCATTTCCTCACCCTAACTTGCCCGAATTAACACTAACTAGTCCATTTCCTCACCCTAACTTGCCCGAATAACACTAACTAGTCCACTTCCTCACCCTAAAATTGCCCGAATTAACACTAAACTAGTCCATTTCCTCACCCTAACTTGCCCGAATTAACACTAACTAGTCCATTTCCTCACCCTAACTTGCCCGAATTAACACTAACTAGTCACATCTCCTCACCCAACTTGCCCGAATTAACACTAACTAGTCCATTCCTCACCCTAACTTGCCGAATTAACACTAACTAGTCCATTTCCTCACCCTAACTTGCCCGAATTAACACTAACTAGTCCATTTCCTCACCCTAACTTGCCGGAATTAACACTAACTAGTCCATTTCCTCACCCTAAACTTGCCGCGAATTAACACTAACTAGTCCATTTCCTCACCCTAACTTGCCGGAATTAACACTAACTAGTCCATTTCCTCACCCTAACTTGCCCGAATTAACACTAACTAGTCCATTCCTCACCCTAACTTGCCCGAATTAACACTAACTAGTCCACTTCCTCACCCTAACTTGCCCGAATTAACACTAACTAGTCCACTTCCTCACCCTAACTTGCCCGAATTAACACTAACTAGTCCATTTCCTCACCCTAACTTGCCGGAATTAACACTAACTAGTCCATTTCCTCACCCTAACTTGCCCGAATTAACACTAACTAGTCCATTTCCTCACCCTAACTTGCCCGAATTAACATAAACTAGTCCATTTCCTCACCCTAACTTGCCGGAATTAACACTAACTAGTCCACTTCCTCACCCTAACTTGCCCGAATTAACACTAACTAGTCCATTTCCTCACCCTAACTTGCCGGAATTAACACTAACTAGTCCATTTCCTCACCCTAACTTGCCCGAATTAACACTAACTAGTCCATTTCCTCACCCTAACTTGCCGGAATTAACACTAACTAGTCCATTTCCTCACCCTAACTTGCCCGAATTAACACTAACTAGTCCATTTCCTCACCCTAACTTACCCGAATTAACACTAACTAGTCCATTTCCTCACCCTAACTTGCCGGAATTAACACTAACTAGTCCATTCCTCACCCTAACTTGCCCGAATTAACACTAACTAGTCCATTTCCTCACCCTAACTTGCCGGAATTAACACTAACTAGTCCATTTCCTCACCCTAACTTGCCCGAATTAACACTAACTAGTCCATTTCCTCACCCTAACTTGCCGGAATTAACACTAACTAGTCCACTTCCTCACCCTAACTTGCCCGAATTAACACTAACTAGTCCACTTCCTCACCATAACTTGCCCGAATTAACACTAACTAGTCCATTTCCTCACCCTAACTTGCCGGAATTAACACTAACTAGTCCATTTCCTCACCCTAACTTGCCCGAATTAACACTAACTAGTCCATTTCCTCACCCTAACTTGCCGGAATTAACAGTAACTGGTCCATTTCCTCACCCTAACTTGCCAGAATTAACACTAACTAGTTCACTTCCTCACCCTAATTTGCCCGAATTAACACTAACTAGTCCATTTCCTCACCCTAACTTACCCAAATTAACACTAACTAGTCCATTTCCTCACCCTAATTTGCCTGAATTAACACTAACTAGTCCATTTCCTCACCCTAACTTGCCAGAATTAACACTAACTAGTCCACTTCCTCACCCTAACTTGCCCGAATTAACACTAACTAGTCAATTTCCTCACCCTTACTTGCCCGAATTAACACTAACTAGTCCATTTCCTCACCCTAACTTACCCAAATTAACACTAACTAGTCGATTTCCTCACCCTAACTTACCCAAATTAACACTAACTAGTCCATTTCCTCACCCTAACTTACCCAAATTAACACTAACTAGTCCATTTCCTCACCCTAACTTGCCAGAATTAACACTAACTAGTCCATTTCCTCACCCTAACTTACCCGAATTAACACTAACTAGTCAATTTCCTCACCCTAACGTGCCCGAATTAACACTATCTAGCCCATTTCTTCACCCTAACTTACCGAATAATTTAGATGTACTCCTAGGATAGAATTCACTTATGTATGAGTAAACATGTTGGCAATTGACAATAGCTGGAACGTGTGTTACCATATTGGCCAACATGACGCTAGCAGTCACTTGTTCTCTGATCGAATATTCACAGGTGGTGGTACGATGGCATATAGAATACCTTGATTTCATTTAAAAGACTATACGGTATGTTCCGGGTAAAATATTAGGTCAATTTTTAATAACTTATTGTAAAGTATATTTAATATTAAGAGATTATGGGATATGTGGCCGTGGTCCTTAACTGGTGTTTATTAAAGACGTTTCTCCTTAGACTGTGGAGGCATCTTCAGTGGCGAGTACTTCTAGGTAGTGTTCCCTGAACGGAAGCTCAGACAATGTTGTTTCGAGTGATATTCCAGCCAAACGTAAGCAGATTCTAAATAAAAACAGCATTAATAACCCTACGAAAAACAATGGAAATGAAAAGGCTACAGATAATGCGACATTGAAAAGTTCTATAGCTTTCGAAGAGTCGGAAGCTCGACCAGGGAACTCTCCGCAGTTGTGGAAGAAACGTCTGCAAGAAATACCGGTCCTGGACGGACTGCCACAGTTAAAACAAAATCCCGAATCTCTTAATAGTATAATGGTGCAAAAAGTGGACATCCGAATTTCGAGATAATTTTGGTTTTAAAATGATGCTTAGGAACGTCGAAGATGAAAACATGAAAAAATGTGCGGACAATTCAGAAACAAAGCTGTAAAATAACAATTTATAAAGCACTATTCCCTATATTACCTGAAGTAAGTGCCTGCCATTGTGGTCGTGACGTCAGATTTGATATTCAGACGTTAGTCCAGAGTGAAAAAATCTTTTCTTCAATAGAGATGCGAAAATAGAATAAATATGTTATTGTAATAAAAGTACACTGCTGCATTACCAAATGCTATATTTCCAAAATTACATAGCAAAGAGTTTGAAATTTAATTTCACATGGAGTTTCTTAAGAAAAAATGGTTCAGAATCGATTGTCGAAAATAATCGATACGTCATCGTACGTATTTCTCGAAAATGAACAACAGTAAATTAGCCGTTACAATATAGGCCTATTCAATAAATAGATGCCACATATTTACAATATAATCTTCGAAATTTGTAATATAATTTATTAGAGTACATGTATAATAACCTGGAAGCTAATCTAACTTATTTAAATAGCTCTAACCTGTGAAAGTAATAAATAGAATGACATTTAGACAATACTAAATTACAGGTATGTAAATAAATTATACTATATGTGTAAGAAACTAAAAGCTAACCTAACTAAATTACGTATAAGAAATTCTTACTCTAACCTAGTTTCTTTAGTGATGGTGCGCAGATTTTCTTGTGTGTCCATCTATGGTGATCCTAAGCTTCATTTTAATGCCAAATTTATATCGAAAAGGGGATGTCTCGTACAGTAAACTAGTGAAATGTGTATTTTGTAGTGCTTATAAAATGTTATTTTTACTGCTATGTTTCTGGATGGTCCGCAATTTTTTGTTTTGTTTTCATGTTTAGTGGTCGTAAGCTTCATTTTAAATCCAAAATTATCTCGAAATTCGGATGTCCACTTTTCGCGCTGTAACCCTCTTAATATAATGATTACCGGCCGTGAAAGTCTGCATTCAACTGTAAAGTATATTTATTCACATCAATGATATTTTGGATTAAACTATTTGACATTTGCTTATAGGGATAACAAAAGTCCCATAAAAACGTTTGTGATCATTTCCTTCAATTTAAAATAGACTCAAGATTAAAGTCATATATATTTACCTTAAAGGATGCATACACACAAATATTTTTGGACTCCAACTTAACATAGCTGATTTCAAGATAATCACATTAAAAAAATCAATCACATCTTCTACCGCAATTCTTCGTTCAAAGACAATAGACAACGCTTTTCGAACTTGATGTGTTTAAACCATTGGTGCATGAATCATTATTACCAACAAGAACCTAGTGTTTTCACCTTCTATTAACTAATGAATATCATGGGTCCTTCTTCTCTGAGTTGTTGATATTAGTATCAGCAATCATATGATTATAAATCGAGATGGTTAGGATGATGTATGGCATGAGCTAGAGAAGAAAGAAAATGAACTACGTTTGTTACCAGTATGCATCTTGTTTACCCAAGCCATGCTACATCTCTGGATTTGTAACTTCCTTTTATATTTATACTTATAGTCACTTGAACGTCTTCGAAGCTATAGAACTTTCTAATGTCCCATTATCTGGAGTATTTTCATTTCCATTGTTTTTTGCAGGGTTATTAATGTTCTTTTTATTTATAATCTGCTTAGGTTTGGCTGGAACATATTCGTTTTTACCACTTGCAGCATAATTTAATTCTTCAATAAAACAATTTTCTCTTAGTTCATTGATTATTATTATTATTGTATACGTTTGTTTTATAACAGTATCTGGTTTATTGCCATTTTCTTTTGCCAAATGAATCACAACATTAAATATCACAAACTTCGTTACGAACTTGAGAGTCAACAATTTCATCGTGAGCGTTGACATCATCACAATGTTTCATTGTATTAACGTCTATTATTCTATCACGATTTGATATTTTTGCACAGCAAATAATAATAATAATAATAATAATAATAATAATAATAATAATAATAATAAGTAAAGTGATCCCACTACAGGCCTCGGGAGGCCCTTGGGGTAGAAGGAGATTAATGCTCCACTTTTCTGGACAATCGGAACTTGATGTCAGCCGGATTGTCAGCCCTGCGTGACGGCCGCCTTTACCCCAGAACAAGCGTGTGTTACTCATTTCCATTAGAGGCTGAGTCGGTCCCAGGGCCATAGTGCCGCCAGAAGGTTTGGGTCAGTTTAAAAATCCTGACCACACAGGGACTCGAACCCTCGACCTCCGGCTTGTAGCGCAGTGCCTTAACCACTACCATAAGGCAATAATAATAATAATAATAATAATAATAATAATAATAATAATAATAACAACGGAGAGATTATCAAATAGCGAAGAACCCACATATAATTATATATTTTACTCTTTTTCCCTCGCTGTATTCCATATATCAAAACTAATTTTAATTTAATTTAAAAATCTAATTTGTACACAAGTTTTGCGAACTAACGACTCTATTCCTACTTTAAAATTTCAACCAATCAATTAAAGTACATAATAGACGTTTTTAATTCTTAAAAATATTAAAGTGAAGGTAAACATTTTTTAACCATAATATATTTATGATAACTATATCAAGGAGACGAAACACGATTAATATACATAAAAATATTAATAAAAATCCATAAATATCTCTAATATTAAAAATTAGAACGATTCAAGTATTATTAGCAAGCATGATAAAGAAAGGAGGAGTAATTTTAGTGCAGTTCCGATTACACTTGTTATTAGGTTAGCAGAGAAATCATATTTTTTTTGACAGAATTTACACAAAGAGTACAGAAAATTGTGCTCTAATGAATATCTGTCCATGTAAGTAGCGATGGAAATTCAATTGGAGACATACTGGGCAAAAACGGTGTAACTTTTGTTTGCAATCCACAAATGAAATAAAATGTAACTTCTAAAATACAAGACATAAAAACTGAAAGTAAATAAAAAACATCAGAATAAATAGAAAATTAGAGGAAAATAGGCTTTCAAATATCCAGAGTTGAGCATTTTACATTAGCAAGAAAATATTCTGAAGCTGCATTCTGTCTCTTCACTGGCTACCACCATTGCTTTCTCGAATACCTCCATAAATTGTGATTGTTGAACGATGCGAAATTCACAAAGTGCAATGAAACACTGTAAAACAGCGAAACAGTTGACTGAACTTCGTTTTCTCCTGACGTCTTCATTTATAAACTTGAGAATTTTTATTTTAAACGGTTTTAATTTATTTAATTTATATGTGAAGAACATGTTTTAATATTTAAACAGTAAAGGGCAACTAACAACTCAGAAGAAAATTCATGCTCTACAGGGAAGTAAAAACTAATTGAAAGCCTCATCACCATTGGACAACAAGAACATTTACAAAATAGTGACTTTCTAATTTTGATGTGTATGGGAATTTTTAATTTGATATATTACCTACAATAGGCAAGTGTTCTGATTGGGAAATATATTTAAGGGCACCCAGTACTTATTAGACTTAAATTTGTTTTTTTCTTTTTTGCTTTAAAAAATTCAGGAAAGTCTATTTTATCGATGTATAACATTATTGTGTCGATTTTGGACATTAAAACCCATAAAAAGGTATTTTTAAAAATGACATCTATGTATTCTGCTAATGTGCACTTTTTTCTTTTGTTTGTTTTTTTTTTTTGCATTTTCCCGTAGCTTGTATTTTTTCATATTTTGGTACTCTTTACTCTTAAACTATGAAAAAGGGATAATAATTTAAAGCATGGATATGTGGTTTAAAGAGCTCTATAATAATAAGGTAAATTTATCTTTGTGCTATTGATAGTGTTTTAAATTTTTAAAAAGTATCGACATTTTTAACAAAAACAAATTTTGGTCTTTGAATTTGTTTAGTAAAACACAATCCATATCCGAGCACAAGCAAACTTTATTATTGTCAAATGAACTATGGACAATAACATACTAAATTTTGGAAATAATTGGATACTTAGCTTTTGAAAAAATTGTACCAAGACAATACTTTTAAGAACTTGGATTTTTTATTTTTATTTTATTTATTTTTTTTTATTTTAAAATATTCATGAAGAATAGAACGTTAACCAGAGTGTAATTATGTTGAGGAAGTCTTGTTTAATTAGTGACATAATTTCAAGCACATAACTTGGGAATAAGCTGAAAACTTATTTGTGTATGTTACATATTTTTAAACCAAATTGCAAGGAAATTAATACCGGGTGCCCTTAATTTATTCTGATTGTGAAACACATTTAACTGTAATTTAAAATTATATAACTCTTAGATCCGTCTCCTCAACCAATATAACATGAAATTGCTAAAGGCCTTTCTGGACTAGTAACAGGCCTACAGTAACTTCATGTTATATTGGTTGAGGAGACGGACCTAATAAATGTATAATTTTTTATTATAATTTTAAATTGTGACTAACAACTTAACGGAGTTTACAATGACTATTTAACTCATGCCCCAAATGGGAGTCAATGACCAATCACGTTTCAATGATTTCTGTTTTACAACCAATCAGAGTCGTGTTTCACGAAATATTTATCAGTGTTAGGATTATCATATATTAAACAAAGCTCCTCCTTTTTAATATTCTGAACAGGTCTGACCGTTATTTTGCAGTGACTGAGCCTATAACAAATACGGCTACCAGATTGTATATAATAGTGCTTACATGTCAACATTTGTAGCAATTGATTATACCACCAAAAAAAGAAACCACTGTTTGCACTTTCTTAAATGTATTTTTTCCCAGGTAATAATCGAGAAAAATATAATTGTCATATTTACATCATACGACATCAAAAATGAATTAATATACAGATTGATGTGTTTCATTTTTTCTCCACTAGAGAGCATTCTTACAATATTGCGTTCCTTTGGCAATAAATAGTATGATCTGGTTGCAGTGATAAACAAAAGAAGCAGTAGAAGCGTACCTATCGTTTCTCATTTGTTTTCAAACATCGCCGTTTACATTAAATATATAAATATTTTAAAATAACTATAGTTAAATAATGATTTGTGAGTAAACAGCTTAATTTTATTCGTTAAATAGTCCTAACAAATGCCACTCTTGATTTCCAAATTCTCTAGATAAATTCACTCCTCACTTCGTGAGTCGTGAATTTATCGATAATTTGGAAATCACTCGTGGCATTACTTATGATAATAATGTTGAATATTTATCTGTATATTCACTGATTTCCTTAACTATGTCTAAAACAATTTAAATCATATATAGATCCTTCCCAATTTTAACTTTTTTATATTCAAACTGTCCACCGCTCTGGTCTAGAGGTAGCGTACTGCCTTGTCACTCAGCGGGCCCGGGTTCGATTTCCGGTCGGGGCAGTTTTTCTGGATGAGGTTTTTATCGAGGTTTTTCCTCACCTATAAGACAAATGTCAGGAAAACTTTAAGGCCCAAAAGGTGCCCGAAATCATATGGCCATCATCACCATCATCATCCTTATCATTGTCATCATCATCATCATCCTCCTTCACCGGTATGGAAAACAACGGGAAGCTACCACACCTACAATTCCCTAGTAAAGCTGCAAGCATAGTATGAAAATGCTATGATTGCAGTGAAAGACCTGCCTTCGGGCAGAATTACTATGAATGGATATTCTAACTCAACAGAATTTAATATCTGAGTTTTCATAACGTTTCTTATGAATATTAAAAAATAATCTATTCTAAACATGTAGTGAAATTATTTCAGCTTCTTAAATGTAATACCCAATATGGTTTTACATTCGTTCGGGACACGTTTCCTGGGTAATGATTTTTTCGAGGTTCTTCCTCTCCTGTGAGATAAATATCAGGAATCGTTAAGGCCCAAACGGTCCGCAGACATTATTTGGTCATCATAATCATCATCATATTCGCCATGTTTAGTGTTGATGTGTGTGTGTGTGTGTGGGAATTATTTGTTTCGTCTTAATATTGTGTTCTCTCGGAGGAGGCTCTGACACTCTGACCATTCATTCGGAGAAGCTCTCCATATCGATCCATAGTAAAAATCACTCTCCCAACAAGTCATGTAACTGCAAGGCCCGGGTGGCTTGTGGCACATAAAAGTACCTATAAGACGAGAGGTTAAACTACTTTAATGGAATGTAATGTTTTACATAAGAAATGTGAAGAGGAATGGTTTAGAGATTTGTCGTGCAGAATGTACTGCAGGAAGAGACAGGTCCTCGAGTAACTGATGCTTTTCCTCACGAGCTTCGTGGGCGGTAAATTAGTGCCTCTTCACTACACTCGATATGCAAAGTAGGTTGTCTGTTTGCTCAGCCAAACCGACCGTGGATGTAATCTTCAGTTGATGATGTGCAGCTAAATCTTTAATGTACTTAACTAACTAATCTTTGAATTCTCTTTCAGTGGCGTAAACTACATTACTAGTAAACTTCTTCCGGAGTTAGTTCCTCTGATTGTTTTTGCCACATTGAAAGATTATTATATTATTATTATTATTATTATTATTATTATTATTATTATTATTATTTACAATTACTAATGAACAGCGCATACCAAGAAGAATGTATAATTATAAACCAAAAGGGAGAAACATTTTGGAAGACCATTGAAGAGATGGAAGGACCAATTCGACCTATAATGAGATCGGAACAGGTCATTGGGCTTAATCCTTGTTGTTGATGATGATGATTATTATTCACAAAGTTGAAATTTCTAATTAAACAATTTAGTCAAAAACTATGTTATGGCAATATATTTTATCAAATCAAAAGCTATCCTAATGCGCGGAAAATATTAATGAGACTCAACATAGAATTGGATGAATATATTGTTCAACAAGTAGGCCTATTCGAATTTAAAAAAACAATGGGAACTTAAATTATGAAACAAAAATTTTATATATATATATATATATATATATATATATATATAATATATATATATATATATAAAGTTCTAACTATATAAATAATTGAATAACAGTTTGCGAAAGAAATATCCATAGAAACTAAAATAGGATTACACAGTATCAGGGATACAGTATTTTAACTCTTCATTTTTGTCAAAACACTAATTTCTCGTGGCAGTTATTTAAATGTGGCGGACCGCACTGAAAACAAAATTACGTATGACTGTTATAATTGTTTGTTGTGTAATTCGACAAATATTTTGCTACTCGTTTGTTTTCTTCTGTTTCATTAATTATAATAGTATGTCATCATCATCGTCAACCGGTATCATGTCATCTGCCGCCGTCTTCCGCGGAAACCAAACGCCATTTCTCTCTGTCCATCCACTGACGTTCCGCCAATCCTCTGATATTCATAGCCACTTATGTAGGCAGGGCTCTGATCTCAAGTTTTCTTCGGATCTTCCGTTCCTTCGCTTCCTCCTTTCCATTGGGATCCCATTCCATAGACAGTAACAATTTTGGCAATCTTTGCCGGCTGGGCATTCTTTTGACATGGTATAGATATATATATATATATATATATATACTATATATATATGATATGAATTATAGTTTTTATGTATGTATGTATGTCGCTTTATAGACTTCTGATACCGTTCAACAATTCAACCGTTCTGTTGTTGTATATGTAAGGGTTTTCAGATGCAGGCGAGTGTTTAGGGGTGCCGTTATTTATTATTAGGCTTCTAAAAATCATTAGGTGTATGAAGTTCACCTGAAACGGAAATTTAAAAAATCGCTCTAGCGACTCGGGCAATTTTCGATGTGTCATTACAAAACATT
The DNA here is from genome assembly GCA_030220185.1 of Diploptera punctata. NCBI lineage: Eukaryota > Metazoa > Arthropoda > Insecta > Blattodea > Blaberidae > Diploptera > Diploptera punctata. The sequence continues at coordinate 325,581 of JASPKZ010006458.1, read as the reverse complement.
CTTACTATCGCTATTCAAATAAAGGCGAGGTCATGTATTATCCAAATATCTAGCGAAATCCGACCGTCAGATGTGGAAATTTACTTGAAAATCCCCGAATGATTAAATAAATGCCTATACTACTGAACTATGCCGCAACTGTTGATTAAATATCTTATGTGTGTTTGAGTGGGGTCTCCTGGATGATTTAAGTAATTCACAATTGAGCCCTGCTAATAACGCATTAGGTGTAGTGATTTCCACACCGTGAATATGAAAATTTAAAAATATTTTTAGACGGTTTCACATAATTTCCCCCCTATGTTTTCACAAACGAAACTGCAGCATATCCTATATTAGAATAAACTCTTGGATAGATAGGGTGTCTCAAGAACTGAAGCGAAATCAGACGATAATTAAGAAGTGGAAATCTATTTGAAATACGAATTGCAGAAACTGCCTAAAGGCGATTTGGATCTATTTTGATATGGAATGTTGTTTGTGATGTTGTGAGTGTGTCTCTGTATTGGTATAGTATCGCAGCATTTGGAATAGGTAGGTGGGCGCTGCGATCGGGTAATAGTTATAGGACTTTTTTTATTATCAAAGTTGCATATGTGTAGCTCATGCCGGCATTAAAAGGCATATTTTGCGCAAGCAACAATGTGACGTCATAATAGTCACCATGCATCTTGAGGCATTGGCAACAGTATGGAATTGAGGAGTTTTCCTTGGCGAACGTACTAATTAGTGACATTGTTTAAAGATAAAAGTAACTCTATATTTTTTATCGTCGCTCGTCGCGGGTGACAAGTACGAGATATTGAAGCGTTGCTGACAAGAGCTCTGCGGGGCAGTGTCCGCTAGTTCTGAAATAAAAGCTATAATTGAGTTCTAATTATAATAAATAATTGATATAACAGTTGTGGGGGCGAATCAATTATATCCATAGAAACTAAATTATTATTAGCACAGTATAGGGGCAGGCAGTATATCTAGAATTGTGACAAACTTCTAACTTTAATTGGCAAAACACTTATTTCTCCTGTAAGTTTATTTATAGATGTTGCGGACCGCAGCTGAAAGACAAAATCAACGCATATGTACGTGTTATTATGTTTCTGGCGCGATAGTGGGCGTTTTGTCGTACTTAACAGGGGGTGCAATGGGCGCCCATGACTGAAAGTTCGAACCCTCCCTTACATTTCGGGTTTGTCAACACCCAACATAACATAAACTGTAATAAAATACCTATAGCTGCTAATATTACATATTACAGATGTCACGTGTGGGAAGTAAAATCATCTAGGCTGTGCGCTTCTGATGTATAATGACTACGTAGCAATGTATATACAAAAAATATCCGAATTACAAGGTAAGTGTTAATATTACATTATACGAAATCCTAATCACTGCATTTTAAAAGAACTGAACTTTATTTGAAACAATATAAAATAATAACTAGCATACTATGCTCGGGGGGGGGGCCTATTTTATTACCGGATTGGTGTCACATCGGCTCTTCGCTGTAGTCCTAACACTGGTTAACGTTAGTCAGTTGTTTATAATGAAGCGCAAATGTTTCCAGCGCAACACAGATGTTATTATTTTAATATCATGTATTAGTTTGAAAAACATGCCATCGGCGTTCTCAGAAAATAATAATGTACTAAAGCTCTTTGTAATAATTGTTGGCGTTACGGGTAATTTTCAAGTCGCCATAATGAAGCGCACTCGCGCATATCCTAGAGAGAATCAGTTGTTTGGTTCACAAGTATACAACTATTTGAAAGAGAAACTTAAAGAAAATAGCGTTCTATTTCGTGGTGTGGCTCGGGGGCAATGGAAAATATATTCTAGTATATGCAATGTAGTGCGGTAAAATGCTGCAAATAAAACAAAGCAAAAAAAAAATTAATTGAAATGAGGAGGAGAGAGAGAAAAAAAGCATGATAGCGGGATCGAACACGCGACCTCCTGCACGGTAAATGGAAGCTCCATCCACTAGACACAACCGTTCCCTTCTAGAAACTGTCTGTGTGAAGCGATTCAGTACTCCAGGACTTACTTGTATAATGGAATTATATATTAGCTTGTCTTAATTTAAATTAATCAGGTGCATTTTATATTAGCAGTGGAAATAAATAATCTTGTTATGCCTTGTGTTTTTAAGCAAAGTAACGAGATTTTACAATCGTCATTCATTATATATATAAAGCTGTTTCTTTTAATTAATTACTTTCCTTATATACAAATTTATTTATATAACGTAGCCTGGTAACGTGTAGGCATTATAAAAAATAACGACGTTATTAAAAAATCTCTGACCAGGATCGAACCTGGTCCTGCGTCGTCGCAAGAAAGCATCTTACCAACTGCTCTACTAAGCGAACGATACATATACTACATCAGAAGTTAGCGCTAATTTACTATTGACTGGTTTAAGAGACCATTACTTGCTTTCAGTCATCTGATAACTCTCTTAACTTAGAAATTCAATTAATACATTTATTTGTTGAAATTCTTTCAATAACGATTGGTATAAATCTATGATTGGCCCCTTATGCCGCCGGATTTGACCTCAAAGATGACAGCACATGTAACAACTTGCTAGTGTGAATCGCTCTTCAAAACTTTTAACTTTCCACCAACAAGAGTTGCGCCATCATTTTTGTCAAAGGCTGTACAACACAAGTTTGTGAAGTGTTTTACAGAATCTCGGAAATTAAAAACCTCGCTATCGCTCGGTTTTAAACATTTTCCTCGCTTCTGTAAACACCACTTCCCTACCTCGCGTCGTAATAAAATATTCTTGGATAATTCCACACACATTTAAGTTATTACTACTCGTTCGTTTTCTTTTGTTTCATTAATAATGGGCCTACTAAATAAATGGAACCAATTGATGTATGCTACTGGATATTGAATCCAAACATAAAATTAAATTACAAGCTGCACATATGAGATTTTTACATCCTCTTATAGATCTAAATAGGTTGGATAAAAATATAAATGTTAACATTCGCAAAAGTTTTAAAGTACAAAACATAGTGAAAAATTGCTAAGCATATCCAAGGAATTCGTTAAATCACCTCTGTAGAATGGATTCAAATCGTTTACCAAAGGCGATATTGCATATCAATCTGAAGGACACAGAGATAGAAGGAGATCTAAAAAAGCTGTAGAAACAATAAGACACTGAGATAAAAGAAAAGGCTCAACTGAGGTTGAACCTAAAATGAACATGACGATGACATCTTTAACAACTCAAGTCATTAGCGCCCAAACTGAAATCTGAGATTAAAATGGGCGATACATTCTACACAGAGGCCTCATATTAAAAGATTGAGGCTCTTTTACGTTTCATAAATCTACGAATAGAAACCCACAACTATAATAATAATAATAATAATAATAATAATAATAATAATAATAATAATAATAATAATAATAATAATAATAACAATAATATTAATACTATTATTAATATACTATAATATTTTCCAACTCCACCAGATTGTCTTATGAGATTTCTGGAATTTTGTCCTGATACTGGCGTAATTGTAATCCACATATGAGGTTGGGGCGCTAGGATGGTAAAGTTACATCGCCTCGAGATATGATGGACAATAATTTATAATTAAACACCAGGAGATTCCTTAAGTCTAAACTTAATCTAAATTCCATTTCACTGACGACCAAAAAAAAATCTATTTATTAAAATATTTCTGTAGTCTGAGTGGGAATCGAACCTGGATCATCAATAACTTTACTCAAAATCTCTTATCACAAGACCATATGACTGGTCTATAATTAGTATTTTAATATATTTATTCGTACTTTCACTATCAGCTATGCATTTTTGTATATTTACAACATGATATTAATTTAACTAAATATGTTATAATTAGTTTAACCCTGCTGAAGCGGAAGAGACGATCTTAAAAGTCTTCATTTCATCAGTATTATTATTATTATTATTATTATTATTATTATTGTTATTATTATTACATTATTATTAATATTATTATTATTATTATTATTATTATTATTATTATTATTATTATTATTATATCTTCGAATTTGCTTACTAAGGAACACGTTATTTCAACTATTTTCTGTAATCGTTTACAATAGTTTCTCTAATATTCGCTCTTATGCGTTTCTTTTGTTTGTCTCCATTTTTTATGTACCGGTATTCTGGAATTTCCGAAATGTTGTGAGTTTTCTTTTTCTTAAGGGTTTCACACTCTTGAAATTATTTCTGAATTATCTCTACTTCGTAGAACTTATTACCACCCTTGCCATCCATTTTTCATTAAAACAAAATCCTGTTACTTAATCTCACCCTGTTTATTCGGACCAATTACTGTAGAAGTCGATCCATCTTTTCTTGATGGTGTTGGTTATCGTTTATATAAATAATGATAATGATGGTTGGTATTAATACTATTATTATTATTATTATTATTATTATTATTATTATTATTTATATACAGATTTTTAATGTTTACACTTCTTTCTGTGCCTAAAGTTTTATTTTCTCTTCTCCACTCGTCTCTATCTATCTACCCCATGTTCACCAGTCCTCTTGTTCTCATTCCCGTTCTTATTTCTTGCATCCACGAGTTTCGAGGACTTCCTTTCCTTCTTCTTCCAGGTGGACCCATTCCAATGTTTTCCTGGGTAACCTTTCTTCTTGCATTCGTTGTACGTGTCCATACAAATTTAATTGCTTACATTTTATATAATTCACTATTGAATATCTAATATTCACTTTTTCTCTATGAAAGTACTTTTTTTTTATTTTGAACATCTTTCTGCTGTCCTCAAGAAATCCATTTCCATCGACATACGTTTTTGTTCTAAGTTTTTGTTGAATTTCCAAACTTCAGCTCCATACGTGACAGTACTTCTCACTATTGAATTATATGTTTGTAACTTATTTTTTCTGGATATATGTCTGTTCCACAACGACTCCATTTATCTTTGTTGTTATTGCTCTACCTTTATGTATTCTGTTATTAATATCACTTTCTTGTTTGCCCTCTTTATCTTCTTTTACCCCCAGATACTCAAATTCTTCACATCCTCTAACATACCCCCTTTGATCTCCTAATATTAAATCTTCGGTTTCGGCTCCACATCCCATATGAAATGTTTTTTTCAAAATTTATTTTCAAAACTCAGTTATCGTATTTATCCAATAATGTTCTGAACATAAATTCCAAACATAAACTCCATGCCTTCATATTCTTGTGCGATTATTATCCGGTCATCCGCAAATAACAGTGTATACATTGTATCTGTTGATCCATCTCCAATTGGTACTCCAATTATTATTGTTATTATTATTTGTTAAAGTACGCGTAAATAGGCCTATATATATATATATATATATATATATATTTAGTGGTGCTAATTATATGTAAAGCAGTTGCAAGTCTTTAAACTAGTGCAAAATTATTTAAAAAACAACGAGATGCAGAAAATTTACTGGCAATGCAAACAGGTTTAACATCTAATTAATCTTTATTGACGCTAAATCGTGACGTATTTACATCTTCGTTTTATTTACATCCATGCAATTCATCTTATTCTCAAACTTTTGTAATAAAAACTTTCATAACTCTTATTTTTGCATGGGATGTTTATGGACTGATTGATTGATTTACTTTTACATTATGTTTGAAATGATTTAAATCAACATCGCCATTACGTTGTGAAAGTAAGTGAATAAAATTACGTAAAAGTTGATGCTCCATGGGAACATAATATTACAGATATTGGATTTTGCCTATACCCGTTTTATTATAGCAGTAGGCCTATATAGTTATTTTACGGCATACATAAGTTACAGAAAACCTTGAAGAAAATAAATAATAAAAAAGTTGATAACTGTAAGTTTATAGGAAACCAAAATTGAAGAGAACGCGAGAATTAAAAAATGAGAGATATAATATCATCAATGTACGTTTTCTTTTAGGCCTACTTAGTTATTCACTGGCACTATCGAACCCGTAGGTTCATGGCCGCGTGGACATCCCTATCCTGAGCTAATGCTTTCCAATCATTACCTGAATAATCTACTTCCCCCAAATCATTTATAATGTTATTTTCCCACCTCATTATTGGTCTACCAATTGGGCGTTTTCCCTCTGGTTTTCCTACAAAAAGCTTCCATGCACGTCTTTCATTCCCCATTCATGCAACGTGTCCTGCCCATCGCAGTCTACGAGACTTAACTGTTCTGATTATATCTGGCTTCCTATAAAGACCATGTAGTTAATTGTAATGTAGTCTTCTCCATTCACCTGTCTGTTCATCTCTCTTTGGTCCAAAAATTTTCCTAAGTATTTTATTCTCCAATATTCGTAATCTCATTTCCTCCCTTAAAGTAAGAGTCCATGTTTCGGATCCATATAATGTAACTGGTAGAATAATAGTTTTAGTCCTATATATTTTCAGTGTTTTCTTTTACTTTTATTATTTTTATGTCATTTGGCGAGAATTTAAACGATTGATTTAAATGAAATGTAAAAATTGACAAAAATTAAGTAGGCCAACTTAGTTTCATTTAAATTAAGCCAAACTATTTACATGTGGGATGTGACTTTTGTTTTCAAACGAAGCTCCTGGTATAAAACTAGTTATATAGGCCTATAGGCCTATTATTAAGACGCGCATACCATCATTTCTAATAATCTAAGTATAAAACTAACTTAATTTTGTGTATTTGATATATAACACGTATAATTATATCAGATAGCAGTGATATTTATTTAATAGTGTTCATTTATTTAGCCTGGTGACGTCATGCATATGTTACACTACATTATAAAAATCGCAATAGTTAGAATATAGGATAATAAATTTAATTTTGTCAAAATGATGATAGTAATAATAATAACAATAATAATAAACTAAATATATCTAAATTAATAGATAGAATAAAAAAAGGTATAAATGGTTGAAAACAAAATATACAAAGAATGAAAGACGACCGCATACCAAAATGGATGACAAACTGCAACTCAAAGGTAGAAGAATTGTTGAAGATGGAAGACAAGAAGTGCTCAGCAATGTTAAATATTTAGACCGGAACAAGACTTATGATGCTTAATCCATGATGATGATGATGATAATAATAATAATAATAATAATAAATATATTAATATTAAAATAAATAGTCTACCAATGTTTTAAAACGAGGACAGTAAATGACATTTAACATAAGTACATAGGCCTATGTAAGAACATTTTATGATTTTGAGAAAATTAAACTTATAAGCCGAAATATGTGTTTATGTTACAAATAATTTCAATATCGAATGTGCTACTAAGCTCATCATTTTCGAATAAGTTATAAGTTTGACGCCTATTTTGCTTAAGAACATTAATTTAGTTTAAAAAGGAGGACGTAATGGTATGTCACAAAACAGATCATTCTTGATATTTGATAGATCTATTATTTAATCATTAAATGATATTGTTCTCCCATCTACCATCCAGCTCAACATGTACTTTACTGTTTAAGAATTACGATATAATATGGTAATATACAGTAAAACGTTTTTTCAATGTATTGTACAAGAGTTCAGCTACAGGTTTGATATCTATATATTAACACGTGAAGGAAAAATGTTGATACACCTTTTTAAGCAGATTGCGCGCACGGAGGAGTGTGATATTTGGCATAATTAAAGTTCATATACAGGAGTGCAGAAAAATAAAATTTATGTATAATATGTATCACAAATAAATTAAATTAAAATAAACTGTCTCTAAGGAATTTATATGTATTACTCATTCATTTGTTTATGTTCATACTGAAAGTGCTTTGTTGTAAAAATAAAATTGTGCAGCAACAATGTGAATTGACTTACTCTCGCGTATTTATTATTAGTGGTTTATTATTAGTGATTTCAAATAAGTGAGTATATTTTATTAATTAAATTTAAATTAAACCCTGTCCAATCTTTGTTTCAGTAATTTAATTACATTTTTTTATATTTACATATTCGCACCTACTTCCATTATGCCTCGACATTGAACACTGACGTTGGAGTGAGAGACAAAGAGAAAAGGATATGTTCCCATACACATAATAATAGGCCAAATATAAATTTAAATAGTATGAAGAGTATTCGAATTTCAAATGACGCGTTAATGTTTTTTTTTAAACATGGCTCAGCCAAGCTATACCACATATTTCCTATGGTCCATATTTTAAAAATAAATAGAAAATTAATGCACAACGATATAGGCCTATTTGTGACATACTTAAAATTTTAATGAATTGTGGTCGAATTTCGACCGCTGAGCGACCACTAGTATATATTATTTTAAATATTTCCTCTATAGCATAAATATTGTTAAATGATTATTATGTATTACATTTGAAACATTTTATGGTACATTTTGTAATAGCCTATGTTGTAATTCCTGAACCGCAAAGAGAACATAATCCTGTTCACACGTTGAGGAAAACAGAATAGTTATATATATATATATATATATATATATTGTTAGTATTTGTTGAAAATAGTAATGCTTTATTGTAGCATATCCTTATCAAAACGAAAATATAATAAAATAGGCCTGATATGCCTATATAATTTTTGTAATGGAGGCATTGAAGCAAAAAATAATAATAAAGATGTACTATCGTAAGTAAACAGCATGTATTCGATGAACTTCAAATTTCTTGAATCTTCTTTCCTTTATTTTGTCTCTGTGGATGTAAACCTGAGAACGGAATGCACTCAAAGCATTTGCTAATACCGCATTTCCCACCACATTTTCTACATGGTATAACTGGAATTCCATTTCACAACTCCACAGTAATAATGTGCCTATATTAAAGACATAGAATTTGATCAGTTTCAATTAATGCTCGGTGTTATCTCATAAAAGTTATAGAAAAATATGTTATATTCCAAAAATGTAATATGCAATGATAGAAGCTACGAGTATTTTAATTAAAGTTATTGATATGATGTTCAAACAATAGGCCCTTTAGTAGCCAAAATAAAATGTGTTACTCGACACAGGATACAATATTAAAATCGGTAATTGATTATATTTACTTCTTTTAATAGGCCTATTAGAAGTTAGATTACAGTTTGATTTAATTCAATTTATCACTTCCAAATGGGCCTATATATCATTCGTAGGCCTATCATGTTATAAAGCATGATTCTATAATAACTAGGGATTGAAATACGCAGATTAATTCGATACCGGTATCGTGCATGTATTATAAATAAGTGTACAGTAATTTTGAATTATTTAGATAACGATATAATAATAATAACAATAATAATAATAATTTTATTACTATTAACTACACAGTTAGGCCTACAATCAAGCCAAGAAATTATTGTCCAGAGAGAAAACAACTAGATGTTGAAATCTAATATATACAAATTAATGTTTGTGTGTTTGTTTGTTTGTTCGTACTTTATGCGCGGCCATACCGTTGATCCGATTGTGATGAGGCTTTTTGTAAAATGTTCAGGAGATTCCCGGGATAAACATGGGCTATAAGAAAGTTGTGATTCTCAACTCCTACACCCTTAAAAATCGCCCGTTGTAGTGGAAAACGTGAAAAAGTAGCTCTTTATACGCTTAAATGGCTTACGCTGCCTAAACCATAAATACACAAAATTAATGTACACAGAATTGAATATCTCAAAAAGCTCTACAAATAGGTCCGACAGCATATATTTATCTCTTACGGATAACTCGCAATAACCATTTTTGTCTTTCATTGATGCCAAGAAGATCGAGACAAGTACGTAGATTCCAGTGCAAGCATAGCAGCACATGGCTGGTATTCTTTTACGGATAACTCACAATAATGAATTCTTTCTTTTAGCTTATTTATGCGTAGAAGATTGAGATAAGTAAAGTCCCTGGCAAAACCGGGTAGTCAACACGGCGAATCTTAAAATAATTACGATATACTTTTATAATTATTTTTCATTTTACTTATTCAACAAATCATAAGAAGTAGCCTACACTAATTTTTGTCTTTCAGCTCATTTATGTCAAGAATGATCAGGATGAGTTGATTCCCGGACAACGCCGGGTAAACAGCACGGGGTATCTAAAAATAATTACGATATGAATTTTCCTTTTACTTAATTTAACTAAACATAAAACACATTCATTTTCGTATTTCAGCGGTTTTATGCCAAGGCGATCTGGATAAGTAGATTCCCAGGCAACGCCGGGTAATCAGCACGGGGTATCTAAAAAATATACATTTAAAACTATTTTTCCTTTAACTTATTCAACTAAACATAAAAGCACATTAATTTTCATTTATTTAGGCGTAGCAGCGCACGCCGGGTATTAGCTAATTTATTATAAGAAAACGAAGAGAGAAACAGTAAAAGGAATGTAATGTGAGAAGAAAAATAAAAGTAAAGAATACCGTAATTAAATAAGTGAATGTTTGTATCAATCAAACAAACAATTAGTAATTTATAAACCACAATTCAATTATAAATACAGAATACAAGAAATGAACAGATGTAAATAACGATGGTGTAAAAGAAGCAGCACAAAAAAAAAGTACTGTAAAAATAATTTTGTTCCCTTGGAACTGTCTTATACTCAGAAATATGCTTACATGAAGAATAATTGATGCTTTACTATACCTTCTTTTGACTGAAAAAAATTTTAAAACCAAGGTACCTTTATCACTACACAAGAAGAATTTGACTTTAACCTTTGCATGAATATGAGATTTCTTCATTCAACACAGGAAGTTCAGCTCACTGTATTTCTTAATACCATCTTGACTTCAAATATGTAAAAATTTTATCCCAACTTGTTTAAGTGCCTCGTACCTTGATTTGCATTTAAAATTCACAGCTTCTCCTTTACTCTACTCTTTCATTACACCAACAGTCCAAAGTCTTTAACTTCGTTCTCTGCTCCTTACAACTTCAGAGCATAAGTTTCTTAACGTTCCACAGCTACATCCTAAAGTTTCTCTCCTCGAATCAGATTTAATACGCACAGGTATATTTCTCAAAGTTAACTCTGGAATATTTATTTTACAACTCAATGAATGTACTATTCTGTATTAGAGATGGAGTGATTTCTTCAAGATAACAGAATACAACATTTTAACATAATTACACTATTCATGTTAGTAGGCAGATATTTAGAAATGATGTATGTATATAGCTAATGCTCTGGTGTTAACAACAAAGGCATTCTCCTTCTTACTTCCCAATACTTGGAAGTCACTTCTTGATAATTGTGAAGAGCTCCACAGCTTGTTAAATGTTCTCTGTCCATTTTTACACCTTGATAACACAATAAACTCAGGAGACACCAATTGTAAGAAGATGTTTTTTGAGCAGTCCCAGTAGTAAGCCTCAGTATAGCAACTGCAGATTTTCGGAATTATAGATGGATTTTCTAACAGTATTTTTATTTTTCTGTTTCCGACTTTTTCAATTAAATTGAAATTGTAATTATCGTTTAATTTTTTCTTTATAATTTTCAATTGATTCATACGTAAATGCATTTGTTATTTTCTGCTTAATTTTACATCGTTTGTTTTTCTTATCATTTAAGAAATTATATTTGTTGAAGAGTAGGACGGTAATTAAAAATTATTAACACATGTAAGGATATTTTGGACAAATTAATGAAATTACTTATTAAACGGCCATTATAATTTAGACTACTTTATAATAATGGATCAAATGTCGATATATTTTTGTTTAAAACGGTATAATCTTCTGATAAATAGACGATGTATTTCCATAAAGATTAAAGCATCGGAATTTCTGTTTTCGTCCCATTTATACTTCGAGCTAGATTTCTGTCTTTATAGTCTCGATGTAGCGGGCTATTCTTGTGACTGCAGAATCTAAGGAATTTTTCGTTTGACTTTTTTTGTGTGGGGAAAAAATTAGTAATAGCATTTCTTCTAAGGAAAAATTAAAATACGTCAGATATGAATTATATATATATATATATATATATATATATATATGGTATATTAAAGATGATGTGTTTCTATAACCAATGTTCTGTTTTTTGTCTTATTTATACTTCGAGCAAGACTTCTGTTCTTTTACTCTCGATGTAGTGTGGCAATCTCGTGACTCCAGGATCTCAGACATTTTTATATTTTTCTTATTTTTGGTGGAAAAAGAAATAATAAGATTTATTCGAATTCAAATTGAAATACGCCAGACACGAAGTATATATATATATATATATATATATAAAGCATAATACTAACTCGCTGGCACTATGGAAAAGGTAGGCTTATTGATGCGCGGACATAAGCTCTCCACAGATCCCAATCCTGTGCTAATATTTTCCAATAATCCCCTTTATAATCTACTTTTAATTAAACTATGATTAATGTTAATCTCCACCTTATTTTAGGCCTACCTACCGGGCGCTTTCTCTCTGATTTTCCTGCAAGGAATTTTCAAGCCACTCTTTCATTGCCTATTCGTGCGAAATCTTCGAGACTTGTATTTTCTTATTACATCTGGTTTCCCATAAATATCCTATAACTCACTGTTATGTAGTCTTCTCCATTCGCCTCTCTGTTCATCCTTCTTTGATCCAAAAATATTCTAAGAACTTCATTCTCAAATACTCGTAAACGTTTCTTCTCCCTTAAAGTAATACTCTATATTTCGCATCCATACAATATAACTGGGAGGATAACAGTTTTATAAATGTTCAGTTTAATGCTTCTTTGAAAAAAGTTGGGATAGGTGATCCTGTAATGCTTAAAAGCATTCATTCCCACAATTGACCTTATGTTAAATTTCTTTGTACACTTCAGTCATGTTTGCAATTATTCTTTCTAGGTATTTGAATTCTTCAAAATTTCCCTCGTTTGTCATTAGTTGTTAATTTCCATTATTTTACATATTTCTATGCGTGACCATATATTTAGTATGATTCATGTTTACGTCCAGCCCGAATTTCTTAGTGTTACTCAATTAAGTGTGGGTATTGGCCCTAAATATCCCCTCGTTGTCTAATAATACTATATCATCAGCATAAACTAACAGATTACGTATTAATACCATTGAGTTTGGAGGCCTTCTTCATCTTTTGATGGCATGTTCTAATACCAAATTGAAAAGTAGAGGAAATAGTGCATCGTCTTACTTTAACCCATTGTGAATTTCAAAAGCCATTTATGAGATCCCAAAACTACAAAACTTATACCTACCAATTGCCATAGAGTTATTCAACCTCAAAGTTATGCCGGCTGCCACATATGGAATCCAGCTAATATGGACCTGTCTAACGGTCAAAAATCTCACGAAGCTTGAAAGCATAAAAACCAGATTCCTAAAGCTGGATATCTCAATTTCAAGATTCACAAGACATAGTTATGCCTACATATTAGCAAAGGAGTCTTACTTCTTAGAAGACATCAGAAAATACTTCGGACTACCAGAGACGCAGGCATACAAAACAGAGAAAAGCCAGGGAGATTCCAAACGAAGTCATGGAAATGGAAGCGTTAAACACAGACGAATGGAAAGAACCAAATTTTCGACTTCGCCACTTGTACACATGTTTCGCCGCCCACGGCTTCCTGGGAAAATATGTCAAAAACAAAGATACCATGAACCCGAGGAAAACTTCGTCTGGAAACTCTGTAACAAATCGTGCCCCAATTATCACCTAGAGAAGTGCGAAAAAAGAACTCAAACTCTAAACCAATTAATAACAGAATGGTTAAAATATTATATCATATGTATTGTACACATTGTGTTTAATAAATGTATATATTGTGAATTTCAAAACTCTCTGAGAACTGTTTGTCTACACGCACCCTATTATTTCTGCCATTGAGACACAATCGAATAATTCTAAGTAACCTTTGAAAAATTCCGAATGCTAACAGCAGGATACTGTATGCCTTTTCCCACTTAATTGAGTCGTATGCCTATTTGAAGTTTACATACAGATGATGCACAGCGCCATTATATTCCCAATTCTTCTCTAAAACTGTCATACGAAAACTCTGAACTATTATAGACCTGTTTGTTCTAAATCCACTTTAATGATCATCTATTACTTGACCAATACATATAAAGCAGAAACTTAAATTTTCTGAAATTTTGGTGTAATGTAGTTTTGTACTGAAAACGGTGATTTTAAATAGTAAATACATGTTTCGAATTTCCGTATTTCTTTTACAAAATTAAGTGCATAAGTTTTAAACATATGTATCCAAATTTTATTTACTACTGCCTTTCTGTATGTAAATTAATCAATTGTAATATTCATTTGGTTAGCTTACATATGGCCTTATCTAAAAAAGTTCGTCACGTAGGAACTGCGAACTGAGTCAATTCCTCAGCAAGTCGAAGTTGTGGTCCAATATTGCTGGTTTACGGAATATAAATATATGTTTGTTAAATTAGAAATACTCAATTCCTTATGCCAACTTATTTAAACGTGTGGATTGCAGCGGAAACAAATCTATCGTAATTGTTAATTGTTACGTTTTGAAAATTGTATAATTTGATAAACATATTGAGTAATTGAATGATTTATATCCACCAATTTTTATAAGTTTATTTAAAATATTAAATAAATTAAACTAATATATTATCTTATAGGATGTTTAAGGGTTAATTAAATAATTGTATTATATACTGACAGACCCTATAAAGGGCCCAAACAAACGTGGCAGCTGTTAGAGTGATTTTTTAAATTTTGGGTACCCGGTAAACCCTCACTTCTTATGGTCGGATTATATTATTTTTTGGAGAATACATTCCGTTCCATTTTAGTAGAATATACTGAGTTTCGATGGCAAAGATCGAATATCGCAACCATTAGAGCGAGTTCAAAATGTTCGTTTCATGTTAACTCCTAATGGTCGATTTTCGTGGTTAACGAATTCGATCTCTCTTTTTAATTGATTACTATATTCCAAGTTAGATTCTGTTGAAGCAAAAATTGCAGCCCACAGAGCATTGACAGACAATATATTATACATATATATTAAATTTGATTATGATCATTTCCGGCGTCTACTAGATAGGATCTAACTAACTAACTCACTGGCTCTATCGAATCCATAAGTTCAAGTCCGCGCAGACATAAGCTGTCTATACATCCTATCTTGAGCTAGTGTCTTCCAATCATCCCCTCAATAATCCACTTCCCTCAAATCATTCATAATATTATTCTCCCACCTCATTCTGGGTCTATACCAACTAGGCGTTTTCCCTCTGGTTTTCCAACAAGAAGCTTCCATACACCTCTTTAATTCTCCATTCGTGCCACATGTCCTGCCCATCGCAGTCTACGAGACATAACTGTTCTTATTATATCTGGCTTCTTATATGTACCATGTAACTCACTATTATGTAATATTCTCCATTCACCTGTCTGATCATCTCTCTTTGGTCCAAACATTTTCCTGAGACTTCATTCTCAAATACGTGCAATCTTCTCTCCTCCCTTAAAGTAAGAGTCCGTGTTTCGCATCCATATAATATAACTGGGAGAATAACAGTTTTATATATTTTCAGTTTAACATTTTTTAAAGGAGTTAGGACGACAAGAGTCACTGTAATGCATAATAACATGTATTTCCAGAATTGAGTTTATGTTTAATTTCTTTCTGCATCTCGTTTCTATTTGTAATTACTGTTCCTAGATAATTGAATTCAGCCACTTCTTCAAAATGTTCATTTGTCATAGGTTCAGTAAAGATGAATAAAATATTTAAAAAAATAATTTAATTAGAACAACTTCAACATCATTCCTTGAGAATTCGCTAAAATTAATGGATATAAAAATTATGAGATTTTTCAAACTGTAGCCATTTTCTACTCTTACAAAAATTAAGAATCGCTTATTTATTTAATATATTTAAAGGAGATTTATATTCACAAAATTGCTAAGTGTAGTTTTAAGCCCTAGTCCTAGAAAATAAATTTCTAAAATAGGTTAAACGTTTCAGAAGTAAAAACTGTTTATATTCTAAAAATATCATATAAGAATATAATAATACATTTTTACCACAGTCTAAAGGAAACAATTCTGGTGCAACTGCAATTAAACGGATGAGAAGAAAATAAGCAGGGATATTAGAAGAGAAACGCACCATACAATGAGCTCACTAGAGTTAATCAAGTTTCTCCATTGAAGGAAGATTAGCAATTTCTAAGGAATTAACATTCAGGGAACAGAGACAATTACTTCTCAAACAAATAACAAAGCAACCAGAGATTTGCTATTCTTCTTAAACTCAACTCAATTAACAATGATTTGATTAAGGTCACAATACAGCTTAAATTGGGCACTATGTTTAAGCTGTTTACAAACAAAACATGTAAAAAATAATTATTACTTTTATATCAATATGATATTTTAATCGTATAGTTATAAACAATAGATACATATAAAATAATCAATTTTTATTTAAATAATTTGTATCTAAAATTTCATAAAATTTAAAACATGTTTTGTTTTCGAAGACATAAAATAGGTACTATTAATTAATTATCAGATTCGCCTATAATAAAACTAATAAGATTTTCTTTTTGTAATCCGGATTAATTAACCAAAAAAGTTAAAAAAGACTCCACAGCGTGACAACTATAAAAGCTCCTTGGCCTACCACCCGGCTGCTGGCCTCACATCCACATGTGTTAATCATAGAGATAGACGTTCATTCACTCGGTGTATGGGTGACATGCGGTCAGCATGTCGGGTCTCCCAGCCGTTATAGCTCGTTTTCTAAATCTGGAGCCAAATGTGTCACGATGCTGGATGGCAAAGGTCCCACACTGACCGAAATTTCATGAGAAAATATCATCCCCCAAGGGGACTCGAAACAGCGCAAGTTCCATAGTTCTCCTCAAACACGTTACTGGAAATAAATTTTAACCTGTTATGAATAAACACTTTGTGATTTAATAAACACGTTGTTCAATATAACATTTTACCGCACAATTTGATATTGAATCTTTGCTCATTGAAAATCAAAATTCTATCCTTACTATAACAGTGCATATAGAAACATAATAAGAATACTGTTATGATACAAAATGAGATATTATTGGTAAGTGTGATATTAATGTAACAGAGACTCACGGATAATTATATTATCCAGTTTATGGTCAATATTATATGTGAATAAAATTAATAACAAATTAGATAAATTTTGAAGTGGCTGAATTCAAATAGTTAGGAACAACAATTACAAATAAGAATCAGATGAACAAAGAAATTAAACATAGGGTTAATTCTGGAAATATGTGCTATTATGCATTATATGGATTTTTGTCTTCCCAACTCCTTTCAGGAAACAAACTGAAAATATATAAAACTGTTTTTCTCCCGGTTATATTATATGGATATGAAACATGGAGTTTTGCTTTAAGGAAGGAAAAGATATTACCAGTATTTGAGAATAAAGTCCTTAGGTATAATTATGTACCAAAGACAGATGAGCAGACAGGCGAACGGAGAAGACTACATAACAGCGAGCTACGTGTTCTTTATAGGAAAGCATATATAGCAAAAATACCGATTGTTAAGTTTCGTATACTACGATAGGCAGGACATATGGAACAAATGGAGAATGAAAGAGGGGCATGGGAGCTTCTGGTAGGAAAACCAGAGTGAAAAGCCCAGTTAGTAGTCCAAGAATGAGCTGAGATAATAACATTAACAATGATTTAAGGGAAGTAGTTTATGTAGAGGATGATTGGAAAACAATAACTGAGGATAGGGATATATATAGAGAGCTTATGTCTGCGCGACCATGAACCTACGGGTTCGATAGTGCCAGAGAGTTACTTAGTTATTTTATGTGAACAAAAATAAATATATTAATTTAAGGTATATAAATTTAATGATATAATTGTCTGCAAGAGTCGGCCGCGGTGAACTTGTTGTTATGCTTCTTGCCTATATTTCCGAGAGTCGCGGGTTCTAACCGTACTAGGGTCGATGGATATTAAAGAGTGAAAAATCCAAGCAACAAGTCCTCCGGTAGGGAGTTTAAGCCGTGGGCCCCAAGTCTGAATATATTTTCAGGCTCGTAAAAGATCCTTAAGCCTGAATAAAGAGACTTCTAAGCAAAATTTACCGACATCAACTTCCTAGAAATACCTTAGTTGCCTGTCAGATGTGTCATTTGGTCGGTGTGTTGACCGCATGCCACCCATGACATCGATTAGCAAATAAGGTAACTAAAAAAAATAACTTGGACTAGTCACTCCTTACAAAGGAGAGGCTATAAATCAACAATGGGCTACGCCATCATTGGTAGATAGATAGATAGATAGATAGATAGATATTGTCTGAAAACATATTATCTAAATAAAGGAGCGCAACTTCTCTGAAAGGAATATTTCTCATTCCATTTGTTATATAACTCTGCTTACAAATGATCTACACATAGGCTCTAATCCAAAGATAGTAATTTATCTTCTAAAAGACAAAAAGAGTCTTGTATTTTCTTTGTGCAACGAAATTGCAATTTCCCACGATTATATAACGCAGAGATTGACAATACATATTCCACATATGAATGGCAAGCAAAGCGTACTCTTTATCGTCTTTGTAATACTGCACAGCATTTCCTGTATGTAGCAATAATGTTGCTACAGTCGTTCTAATTTAAAAGGTTTGTGTAGGGTTAGAAATTAAGTTGTGAGTTAAAATAGAGAGGGGAAGAAACAAGAGATGCAAAGAGCAACAGAAGAAAGGGAATTAAAATAGAGAAACAGTCACTTAAACGATAAAAATCTGAAATATTGCACAACTTCCTGAGACGTTCTTTACTCGGAAACCTTTTTCCAGAGAATAAGAATGACATTGTTACACTTTCTCTGACCTAATGAGAATAAAGACTTCTATTATGCTTCCTAGTGGTAGCGTTCTGCTTCGTTACGGACATAATAGTGTATGTGGCACAAACCAAGCGGTGACCTTGCTAAGAATGCACTTGTCCAGACATACAGAACATCAAACTTTTTTGAGATGTTCTTTTTTATTGCGATACCGAAGATCTTAATTTTGAATTATGACGAAGATCATCTGCAACTTATTGTTTGCAGATGATCAAATAATGTTTGCAGGGGATGAAGATGATATGAAATATATGATAAATAAATTAATGGAAGAATATAAAATATGGGGGCTGAATATAAATTTACAGAAAACAGAATATATGTGTTTGGGAAAGGATGTGGATGACCTCATACTTGAAACAGGGAAAAAAAAATGTGAATTTTTTAAATATCTTCGGTCAATAATTACAACTTTAGGTACCTGTGAGAGACATGTACAGACTAAAATTGCAATGACAAAAAATGCAACTAAGACATTACATGGAGTAATTTCGAACAAAAATGTTACAAAGGAGACTAAAATTAAAATTTATAAGAGCATAATACAGAACATTTTGTTATATGGAAGCGAAACTTGGTCTTTGACGGAATTACAAAAGAATAAAATTAGAACAGTCGAATTCGATTATTTTAGAAAAAGCCTCCAAAAAACAAGATAGGATAAAATAAGAAATGAATTCCTTTGGAGAGAAATGTAGGTCACCACATCTGTTGTTAAGAGGATTGAAAATCAAACGCTTAAATGGTATGGCCATGTACAAAGAATGGAAAATGAAAGATGGCCAAAAAGTATATACCAATGGTCACCCCCTGGAAGAAATAAACGTGGCAGACCAAGATGTAAACGGAAAACCTACGTCAGAACTATAATGGATGATAGGAATTTGGAAGAGGGAGATTCGAATGATAGAGATAAATGGAAACTGAAGACGGCAAACCTATAAGTGGGGGAAAGCCGAAGAAGAAGAAGGACGAAGATCACAACTCCTTTCAAAAACGCTGAGCTGAAAATATATAAAACTCCTATTCTCCAAGTTATGTTATATGGATGCGAAACGTGGACTCTTACTTTAAGAGAGGAAAGAAGATTACGAATATTTGAGAATGGAGACCCAGGAAAATTTTTGGGCCAAAAAGAGATGATCTGACAGGTGAATGAAAAAAGTTACATAATAAGTTACATAATAGTGAGCTACATGGTACGTGTAAGAATATAATAAAAACAGTTAAGTCTCGTTGACTGCGATGGGCATAACATGTGGCACGAATGGGTAATGAAACAGGTGCATGGAAGCTTTTTGTAGGAAAACCAGAAGGAAAACGCGCAGTTGGTAGACCAAGAATGAGGTGAGAGAATAACATTATCCATGATTTGAAGGAAGTGGATTATAAAGGGGATAATTGGAAAACATTAGCTCAGGATAGGGTTGTATGGAGAGCTTATGTCCTCCACGAGGCAATGAACCTGCGGGTTCGATAGAGCCAGTGAGTTAGTTATTAGGACGGATAATTTCAGTACAGACTTCTAGACTACCAAAATATATGTAGAGCCGACTTCCAGAAAGTAGTGTCCATTTTCAATCAGGAGATGGATCGGCTGCACGCAATACAGTAATTATATTGATTGAGAAGATTGTGAGGGAACTACCATATATCCATGTAGGAATTGGAATACATAAAATATGGTATCAAAACAAATGCTCTTTGATAATCCATTCATACTCTGTTAATACAGCACATTCATAAGGCAAAAACGCTGAACGAACCAGCTGTAAGGATAATTATGTTGCTAGAACCAATGTACTACATTCCTAATAATAATTTATTTATAAGTAGGTTTACAATGTAATAAAATATCTTCTTGTGCCCAACGTTTTTTCAAACTTTATCTTCTTTCTCATCTCTTCTCTATCTTCCCATTCCAATTCTTCCAGACCTAGCTCCCTCATACCTTATCATTAATAATAATAATAATAATATTAATATTAATATTAATATTAATATTAATAATTATAATAATAATAATAATAATAATAATTTACTCACTGGCATTATCTAACTTACAGGTTCATGGTCGAGTGGACATCCCTATCCTGAGCTAATGTTTTCCAATCATCCCCTGTATAATCTTCTTCCTTCAAATCATGGTTAATATCATTCTCTAGCCCCATTCTTGTTCTACCAATTAGGAGCTTTCCCTGTGGTTTTCCTACAAGAAGCTTCCATGCACTCCTTTCATTCCCCATTTGTGCCACATGTCCTGTCCATCGTAATCTATGAGAATTAACTGTTCTTATTATAACTGGCTTCCTATAAATATAATGTAGCTCACTGATATGTAGTCTTCTCCACAATAATAAATAACAATAATATTTTTTTTGCCTGTGTTAGGCTGTTAGATTATTATTATTAATATAATAATAATAATAATAATTATTATTATAATTAATTATTATAATTAATTATTATTATAATTAATTATTATTATTATTACTATTATTATTATTACTATTATTATTATTATTACTATTATTATTATTACTATTATTATTACATTTGAACTGAATTTAGATTAACCTTCCTTACATATTTTTATATGCTTCACGTAAAAGGGTTTTATTGAGACACGACCTGTCGGGAGGGGATTTTCAACTCTGGATTATACACATACGTTTTTCTGAGCACATAAGGATATAGAGGACCTCTTTAGATAAATTATTAACTTAATACCAGGGCCAGCTCCGAGACAACATGAACATTTAAGACAAAACACGCCTCTCAGTAATTCATACTGAACAAGGCCAATATGATGGATGATGATTATGATAGTCATATTATCTTCGGACACCATTTGAGCTTTTAACGTTTCCCGACATTTGTTTTACAAGTTAGGATAAACCTCGAAAAGAAAACTTCAACTAGGAAACTTGTCCCGACTGCGTACGAAACAGAGATGTTATTCTGAGACCACAGCGGTGGATACAATAACAGTCTTTCTTCTTCTTCCTTCCTTCCAAGTATTTGGCCAAGGTCTGTTACGATCCTATAGAAATTTTTCCCTCCAGCGTTTCATAGGACGGCCCAGAGATCTTCGTCCTCTTGGTATACAATTATAAACAGCTTTGGAGATCCGATTTGAACTCATTCTTTCAAGATGGTGTTTCCAATTTAGTTGGTACTGTTTAATATATTCAAAAATTGGCGTAGTCTTCAATTATTTTCCGATCGCATCTGGTGTAACCCGCTGTTCTGCGCATGAATCTCATTTCACAAGCCGTTATTCTGCTTTCATGTTGTCTTTTTAGTGTCCATGCTTCACTATCATAGGTCAACACTGGTCTAGCCAAAGTGTTATATAAAAGTAATCTGGTGTCTTTTTGTACAAGGGATGGTTTCATAACTTGATTAATAATTCCCAAACTTGTATTAAAACTAGTAATGTTTTCAGGTATATCCTTTTCTTCCCAGATAGAGAGATAATATCCAAGATATTTAAATTGATTAGATCTCTCTAAAATTTTATTCTGGAGACAGATGGGGTCCTTCCCACGAAATGCCATAATTTTAGTTTTATTAATTGATATTTCCATATTAAATTTGGCACCTATTTTTTGTAAATTATAAATTGATCGTTGCAAATAATTTTCGGAAAGTGCCAGAAGAGCTGAATCGTCTGCAAAATGAATAGCATCGAGTTTGAGGTTCCTATTGATGGGTATATATCCTCGTTGTGTTTTCCTCCATTCGTTTATTAATCTATGTATATATAATGAAATAATAATAGTATTAATAATAATTCTTCTACTTCTTCTTCTTCTTCGGCTTTCCCCCATTTATAGGTTTGCCGTCTTCAGTTTCCATTTAACTTTATCATTCCAATCTCCCTCCTCCAAATTCCTATCATCCATTATTGTTCTGACGTAGGTTTTCCATTTACATCTTGGTCTGCCACGTTTATTTCTTCCAGGGGGTGACCATTGGTATATATTTTTTGGCCATTTTTCATTTTCCATTCTTTGTACATGGCCATACCATTTAAGCGTTTTAGTTTCAATCCTCTTAACAACAGATGTGGTGATCTTTTTTTCTCTCCAAAGGAATTCATTTCTTATTTTCTCCTGTCTTGTTTTTTGGAGGCTTCTTCTAAAAAATCGAATTCAACTGTTCTAATTTTATTCCTTTGTAATTCCGTCAAAGACCATGTTTCGTTTCCATATGACAAAATATTCTGTATTATGCTCTTATAAATTTTCATTTTAGTTTCCTTTGTAATATTTTTGTTCCAAATTACTCCATGTAATGTCTTAGACGCATTTTTTGCCATTGCAATTTTAGCCTGAATATCTCTCTCACAGGTACCTTAACTTAATAATAATAATAATAATAATAATAATAATAATAATAATAATAATAATAATAATAATATTTAAACTTTAATATGTCTTTCGTATATCTTGTTTAACCGTAGAGGAACGTAATTAGTTTTATATTATCTTTAAAAACATTATAAAGTAGTTGGTTGACAATTCGGTACAACATAGATGGACGGGGGCTTGACTCCCGATAGACCAAGATTTTAGACTAGTCTAATTCTTCTGGGGTAATATGAGCGCTGGGGTGCACTAAGTCTATAACTGAAACGAGTAACATATGTATGTTCTGCATACAAATTCGGCTGTCCCGCAGGACTAACATCTAGTGTCCACTATCTATAAATAAATCTTACCTTCTAAAGAGCCTCATAAGGGTTGTAGAGGGATCACTTTACATTTGCCATCTTCAGAAGAGTATTTAACTATTCTGCAGATGGAATATTTAGCTTGATTTATAAAAAATATGAATATAATAAAACGTATAAAAATACGTTATGTAGACAGTTTCACACAAACTATGTAACAGTGTTTTTTATTTGAAATTTTATCTTATGTAATATTCTTGAAAGTAAAATTGAAAAACGTTCTACATTTTATTTACGCCTAAGATGTACTTAAAATTCTATTATTATGTTAAAGTCGAATCAATATATATAGTCCACCGCTGTGGTCTCGAAGTAACGCGTTGCCTTGTCACGAAGTGGGCCCGGGTTCGATTCCCGGTCAGGGCAGTTTTTCTGGGTGAGGTTTTTATCGGGGTTTTTCCTCACCTGTAAGACAAATGTCAAGAAAACTTTAAAGCCCAAACAGTCCCCGAAATCATGTGGCCATCATCATCCTTCACCGGTGTGGAAAGCAACGGGAAGCTACACACCTACAATTCCCTAGTAAAGCTGCAAGCATAGCATGAAAATGCTATGATTGTAGTGAAGGACCTGCCTTCGGGCAGAATTACTATATATATATATATATATATATATATATGACATGAATAGAAAAATACCGGTAAACGCCTGGAAATGAACGCCTGGCTCAGGTGTTTATTTTTCTTTTCATGTCATATTCCGCCTGAATTGCTAATTGTAAAAGTTTAATTATAACATGTATATATATATATATATATATATATATATCTGTAAATCTATAAGCATTTAATAAAAATAATGGATAATTCAAGAATCCCAAAAATGCTGATGC
Organism: Diploptera punctata; assembly: GCA_030220185.1. Taxonomy (NCBI): domain Eukaryota; kingdom Metazoa; phylum Arthropoda; class Insecta; order Blattodea; family Blaberidae; genus Diploptera; species Diploptera punctata. The sequence goes on along the minus strand of JASPKZ010006458.1, from coordinate 301,139 downwards.
AATGTAAGCCCAAAGGATATCGTCGACCAGGAAGACCTCTTAAAACAGTGCTAGATGTGGCCGAAATAGGACTACAGAGGCCTAATTCGTAAGGGATGATGACGTGTGTGTATATATATATTTGTGTGTGTGTGTGTGTGTGTATGTGTGTGTGTATGGGTGTGTTCTAGGTTGATATGGATATATTTAATCTTTGATATTGTGAGACGAATAATCCACACTAGATCAGTAAATGCACTGGATTAGTTACATAATACAGTCATATCAGTCCGATACCAAACTCGCCTTATAATAGAAGTATTAATTTAAATACAGATATTAAATGAATGAGAGAGAGAGAGAGAGAGAGAGAGAGAGAGAGAGAGAGAGAGAGTGTGTTGTTAAGAATAAATTAATCTAGGCGTGAGTTATCAGTAGCATCGTGACTTAAAATTTGAACGGAATAACATATACTGCAGAAGACCTTAAAATTAAAATAGACTGCTGCGATATTACAGAACTAGCCCCAGCTGATGAATGAAACAGTGACATCCCCATATCCATTTCAATCAACTAATGTATCATTGCCAAATCCCCCCTAATAAAGCGACTAGTCCCGATCGAAAATGGTCATACTACACTTAGTTTCTTTCTGTATCGAACCTTGTGACGTTTTAGGTGAATAATTATTGATTAAAATCATGTATGGAAGCAAAGGGCATCGAACCGGTGTCCACGTTGTTCCTATACACACACACACACACACATGTTATATATATATATATATATATATATATATATATATATAACTAACTAACTCACTGGCACTATCGAATCCGTAGGTTCATGGCCGCGCTGACATAAGTTCTCCACATATCCCTATCCTGAGCCAATGTTTTCCAATCATCCTCTGTATAATCTACTTCCCTCAAATCATAGTTAATGTTATTCTCCCACGTCATTCTTGGTTTACCAACTGGGCGTTTTCCCTCTGGCTTTCCTACAAGAAGCTTCCTTGCACGTCTTTCATTCCCACATGTCCTGCCCATCGCAGTCTACGAGACTTAACGATTATCATTATATATGGCTTCCTATAAGACCATGTAATTCACTGTTATGCAGTCTTCTCCATTCACCTGTCTGTTAATCTCTCTTTGGTCCAAAATTTTTCGTAAGAACTTTATTCTCAAAAACTCGTAATCTCCTTTCCTCCCTTAAAGTAAGAGTCCATGTTTCGCATTCATATAACATATCTGGTAGAATAATAGTTTTATATATTTTCAGTTTAACGTTTTTTGAAAGGAGTTTGAAAGACAAAAGTCTCTGTAATGCATAATACCATGCATTTCCACAATTGAGCCTATCTTTAATTTCCTTGTGCCTCATTCCAGTTTTGTGATTATTGTTCCTAGTATTTGAATTCAGCCACCTCCTCTCAAAATTTCCCTCATTTGTCATTAGCTGTCCATTTCCATTATATAATGTATTTCTATGTGTGACCATATATTTAGTTTTATTGATATTTAATTTCAGTCCCAATTTCTTAGTTTTACTCAGTAGTGTGTGCGTGTTTGCCTTGAGTATCTCCTCGCTATCGCCCGATAGTACCACATCATCAGCGTAAACTAACAGCTTATTAATACCATTGAGTTGTAGGCCTTCTTCATCCTCTAAAGATTTGATGGCATGCCCTAATACAAAATTAAATAGTAGAGGAGATAATGCATCTCCTTGCTTCAACTCATTCTAGATTTCAAAAGTATCCGAAAACTGTTTGCCTACACGCACCCTACTCTTTGTGCATTTAGACACATTCGTATAAGTCTAATTAAGTTTTTTGGAACTCCGAACTCTAGCAGGATACTATATAACTTCTCCCTCTTAACTGAATCGTATGCCTTTTTGAAGTCTACGTATAGTTGATGTACAATACTATTATATTCCCATTTATTTTCTAAAATCTGTCTTAAGCTAAAAATCTGATCTGTTGTAGACCTGTTTCTTCTAAATCCACATTGATGATCTCCTAGAATGTCATCAATATAAGGAGTAAGTCTGCTTACTAATATAATTGTTAGAATTTTGTACAAAGTTGAAAGTAATGAGATGCCCCTATAGTTGCTGCAATCAGTTTTGTCTCCTTTCCTATATGTTGGTATGATAATCGATTTTTTCCATTCATCTGGAAGAGCTTCTTTATCCCAAATAATATTAAGCAACTGGCGTATCTTGTCCATCAATTTTTCTCCCCCTGATTTTATTAGTTCTGCTGGGATCTCATCTCAACCTGATGCTTTATACAGCTTCAATTTTTCTATCGCCATTTCAACCTCTAATGCACTTGGTTCTGAGACTAGCATTTCTGCTGTCTGTAAATTATATTCTTCTATATCCTGTTTTGTATGTACATATAATAGATGATTAAAGTAACTTTTCCATCTATTTAATATACTCCTTGAATCTGCAATCATATCCCCATTTTCATTCCTATTTTTTTCTAGCCTGAAACCCTTTCTACTCTATCCTAATTCCCTGATATAATTCTCTAATGTTCCTATTTTTGGCATTCATTTCAAGATAATTAATCTTCTCTCTCAAATATTCCCTCTTTTTACTCTTTAGTAAGCACATGATTTCCCGTCTAATACTACCCAATTGCTCCAAATGTACCTCTTTTGGCTCGTGCAACCATTTCATTTTTGCTAGCTTTCTTTTTTTTTACAGTGTTGGCACATTCCTCATCAAACCATTTCTTGTTTTGCTTCTTTAGTAAGTAACCAATGCTCTCTGATGCTGACAATTTAATATTATCTCTTATAGCCTCCCATTCTTTATTTATATCAGTTTCTTCTTCGTTTGTCACATTGTCATCTGAAGATTTCAGTACTTCAAATCTATTAGCAATTTTAATTTGGTATTCTTGCCGCATATATATATATATATATATATATATATATATATATATATCGCGTTTTGCTTCTAAGCATAATAAAGTTAATAGTTAAATGTTCTGAACCAATACGAAACTAAAGATGAAACCAATTGCTACAAAGAGTGAAAATTGGGCATTATTTTTACCTTATGTTTTATATATCTCAACATGGCTCGAATTAGTGGTACGGGAAATGTCCAACTGGTTACCAATCTCGACCCAAGTGTTATGGAACAACTGTAGTGTTACCTTATTGACAGCAGCATAAATGCTTAGTTGTAAGTCTGCCAAATAACGTATTGATGTAGAGTAGACTGGTACTTAACAAACCGACATAGAAAAAAAAATCGGGTGGATGAGAGGTCTTGCAGGCTACGTGATGTAGAATGATCCTCTTGCCAAACAACTTACAAGTATCATTTTATATTATATTATCTTCCTGATATGAGTTGTGTGATCAAGTATCACACATTGATCATTTGTGAACATGCAGGTCACGGTTACTGGCCTATCTATTCTTCTCTCTTTGGTCCGAAAATTTTAAAATATATCTTGTGAAGTTTTTTGTCCTTGTTTAGCGAACTGCGAAGGAATGAAGGTACTGAGGCAGTTCTCATTAAAAGAGTTCTGGAAAAAATACAAGTGTAACGCTTCTAAAATTAACAACACCGTTGAATTAAAAATTCTGGACTGTACCTTGAGATCTATCAATCCTGAACTTTTTTGGATGCATGTTTTTTTTTAAATTATAATTGTTTTGTTTTATTGTACTTATAAGCGGAAGGGATTAATCTTTATTTAATTATTTTTAATGTAATGTTGACACAGCTTCTTTGGAGCGAGTAACAAATAACATCAATAACATAATATTATTTTAAGCTCTAATATTAAATTATTCTACGAAGACAGGAATAGAATCGGCGTGTTTCCGAACTACAACCTCTAACATCAAGTCCACGTCAAACGTACTTCAGTTCTTTCTACAGTACAGCTAGTTCAGTCGTGTACGTGATGGCGTTTCGTTCAACTACCATCACACGAACGAAGAGGCTAGGCAGACAGATTATAAATAATATGGTTAAGTTTCGTGAAGTAAAATATTAAATTAATTTAAAGTATTGTACTCCAGTTTTCATGTATTCCGGATTGTGCGCTTGAAGTCTGTCCTAATGGTTCCCCTCGTTATAATAGGGACATACTTTTATCATTTTACAGCCTTTTAGAATAATAATTCAGGTGTTGGTGTGTCATTTGTACCTCGAGACTAAACACAGGAATCACCAAGAATGCAATGTCACTAGGAGATACCTAGAAACATTTATATGATGGCTAATCAAATAATCGGTGTACTGGTGGTAGGTGCCCTGCCTCTGGTCCAAAAGGTCTCTGGTTTAAATCGGTTGGATTCCATAGATATTTTAGGATATAAATTTCAGGGAGGGGCTTCAAGCCGTAGGACCGAGTCTGAAAAGTCATAAAAGAACATCAAGGCTAAATTATTGGCATTTAAGTAAAATTTAAATTACCTTTTCCACCCAAGTAATAACTTAGTTGCCTACTAGATGTGTTTTTGAGGTCATGTGATAACCACATGCCACTCGCTGATATCTGTATATCCATCCATAGTAATTCTGCCTGATGACAGGTCTTTCACTGCAATCATAGCATTTCCATTCTATGCTTCGCAGCTTTACTAGGGAATTATAAGTGTGGTAACTTCACGTTGCTTTCCACACAGATGAAGGATGATGATGATAATGATAAGGATGATGATAATGATAAGGATGATGATGGTTGGATGATTTTCGGGTAGCGTTGGGCCCTAAGCTTCCTGACATTTGTCTTTCAGGTGAGGAAAAACCCCGAAAAAAAATCTCACCCAGGAACCTGTCCCCACCGGGAATAGAACCCGTGCCCGCTAAGGCAGCACGCTACCTCGAGACCACAGCGGTGGACACATCTGTATATACTGTATATAAATAATCAGCTTGGTATAGTAACTAACAGAGAGCACCCTTGCCCCACGAAGGAGTGTAGGGTATACACTACTACTACAAAAGTATATCTGTACAGTGGAGGAAATTGGTATAAAGCCACTAACTTTTATTAGTAAAACAACCTGAAATATTTATGCAAATACCGTATGTGTGTCATAGATTACATATAATTATCCTGGACGTAATTTCATACAGGTCTCCTCATTTTGTATTTATTATATATGTAAATAATATGTAAAATCTAAGAAAACGCTGTCCTAGTGGTGGAAATCGGTATAAAGCCAGGTCAACTTCTGGCTCTTACAGAGGCATAAATGTAAACAAAACACTGCAATTACATGGAGACGACGTGTCTGTGAGCATCGTTCATCAGTTACAAGTCAGCAGTACGTACAATGCCACGTGGAAAGCCTCTATCAAATGAAGAGAAAACAAGAGTTAGTGCCTTCAAGGAGATGGGCCTTTCCAATAGACAAATACCTACGAAATTGGGGCTTCAAGATGTGTCATAGATAATTTTGTCAAACTGGGCTTACAATATGAAAAAAAACGGGAAATATGGACGGACAAGAAAATTGTCTGAGCGCACTAAACGTCTAATTTTCTTCTCAAATCCAGGCTGATTTGAAGTTGCCAGTAACAGCTAGACGAGTACGACAAATTCTGTCAGAAGACAAGAACCTAAAATTAAAAAAAAACACCTCTGAACGATGCACATAAGAAAGTTAGAATGACTTTTGCTGAAGAACATATGTCCTGGACCTCAGAATGGAATAAAGTAATGTTCAGTGATGAGAAGAAGTTTAATCTGGACGGGACTGATGGCCTCCAGTATTACTGGAACGACCTCCGTACTGTAGAGCAAGTTAGTATGAATAGAAACTTCGGTGGTGGAAGCGTTATGATTTGGGCAGCATTCTGCTTTAAAGGAAGATAAAAAATAGTATGGATACGCATCAAGATGAATTCTGAGTCCTACACTGAGGAGCTTCTGGAGTCCTAATTGATACGGATGTATGAGGAATTTGGCGAAGATCTAATTTTTCAGCCAGATAATGCTTCCACTCACGTGTCTGCCAAATCAAAGGAGTGGTTCAGGAAGAAAGAAATGCCACTTTTGACGTGGCCAGTCAGAAGTCCTGATTTAAAATTCAGCCCGATTACCATTTTCCCTGCGATTTTTCTTAATTGCAGTCATCTTTTTAATTTTTGACGTAGAAATTGCTCTTCTGGTTCTAGGGTTCGCGGGTACAAACCCCGCCGGGTCATTGAGTTTTTAAGGGCATATGAAACCTGAGAATGGCTTCCTTCGAAAGGGAATCAAAGTGTTGTGTCCGTTGTCTTAGATTTACGGCAAGTAAATGAACCTCGAGCCTGAAAAAAAAAGAAGTCTCTGAGGAAAATTTGCTAAACCTTTTATGATCAGATTTGAATTTCCACGCTAGTGATCTTGACCTATTAAGGAGTGTAGATAAATAAAATAACACAACGTTGCCGATTTCATACGCTAAAGAAATAAACATAATATTGTATGCAGAGTTCATTTTCAGGACAACTTCTCTGAGAACAGTGTTTCCTATTCAGTAAAACTTGCCCAAAGCGGAATCTTATGGGACCAATTTTTTTCCACATTAGACAAAATTTCGCATATAAAAAATACAACTTATTAATCATCTTAGGTTATAGAGTACCGTGTATGTCTTTTTACATACATTGGATTAATTGTAGTTCCGCTGCCGTTGAAAAGTGAAGTATAGTATATATGTATGTATGAGCGACTTCAACGGTAATGCGTGAAAAAAACAGTCCCGTTTCGTCAGCGTTAAAAATGTTTCTTAGGCGCTTATCCTAAAATTAAAATATGCAGTTTCGTTTTCCGCTCACTAACACATTCCTCGAAAATTTTATTCCACACTACATTGTGCCGTCTTTTAAACTGTCCAGCCAACCTGAAGATGCTTTGAAATCGTTATTCCCTAGGGATTTAGCAACAGCTAGAGCTTTAATTTGGAGCATCGGTCCATACATTTGGTAATTTATCTTCAATCACTTTCAATTTTTCGTTTGATGACAATGATACATGCGTTTTAGCCATCTTTATTCCGTATATTCATAATGCTACCTGTGAAAGGTCGGCCTCAGAACTTAAACTGAACCAAAATATTTCACTCAGACTCCTAGACTAAGAAATTAAAATAATTTCTTAATTAGGACCTGTATTATTATAATGTTAATCTCTATTGGATGAAATAATCATCGCAGGTATATGAAACGTATATGAAATCAAACCGTGAGAACACGAGGATTTTGATTTTTATATCATCAAATAAAAATAAATTAAGTCAAACGGAAGTTGATAGAATTAAGAATAAACGATCAGTTAATAATTAAGGAAACCATTTAACAAGTACATGGTACCGTTTTTGTTAAGCGACAGGTTCTTGACGCGGCAACAAAGAAGTTAATATTTTAGGAAGTCTATTGTACTAGCAGATTACTGGACATTTCTTTGTGGACCAGTGATCCAAGTTCTTAAACCGAGCTTCGCTGACAGGTCATGCACAAAGCTTTGATGTATGACTTGGAAACTACAGCGTGGAGTAAACAACTCATTATAGCGAACTCGACAAACCGCGAGGACGCGAAGCCTAGCAAACAAGCGGGAAAATGTCATTGACCCATGGGAGTGTTCATATAGGGAACATGGTGGATCCTTGTCCAATGGAAAGATGGCGATTCCTTCTTTGGTACTAAGGAATCGTTGTCAGCCAATATAATAAAGTGTTGTATCGCGACAAGGTAATGACCTCATGACGACACGAGGACAGAGAGAGGGTAACGAAGTTTACCTTGTACCTAACAATAATTATGTTAAGTCAGTTCAGCGTTTTGAGTTCAGAGTTCGGAGTCCTGAGTCCGGCGGAACTCACCGAGTCGGAACAGACTCACCGACAATTAGCAAAATACAAACATAACTTCACTTAGAAATTATTCATCCGGCTAGATCCTCAGAGATTCCATCTTGGATTCTGAATGCGTTCTTGCGGCCAATACCTTGTCCGACTTTAATGTGTCTACAATCTTACATGTGTATACAGTGTCCATCGATTAATAAAATATTTTTATTAAACTTCATCTCGCGTAGTCTTGCGCCGGCCAGCTCCTTGCTTATCCCTAGAGAAAGAACCTCAACTCTACCGATTTCCAACCTGAGCGACTTAAATTCTCATACATGGAGAAATCCTTTGAATACTCCTGGCGTCCAACATCCATTATTACCTATGTACCCAGTAATACCCCTATAAAACTAATGTAAGATTTTAGGGAGCAATGGTTATTTTTAAGACAGGTATCTGTATTTCACATAATGGGTGTGCAGCGAGTCCGAAATAAAATGTCAGGTCCAGGTAGAATCTCTACTTACCCGACGGCAGTAATCATTCCCTCCTGTTTTTTTTTTTTACCTAACGGGAATTCAATGGAGTGGAAACAAATTTATTTCTCTCTCTGTATTTCCGCTTTATATTTTTTATGAATTGTGTAGAAAGATCTTTCCGTTTCCGCGTTGGATATATTCCTTTTTATGCAAAATAAATACACGCAAAATTACTATTATTTCACCTGGACCAATAAATTTGTTCGATTGGACAGATTTCCGCATTATTCACGTTTCGGACTAAATAAGTTTTACTGCATAAGTTTTAATCGGATTTTGGAATAAAAACGATAGTGTGAATTTCCTAAACTGAGGTAACTTATCAAAATAGAAATTCAAACGAAGTTAGATGTATAGCTTGACCGCAAGATACTCGAGGGATTTCAAGTTTCCTGAGAAGTTGCATTGTTAGAATAGCCTTAAGGAGGTGGCTTCTGTTTGGCTTGCATCTACCTTCATATCTGATCCCCATCATAATGGATAGTCTGAGCAAGCATTCCACGGTTCGGTGGTTTTCACGAACCTTTCCTTCAATATTAATCGCAAACTTCTATCATTCAATGGTCATTATGAAAGTTTTGTTTAGATAAATAGTACAATATTCTTTTTATCATAACTTCACATCTAAAAAGCATACGTAATTTCCATTGTGGCTTACTACTCATATCCTACGCACCATACTCTGAAGTTATGATGAGCACGATTAAATCATAGATCTGCTTAAAAAATCTGCACAGAGCATGTGATTAAATGTCATAATTAGAGCGAGGAATTTTATGAAATTTCATGTTTTAAACTACTAGTCAGTGAGCACTGAGACTAAATATATTTACTTCTTCTTCTTCACGGTTTAGGCTTATTTATTAGCCTGTTCCGGCTCAAAATTGCTGCTCTTTCCATCTTTTCCTTGGTCTTCTCAAACTCCGTCTTCCTCGTGGTGAATAGTTGTATGCTGCTTTTGATATTCTATTCTCAGTCATCCTTGCCAAGTGTTCTTTCCAGTTTGTTCTGTATTTCTCTATTGTTGAGTTTAATTCCTCTATTTTTAGTTGTTGTCTTATTTCTGTGTTATGTTTTTTTTATCTGTTCTTTGATATCCTGCTATTGGTCTGAGGAATCTCATTTCAGCAGCATGTAATAGGCAGATGGTTGTGTTGTCACTGTCCATGTTTTGGATCCTTCTTCTTCACTTCCTGGTTTAGGCAAGAGTTGCCTGTTCCGTCTTCACTAATAGATCTAAGACCATCTCTTCCGAGGACGTCATGTTTCGGATCCATAAGTAATAATAGGCACTGCCATTGTCTTGTATAATTTCATTATAGAGTCATTCCTGGCTTTATTTTTCAAAGTTCTTTTTAGTCTTCCTGTTATAAAATTAAACTTATATATGTTGTTATTTATATCTAATATATGTAATATGTTACTACTTGTTCTATTGGTTTATTTTCTAATATTATCTTTGTCCGAACTGGATGAGCACCCTTGAAGGCCACTGTTTTTTTTAGTATATTTCCATGTTGTATTTTTTTTATATTTAATTTAGTTTATATAGCGTTCTTTGTAGTTCGTCTTCTACTTTTGCTATTAAAACCTGGTCATCTGCAAAGGCTACTGTTTTTATTACTATATTTCCTAAGTTAATTCCCCCAGTCGTCATTTGCTTCCATGATCTTATCATGTCGTCGAAATAAATGTTAAAAAGCGTGGTTGGTAGTGGACAACCTTGTCTAACTCCTCCTGTTATATGTATTGGTTCCGGTTGATTTATTTTATGTTCACTTCTATATCTATACCTCTATGCAAGAAATGATAGAAGTGAAAATTTCATACTCCTTCATATTTTTTCAATTTTCAAATTCCAGTACTTTTTAAAATAAAAGTTCTAGGATTTCATTAAAATATTTTTGAAATTAATGTACTTATGTAATATTTTACAATGTAATGTGGTAAACAAGTAAAAAATCTTCAGTATCAATTTATAAATCGATTTTATAAAGCAAATAATTGGATGAAGAGGGACCAAGTTAGATGGAGGTTTTTGTCCTAAACTTGATCCCCAGAACAAGAACATGAACTAGATGAAAAAGTATAGAAGAACAATGTTGGAATATTCTGTAGCCAGGTAGTTGTTAGTTAGTTCTTGCTACCTGAGGGCAGTTCTTACTACCTGCACGGATTACATTATTTAAATGTAGGAAAGACTGCCACTGCTAAACTTGAAGCAGTGTTTTTTGAAATTAGTAAAGTTCAGGTAGGTAAGGACAACATTTTTCTCACTTACATCAAACTATCAAATATATCATGGTACAAGTACGCTGCCATAACATCATATGATGTTGAGTATAATTTTTCATAGTGCAAAACAATTATAACAGACATGCCTTATAGTTAACTATCAGAACATATAGAAAAAAACTTCTGTGTATTACAAACAGAATTGACAATTGGATTTTTCAAAGCAAAAGTAGACCATGACTAGACACTATGTTAGGCCCATTTCATAAAAAAACTAAATTAAAATAATTCTAACTACATTTCACCATGTTTGTAGTTCAATATTAAATGTAAATGTAATTGCAAAGAGAGTTCTGAAACAATCCCTAGAATTAATAATGGACTAATAACTTAACATCTTGTTTCTCCAAATATGACATACTGGAGTGGTCTATTTGTGTTCTGAATCGTCCATTTTAATGTTATTGATTACATTTGCATCTACAGATATTTAATATATTTATGCAAGGTAAAAATAGCAATAATCCAAACTGCACCTCCTTTAAATTTTGTTAGTGCTATATTTCATGGAAGCCTGTTTTGTTTTGGTTGCAATGCTTTGTTTCATATATATGTTTAGATTTCATAATTAAATATCATCCAATAAATAGATTAATTAATTGTATTATATATAACCTCTCAGTTTTGATTTATTAAGGTAACGTGATTCCACTACAGTCTTGGGGGGGGGGCTTTTGGTTATATTGAAGCTCCCATCTTTCTAGACAATAGGCACGAGATGACCGCCGAATTGTCGGATGTGCCCAGAATATGCATCTAGTACCCATTTTCATTAGGAGCTCAGTCGACCGCAGGACCACAGTGCCACCAGAAGATCTGGTCCAGCTACAAATCTCGACCATATCGAGACTCCAACTCACAACTTTCCTATTTGTACCACGTTTCCTTATACAACTGCGCTATGGCGTGGTCCATTAAAATTGTTTCAAATCATGAACATGATATTTTATATTGGATCAGAATTAATGAAAAAGTTAATTAAAATCTAAATACAGTGAACATCTTGATTTTTTGAGCTATAAATAAGGTCTGCTTTTCTCATTTATGTGCTCGTATGTACACTTATAAGTTATAATGGACCTATGTATATAAATATATGTAAAATATTTAGAAAATAGTAGCTTCATAATATTTTTGTGCCATAATTTTCATATTTTGTCTGTACGATTTCATATTTATATAATTTTCTTCATACAATTCCTCGCACTAGTTATAATATTAAAACAAATAAGATATCTTACATATCAGTCGTTCTCAATTAAATTAAATTTCTGTTTAAAAAAAAACTTCAAGTAGTTAAAACTATGAGGCCTTTCAGAATTATGTTTCATCTTCTGCATTCCATTCGATACTGTATTACTAAATGATATTCAGAAGATGTAAATTTGATTCTGAAAGGCCTTCATAGTTTTAACTAATTGGCGATTTTTTTAAAAACAAATTCAATTTAGTTGAGCACGACTGATATATCAGGAACTTACCTTAAAATTTTAACATTTTATTACATAACCTCAACGATGATTTCCAATAAATTTTATAAATACTGAGAGCATGTGAATAATTTTGTACATTATATTTTTGTGATCTCTGTAATATGATGATTGATTGATACCCATTCTTCCAGCTCGGGATATGGGTACTTCAAGTGGGAAACTTCTTAACCAGATTAATTTACCTACACCTATTTCCTTACAGTTGTCAGCGAGTGATATGTGGTTAGTACATCGCCTCGAGGAAACGTCTAATAGGAAACAAAGGTATTACTTCGATGGAGGAAGTTCGGTTGAATTTTGCTGAGAGGCATTTTTATTCAGACTTGATGGTCATTTGAGAGCCTGGAAATCTTCAGACTCGGGACCCACGGTTTATAGTCCCTCCCGGAGACCTTGTCCCTCGGATTTTTTCCTGGAATATCGCGATTTAATAAAATTATGCATATTAAAAAATGGTTCCACATTATAAACAAACGTATATTTAATTACATTTCCACCAAACATTTAAATAATTACCTAATTAGCTTGATTTGATACAAATTATATCTGCCCAACTTGTGTACCTTCCTTGAAATTATTCAAGACTTCAAGTACTATACATATTTATAAGCTAAATGAATCCAGTAGCTACAAATAATAATAGTAAATTATAGATCATATATGAATTTTAGGTATTAAACTCGAGAAGAATTTTAGATTTTAAAACAGATAATACAAGAAGAGATACTATATTGAAGTTTTATAAAACATTGGCAGTTCCTGCATTACTTTATGGGGGTGAAACTTGGGTAATGACCAATAAATTACAAAGTAGAATACAAAGTGTAGAAATGAACTTCCTTAGAAGAACAAAAGGCTGCACAAGAATGGATTGGTTAAAGAATGAAAATATAAGAACAGAGTTAAATATAGAAATTAGATAAGAAGGTTATACAGGATGTTTTAAAACGATGGCCGAAAATGTAGAGATGGAAACTATATATGACAAGAAGCAAGAACGTTCCTGTAAACGTTGGTCTGAAAATTAACCGGTTACGAAATAATACTTTTATTTCAGTTTTTACAATATACGGATACGAAATAATTGTATATTTTTGCTTAATGGAAACTAATTTATTTTAATTCAAGCTTTTGAACAACCTACCATTCGGTACTTCAGCTACTGTTTAAATTGATCGTTAAGATTTGGATATATATCTTTAATCTTATATGAGTGATTATGTGGTAATACAATTATATGAACTAGTGCTCACCAAGTGGTCGAAATTCGACCATAATCATAACTGTATCAGACATTTTTATACCTCACAAAACATGTACCCGTATATTTATGTTGGAGTTTAACTGATAACGGGGCTGATACTAAATGGGAGCTTTAGCGCTGAATTTTAGTGAATTGCAGTTAAAAATGGCGATACTTTTTTGGACATGGCCTTTGTACATCATATGCTTCTCTGGGAGAAATCTAACTCTTGAACCATGGAGATTTTCCATAAACACTGCCTTGCAGATAAAAAATGGCAGAACTGTTTCCAAATTATTTTATTGATAACACTAAAGCTCATGAACAGCTACTAAACAAACAAACAAACAAACAAATAACGGTTGATAAACAGAGGAGAAAATGGCACTTTACTGTTTTGCATTTGTCTATACAGGTTGTTGCAAAGCACCGACAACCGAGGTGAGGTAGTATATTGAGGTATGCTGATAAATTTTTATTAAGGTACCAGTGTCCGGAAATTATGCGTGTTTACTATGATTAGTTAATTATATTTCAAGATCAGTGTTTGTTCGAAGGATTTGAAGACTCATTACTTGATAACACCTCACAGGTATGGAACCTATGATACGTGGTTTCGCAACGGAATGTGGCTACAACATGAAGGAGCTCCAGCTCACATCGGTACCAATGAGAGGAGACATTTGGATACCATGTATCCATGTCGAAGGATGGGTTGACCAGGACCAGTCCCATGACCTCCGAAATCACATGATGTTAACCCTCTCATCTACTTTTTTATGGGGTGACATGAAACAGTCTGTTTATTAGACTCCAGTTGAGTCACGTATGCCCGAATCCATGCTGCTACAGAAATAATTCAAACGAGGTCAGACTTATTTGAACGTGTGCGCCAATCAGTACACCGCCGATATACGCTTTGTAATGAGATGGGAGGTGAGTATTTTGAAAAATTAATACGACTGTGTTAGTATTGTTAAGTATTGATTCTTGAAATCCAACTAACGTAACTCTTGAGAAGTCAGCTGCTCATAGGATGAAAACGCATCATTTCCGGACATTAGCACCTTATTAAAAATTATCATCATACCTCAATATACCACCTCATCTCCGTTATCGGTGTTTTTTTTGTAACGCTCTGTATATAGATTTGGTATATCATTACACAATGGTAATCTCTAAATTTTAATAATTAAACATATATCTAACGGTTGAATTCATAGGAATTAAAACATTATATTTGGTGACGGACAATATTTATAAGTTATAGCGTTCAAAATCCTTACTTTCATCTATGTGAAAAACAATAGTGCTGAAATACATGGACAATTAAATTAATGGAATATTTTATTAAGGCTATTTACATATAATTGGCAATAAAATATTCTCGAAAGTAAAATTACTGTAGTAATCACTTCAGGCTGTCAAGATATAAATCCTCCTTTCTCTTGTGTAATATAAATTAGAAAAGTGCCTAACGATGTGAAAATTATCTCCTTCTTCTTAAACATGATTTGTAGGATTTTCATCCTGTTTATTTCCAAAATCACTCCTCGGAGGAAGACGTATTGGATGTGCATAATATTATAATTCAATTATCAAATTATGGGATTGATATCCACCTAGCTTCGTGAGGACTTTGGGTAGCTGTAGTAAGGTTATAAAAACCAACTTAACTCTCACCCTTAAGCATATTGGTATATGACAAAAGAAAATTAACCTTCTTCAGGTCTAGAACGCCCTTTGGAAAGTAGGAGGTTAAGGCCTTATAGATATCATCATCACGATATGTTAGCGATGTGTCGGCCCTGAGTGATGGCATCTTTTACCTCTGGAACATAGTGTGGCAAACTCATGAATCAGACATTTGTTTTTTGTAATTAACAGCCGTAGATTTTCATTTTTTTTTGTTTTCGTTATATTTTCGCATATTATTGCTTATCTGCACTTAGTTTCACATTTTAATTAGAGGCTCAGTTGACCATGGTGTCATTGGAAGATTTAGGTTAATCCTATTGGGAATCGATCCGCAAACTTCCAGCTTGAAGTGCATTGCCTTCACCAATTTCTCTTTGGCATGGCACCGATTGCTTTATTATAAGGACATTTAAACATGAACGATAAATTAAACTTAATTTTATTATATTATATTTCTAAACGGTCGGCTATAACATGAAAGGGCAGGCCTATATATTATCCCTGGGGAAAATATATCGTTATTTTTTTTCAACATTCCGCGCTTTGTACTTGGTTAAATATCTCTATTACTGATTTTTTTTTATTTTTTAGCCTACCAATTAAACTCCATGGCGAGACAGGTATAAAAGGGCTTCTGGACTCACATCCACTTCATACAGTGTTAATCACCGAGGTGGATGTTATAGGGGTGACATGTGGTCAGCATGTCGGATCTTCCAGCAGTTATAGTTTTTTCTCAATCTTAGATCCGCTACTTATTGTAGCTACCCAAAAATCACACGATGCTGGATGGGCATGAGTACCATACTGGCCGATTTTCCATGAGACGTTTTTATTTCTCGATGGGGACTCGAGTCAGCGCAAGTCCAGTAGCTTTGTACCATGGTATCATAAACCGTTAGGCTACGACGAGCGAGAGATTACCAATTATTCCCATAAAAAATGTGGGTGCTTCCATAATGACTCGAATTTCACACATATGACTATAATTAATTTAAACTAGGGTTTAGCTACGAAAATTTGATATGAATAATAAATCATCTTGAAATACATGTATTAAGTTTCATGAAATGCTAGCTAACACCCGGCGTGCGTTGCTACGCCTAAATAAATTAAATGTGTTTTCATGTTTAGTTGAATAAGTAAAAAGAAAAATAATTATAAATGTATATCGTAATTATTTTTTAGATACCCGACGTTGCACGGGTATCAACTTATCTCTATCTTGTTGGAATAAGTGAGCCGAAAGACAAAAATGGTTATTCAGAGTTATCCGTCAAAGAACACCCGCTGTGCGCTGCTAAGCTTGCCCGGCAGTCTAGTCATCACGATCTTCTTGGCATTAATGAGCTGAAAGATAAAAATGGTTATAATAGATATATGCTGTCGCGGGCTTTTGTAGATTTTTTTTACATATTCAATTCTGTGTACATTAATTTGGTGTATGTGTTATGGTTTAGGCAGCGTAAGCCATTTAACCGTCCAAAAAGTTCTGAAAACACTTTTTCTCCACAAACAGTGATTTTTAAGGGTGACGTGGCGAGTATTATAATTATAACTCTCTTACAGCCTATAACCTTCCCTGGAAACTCCTGAACATTTTGCATAAAGTCCCATCACAATCGGACGAACAGTATGGCAGCGCATTAAGGACAAACAAAAAGATAGACCATACATTAATTTATATATACATCGTTAATCCAGAAATAATTAAAAGAAAAGTGTTTAATTCTTCTCCAAAAGAAGGACTAAATCGAATCAATAAATATACATATATAGCATATAAAACATTTACTCGGAAATTTGTTTTTTTTTTTATTTGAGGTGTGCGTTGTTAACTGTACGGATGCTAATTTGATAGAATAAGGAAGAAGTATTATATAATGCAAAACATCCTTTCTCTCTATTTTAATTTTTCTCGATGTATACGTTTTTCATATTTTACTCGTTTCAGTGAATAAATTGTAGTTAAGCAAATCATTTGTTCATATTTTATAATTTAATACAACTGTATATTTGTTCTATTTTAATCTGTAAATACGGTTGAGCGGAAAAAAATGCCTTAGAGTAAAAAAAAAGTCAAAATCATAAGTAATGCCACGAATGATTTCCAAATTATCGATAAATTCACGATGTCACGAAGTGAAGAGTGAATTTATCTAGACTATTTAAATCATGCCCCAAATGGGAGTCAATGACCAATCACGTTACAATGATTTTTTATTTACAACCAATCACAGTCGTGTTTCGCCTAGAATTTAGCAACTATAGTTTATCATAATAAAGAAAGCAGCTCCTTTTTAACATTCTGAATAGGTCATAGCATTCTTTTGCAGTGACTGATTCTCTCAGAAATGCGGCTACCAAGATTGTATATATAGTGCATGAATGTCAAACACATAGCGCATGCGGGAGTTAATATAAAAAAACACTTGTAACAATTGATTATACCACCAAAAAAAACTACTGTTTGCACTTTCTTAAATGTATGTTTTCCCAGGTAATAATATTCCACAAAAATATAATTATCATATTTACATCATAGGAAATCAGAAATGAATTAATATAGTTTGATGTGTTTCATTTTTTCTCCACTAGAGTGCATTCTTACAATATTGCGTTCCTTTGGCAATAAATAATATGATCTGGTTGCAGTGACGAACAAAAGAGCAAATGAAGCGTACCAATCGCTTCTCATTTTTTTTCAAACATCGCCGTTTACATTAAATATATAAATATTTTAAAATAACTATATTTAAATAGTGATTTGTGAGTAAACAGCTTAATTTTATTCGTTAAATAGTCCTAACAAATGCCACTCTTGATTTCCAAATTCTCTAGATAAATTGGAAATCACTCGTGGCATTACTTATGAGAATTTCTCGATGTCACGATGTGACGAGTGAATTTTACTAGAGAATTTGGAAATCAATAGTGGCATTTGTTAGGACTATTTAACGAATACAATTAAGCTGTTTACTCACAAATAATTATTTAAATACAGTTATTTTAAAATATTGATATATTTAATGTAAACAGCGATGTTTGAAATCAAATGAGAAACGTTTGTTATATTTCATTTGTTCATCACTGCAACCAGATCATATTATTTATTGCCAAATCGGATCAAAATATTGTAAGAATGCACCCTAGTGGAGAAAAAACGAAACACAGCAAACTGTTTATAATCAACATTATAGGATATTAATTAATTTCTAATGTCCTATGATGTAAATATGTCAATTATATTTTTCTGGAACGTTAATACCTGGGAAATATACGTTTAAGAAAGTGCAAACAGTGGTTTCTTTTTATTGTGGTATAATGAATTGCTACAATATTTTTTATAATATATCTCGCAAACAGTCTTTGGTTACATTCGTGCACTGTATATATAGTCTGGTAGCCATATGGATTCTGGGATTCTTACATGTTTAATATATAAATTGTTATATTCAACGTATTTCTTAGAGTGTCAGACACTCCAAAATAATGCTATGACGTGTTCAGAATATTAAAAAGGAACACCTTTCTTTAATATGATAAACTTAATTGATAAACACGACTGTGATTGGTTGTAAAACAAGATGCATTGAAACGTCATTGATTCCCATTTGACGTATGAGTTTAAATAGTCATCATATTTATTATCTTCATCATGATCTTCTACTTCAGGAATAATGGTCTATTGGCCTGCTCCTATTCAACACAAGTTATTCCTTTGAGTTACATCTGGACAAAGAGTGCTGTTCAGAATAAGGTTAGTAATGGGATTTCCATCTGATCTTTGAATACAGCTCATTTGTTTCAATGTCATAAATATGTATACTCGATGTCAAGTAGAAACAGATATGTAGCTGGATATAGGAATGATGTCAAGAATGAGCTTAACATATTCAGCTTATATCAAGAAAATATAACAAATTTGTTATTCACATATAAGTCAGAGGGGTACAAATGTGTGGGATGGCCTAGAACACATTGGAAAGATCAGTTTTCTGCATGAGATCGGAAAAAATCTTTTGCCGTTCAATCCGTGAAGAATATGATGATCATTATTAATACTATTATTATTATTATTATTATTATTATTATTATTATTATTATTATTATTATTATTATTAATAATAATACTACAAATAGAACAAGTAACACACTTTAATTATTTAGGTAATAATATATCACAGTTTCATACTCAAAAAGATGTGGAAAGAAATTTAAAAAAATATAACAGATTAAATGGTATAATTAGCAGAAATTTTGGAAAAGAAATGAGGAAAGAAATCCAATTGAGATTTCATAATGCCATAGCCAAACCTGCTCTACTATACGGAAGTGAATGCTGCACACTTCGAGCAAAAGATAAATCCCGCATTAATAGTTCATAAATGAGATTCCTCCGATCACTAACTGGAGTAACATTAAGGGACAGAATGAAAAGTGATGTGATAAGGATGCAGTGGAATAGTAGGGAAATGGTTGAACATATACAAAAGTATCAGATTAAATGGTTCCAACACGTCCAGAGAATGTAAAATTCCCGTTTACCAACCCTAAAGGCAAAAGAGACCTCGGAAGATCCTTCAACCGATGGATTTTTGTAGTCGCAGAACGGGCATCATCACCCAATACTGAATTCGGAAGAAGAAGAAGAAGAAGATTATTAATACTGTTATTATTATTATTATTATTATTATTAGTAGTAGTAATACTATTATTAATAATACTGTTATTATTATTATTATTATTCATCCGGTTTCATGGCAGCTGCCGCCGTCTTCCGGAAACCAAATGCCATCCCTCTCTGTCCATCCATTGATATTCCTCCAATCCTCTGATATTCGTAGCCGCTTGTACCCCTTCTATCCAAGCTCTCTTCGGTCTTTCTCTCTTCCTCATTTTAGGAAATCTTTGCTCTAGCATGACATGGTCATATCGCTGTAATATTTTATTTTCTATAATGTCTATTATGTCTGGCTCCTCTTGTACACCTATAATTTCCCTTAATTCTTTATTTCGTATTTTATCCATTCTAGATTTGCCAGCTGATCTTCTTAAACATCCATTTCTGTACTTAAAATTCTTTTCATTTCCCTGGTAGGGATTTGCCAGACTTCAGCACCATATGTTAAAATGCTCTGAATTATGTTTTGATATTTATTATTATTATTATTATTATTATTATTATTATTTATTATTATTATTATTATTATTTACTATCTGCGGCAGAAATTAAATTTATGAGACGTATTGCATGTTACTCAAGAAAAGACCATAAAAGGAATTCTGAGATTCTCAAAGAATTACAAACAGAATCAGTCATGGAATATGTACAAAAATACAGAAACAACTTGAAATATCACGTACGAAGAATGAGTCGATCAACAATACCACGTCAAATCTTAAATTACCAGCCACCAGGCAAGAGATCTTTGGGCAGACCCTTGAAACGTTGGATTGAGACCGTAACAGACCCCTAGGTCTATCACATGAAAGGAAGAAGAAGAAGATTAATGTTATTATTATTATTATTATTATTATTATTATTATTATCATTAAAAGGTAAGAAAAGAAAATTAATATCTGATATCTCAGTCATCTTTTACAAGACAAATGTTGAAATTTTTTATTATTTATTAACATTTATATAATAGAATGCATATTCACAGTCAGAATACGTGTTCTGAAACCAGAAAAAGTATGAAGAACAGTAGAACTAGTAATTCAGTGTTATTGATATTGCCTCGTTGGTCATTTCACAAGAAAAGAATATGACAGTCTGAAGGAAACCGACATTCGAACTGTTGAGGTGGTCCAGGCTCTCGAGAAAATGTGATTGATGACTAGTATTACGCAATTTTCAAACTCCCTGCCGGAATTTCTTAGCAGCCACTAAGTGGCGTAATAAGAAACAAATGGATAAGAATGGAACCGTGAAGACAAGAAAAACCACACAATAAAAAACAACTTAAAATTGACTGATGAGACTTCAACTCTTTTTTTTGTTAACAATAATTTCGAGAAACAAAATGACCTAAATATTTTTTAAGAACTCTGACTTCAAGATCACTGACTCAAGAAAAGTATGTTAAAACTTAAATATCAGAATATTCGTTTTGTGAAATGTATTCATAGCACAATAAAAGTACCAGAGAAAGTTAGTAATCATGTGACATTAAAAAAAATATATATTCCAGAAGTAATATTGATTTTTTTAGTTTTGTATCAAACATTAGTCCAACGCCGTAGCCGAGCGGTTAAGGTAGGAAGCCTTGGCGCAGAGCTACGGGACTTGCGCTGGTTCGAGTCTCCATGGAGGAAGAAATTTTCTCATGGTATTTCGGCCAGTATGGGACCGGTGCCCACCCAGCATCGTGAGGCAATTGGGTAGCTACAATAAGTAGCGGCTCCAGGTTGAGGAACCAGCTATAACGGCTGGGGGACTCGACATGCTAACCACATGTCACCCCTACACTGGCTGTTGATCATCTACCTCTGTGATTGACACATGTGGATGTGAAGTGCCAGCAGCCGGCTGGTAAAAGGGCAATCGCTGAAAAGTGGAAAGACCCTCAATCGGAATCAAACATTAGAGTTGTTTGAAAATGTACAAAAAATAATTCGTTAATATCATTGGCACATTAAAAATGAAAGATGTTTCAAGAATTTACAGATTAATATTAAATTAATGAGTCTTACTTGTTCAGTTATATGATTTATCCCTAAAAAATCGATATTATATACAATATAGAAGCTAAGTATTTTATTTCTTTCCATTGTCAACTTTATATTGCAGTCATTACAGTTAGTAGGTGTACTTATTTTTGGTATAGGCCGAACTCTAGACTGTTTCCATACAATAGGGAAGATAGAAGTTATAAGGGAAGCATTAAAAATATGAGTCACTGTGGGTAGTATAATGTCAATGATTTTATTTAGCATTAAAATGCTGATGTTATCTGTTCCTTGCGCATTGGATTAAATCCACTTGAGTGCTTTTTTAACGTCTATAGGCGAAATGTCGTAAAGTAAAATTTATCTCTTCCTATATGTGGGGATGGGGATAAGTCTTTAAGAATGTCTATTTTAGTCTTGTTGTCTGGAGGTGTCATGAGTATTGAGGTAAAATGTTCATTTAAGCCATCTACAGAAATGTCTATAGAGTCAGTTGAGGGATTCAACTGTCTAAGTCCCATTGCACGGAGATTTCGCCATGTGTCCCGTGCACTTATTTCAGGTCCGATTATACTGTGGGCGTGTCAGTTTGGCATTACGTATAGTTTGTGTAGTTATGTTTCTAAGTTGTTTGTACAGTTGCCAGTTCTCGTCATTTTTATGTCGTCTGTATGTTCGGTATGCTTTGTCTCGTTTT
The DNA here is from genome assembly GCA_030220185.1 of Diploptera punctata. NCBI lineage: Eukaryota > Metazoa > Arthropoda > Insecta > Blattodea > Blaberidae > Diploptera > Diploptera punctata. The sequence continues at coordinate 278,694 of JASPKZ010006458.1, read as the reverse complement.
GACATAAGTTCACGTATTGAGTCATTCATCCAGGGAGCAGCGGGTCGGGAAAATGTCGGGTTTTTACTGGTGCATGTCTGTCATATAGTTGTAGTGTCAGTGTATTAAATGTGTCTACTTTTTCATCAACTGATCTAAGATTCCATATTGAGTACCAAGGTAGTTCTAAAGCGTCTGATTTTAGTTTAGTATCGTCTATGTTTTGTAAATTTCTGTACGTAATCAATTTAGAACGTCTTTTAGGACATTGGAGTGAGTATTCTACGAATACAATGTCATGAGCAGATATGCCGGGAGCAGGAATTAGTCCATATGACAGTACTTTCTGTGGATGTGTAGTCACAATTAAGTCCAGTAGAGTGTCGGTAGTAGCAGTATGATGTGTGGCAGAGAGAGGAACAATGGTCATATTAAAGCTTTGGAAATATATATAATGTAAATGAATAAATTTAACATTCGAATATTCTTATCTACCCTATATTCTTATATATCCTACATTAAGGATATTAAAATTTTATTAGAACATTTTTCTACATTACAGTAGTTTTTCTTCAACCTAAATTAAGCTTATTCTTCCAAACAATCCTGTTCTGCGCATCGTCCTTCAAGCTAAAATAAATACACAATTATTATCACTATTTTTACATTTACTAGATTTTCTGTATATTGTACGTATTCATACTAGACTAAAATAATAATCCATACGGATAAGATATTACGATGCATTTATTTTTAGATACATTAAAGAAAACTTAGCATATCAATCCACAAAACTACATACAACTATGTAAAACATCTCTGCCTGAACCGGGATTTGAACTCAATATCTATAGTTTTACGCGATGGTGGGTTCAAATGCTAAATTAGGCAGAATTTAATTTTATTAGTTATAATAACTATTTCTTGCTTCCGAGTATATTGATTTCATTATTACGTTCATTTTATTGAAGCATTCTTTCTAATATTTCAGGAATCACGTTTTCGTTCAAGATATAAAGCATCTGCGTACGATATTTTCAACTTCAAGGCGTTTGTGATTTCAAAAAGAAAGTAAAAGGGAAAAACATGATTATAACAGTCAAGTTATGACATTTATAGACCTCTTAACTCAACTACAAAAATAGTGCATTACTTAATATTTAGACGATCTTATAACGAAGTATTTCGAAACAGTAACAGAATGCGTGCATGATCCCATTATTTAAGAATAAATCGGAACCCCCTGCTGTTGTTTTATGCCGGGATTTAGATGACGCAATCCCAAACAGAACATGACGAGAGGATCTCTTCAGGTCAAACCATCCTGTTGTACCTCAAGATCTTACTCATTAGAGAATGTAAATGAGAAATAATTGAATACGCGAATTGTACGCTACAATTGCGTGTGAAAGCTGTTTCACTCTCCCACAACACTTGCAATTCCTTCTGCTCCTCTGTGCCAAAACAAATGACTGTATCTTATCTTGTAATCAGCTGAATTATATTCAACAGAATACAGAGGTAAATTCATGAATTACAACCTAACTAACTAAATGGCACTATCGAACCCATAGGTTCATGGCCGCACAGATATAAGCTCTCCACAATCTCTATCCACAAGCTAATGTTTTCCAGTCATCCCCTATATAATCTACTTCCCTCAAATCATGGTGAAATATTATTCTCCTACCTCATTATTGGTCTATCTGGGAGTTTTTCCTCTCGTTTCCTTACAAGGAACTTACCTGCCACTCTTTTATTCCGTATTCGTGTCACATGTCCTGCCCACTGCAGTCTATGAGACTTAACTGTTCTCCTTATATCTGGCTTCCTATAAAGATCATGTATTTGACTGTTATGTAATCTTCTCATTCGCCTGTCTGTTCATCTCTCTTTGGTCTAACATTTTTCCTGAGAACTATATTCTCAAATACTCGAAATCTTTCATCCTCGATTAAAGTAAGATTCCAATTAATTACAGCCTACAATATATAAATTTAAGTTTTTGCCGTTAATAACATATCGATAATTCCATATCTTAAAGGCAAATTTATTAAAAAATTAGAAGACATACAACATTGTTAATGTTTTCCTTTGTCCACTTTAAATTATGGAAATAGAGTATTTATAGGCGACTGTGCTGCCCAAGCGGTTAAACGTTCGCCTTTCACCGCTAGGGACTCGAGATCGAGTCTCGGTCACTCCATGTGATTTCGTGGTGGACGAAACGGAGCGTGGACAGTTCTTTCGTGAGATTTCTCCCGTCTTCACATGTCAAAATTCTTTCCATCACTTATCCATATTAATTTCATACATTTTGTTTTATTTTGTTCATTTGTCCCTCTGATGGTGCATCAGGTGTGGTAGATCATCACCCTTATCAATCACAGAAATGTTAAGATTTCATCTCATCTCATCCCTCGACACGACTCTAGGTTGGTCATATTTGGGGATATTACAATACATCATTCCTGCCGTGGCATTATCAATAGATTTCATACCTTCCATTTCATTCGCCGGGTTCCATTTCGAGGTGAATATGGAATTTAAAATCTCCAGTTTGATCTGAAGTGTATCCATTGTTTTAAGATCTCCTAAGTTGTCAGTGGTTTTTCTTATATTCCGCTAACCACAAATGTTCTGAGGTCCGTTGATAGTGTGACTGTCATGTGACTGGTGAGGGTATTTTACTGTAGGTTACATGAAAGATAGAAGTTTTAATAAATGAGAGAGGTAAAAATAATGAAAAAGAAAATAAGCTTAGATATTTTAATCGTATCATGAAATAACATTACGATTAATGCTACTACCATCTTCCTGTTTCTTATCGTCCGCCTCGGAGTCGAGAACCGCAGGTTCGATCCTATAACGTATGCCTATTATTTTATTTTTTGGATGAATAAATGTTGATGTCAAGGCTTCCTTGAAGGGAAGTTAATACCCTACAATCCTATATTATAAAGACGTGTGACAGGTTAAAAACCTTCATACATAAAAATGCATTAATTGCCAGAATTTCGAGAAGTAGGAATTCATCTTCCGTCGTCGCTACACATCCCATAAAACAAACAGGCGATATTAAAAATAAACAAGTAAACGTAAATCAGTGTATGTGAGATAATATTTTTATTTATGTTAACATGATTATCAGGTCTTCAATTCCATATTTGTAGTTGTATGCCTCGAAGTCATACGAGAAAAAAAAAAAAATTTAAATATTCAATGGAAGATTACATAATGTAAGCAGTTAAATTTGTATGGGCATTTGTATGCAAGAAGATAGGTTACCCAGAAAAACATTGCAATAGTGTCCACGAAGAAGAAGAAGAAAGGAAGACCTCGAAACTCATGGATGCAAGAAACAAGAACTGGAATGAGAACAAGAGTACTGGAGGACATTGAGTGGATGGATAGGGAAGAGTATAGAAGGAAAATAAAACTTTAGGAAAAGAAAGATTTGTGTTAACATTGAAAATCTGTGTATAAATAAAACTAAATACATTATAGTATACTAAAATCCATTAATGTTAGTTAATTCAGGAGTAGTAGTCATTTTGTTCTCATTCATTAGATCCAGGATAGCGGATACTTTTAGCTTAATCATATCTGTGTTTGCTGTGTAAAGGATGTTGAGTTCAAAAGATCTAAAATGAGTTATTATGCCGATTATGTTCGAAAATAAAGAGCTGGTTTTCAATTCCATTTTTCACAAAAGTACAATTTTGGGCTTAACTCCTTTTACGCAACAAATGTGTGTATATGTGTTCTCTGCAGTTCAAACTCTCAGAAAAACTGTTAGTTTAACCGGCGCGGCGGCGCATTATTAGCAAGAGTAAGTGAATGGATCGTGTCTCTCTAGGGAACTCTAGTTATCTCCACAATCGTCCTATAATAATTCACAGAATCGTCTCAGGTAGTGAAATTGGGTGCTGACTTAATAACAGAGACACTATAATTTATTTTATTTCTCTCCCACAGCTTACCGTTAAAGTGAATTACGTTCGCTTATTCGTAGTTTGATCAAACTTGTTTTCGTAAACAATTTGAATATCACATTCAGACATATGAGCTGTAATAGGAGGGTTAATAACAATTTTGGACAAATGTTCCTACGTATAGGGGGCCTATTATAGCGCATATCCACAACAGCTATGTTTTCTTATAAGAGGAAACAATGTTGTTATTTGTTATTACAAAAATAATAGAAATAATAGTATCTCCGAAAGAAGATATGTTAATAGATTTCGACAAGGTTGCCCACTATCAGCAATACTATTTAATATTTACATGAATGAAATAATTTCTAAATGGAATCTAATGTATACATCAGGAATCATAATAACAAGTACCTTAAAATTAAATGCCCTACTTTTCGCAGATGATCAAGTTATAATTTCCAATTCAGAGAATAACTTACAAATAGGACTACATGCACTAAATACCTGAAAGATCGGCATGCTACGAGTTACTGTTAAACCCAGAAAATTGCATAAACTTTGGTAGATTTCTGGACAAAACGCGGAAAATAAGAACAACACTTATTCAGGAATAAATATGTTAAATTGCAATACCATTAATTCTTAATAATTCTACATAACTAAGTTATTGTATAATGTAATTGTATTGATATCTAATTGTAATATTATTGTGTTTTTTTAGTATATTATTACCAAACATCAACTTATTGTAACGGACTGTTAACAGCACGTACGCTTACTGCCCGCGCGATCCATATTTGTAAATAACATTGTATGTATCTTACTTTTAGTTTAATAAAGTCCTTACGTATGAATGTACAATATTAAAATATTTCGAAATGTAAATTTCAGTACAACATTCAAAAGTAATGACATTCTTAGGAGAATATCCAATCATAAGTAAGACCAATGGCTAGAACAAGTACAAAATGAAAGATGATGTGAACAAGAAAATCACCAATTTGCACAAACCTTAGGAATAACAAACAAACAAACATTGAAAGTTAAATTAGTACAAAACTCCACAAAAATAAAAATATGTAATACCCTTACTTTTATATGGAAGTGAGATTTGGACATTAGGAAAAAGAGACAGGAGCAGATCAAAACAACAGAAATGAAATTTCTCAGAAGGACAGTAGGACACACTCTTCTAGAACGAGAGAAAAACGAAGAAATTTTATAACAATTAGAAGTAGAATCAATAGAATAAAACTCAACACATATAAATTAAACTGGCTAGACCATGTAAAAACAAAAATGATGATGCAATATAAATCCGAAGGAAATCGTGGACCACAAAGATATCTTAAGAGACTGCTAGATGGGGACGAAACAGGTCTACAATGACCTAAATCGTGACTGATGATTATGATGAAGAAGGAATCTTGCTTTCGTTATTGTGGATAGCTGGAACATAATCATAAATTCTACATACATAAATCAGCGCAATCCGGAGTCAATATGGAAATGTTTTTGATGCATGTTTCTACGCTAACGGAGAATACCTTTAGCATTCTTCTGATGAGCTAATTTACATGTTGCATTATATTTTTTTCTGTAATTAATATTGCTAATCAAAATGTGAAATGATAAAAGAATATAAGTTATATCTTTTGAAAAGTTTCGTAATTTGAAAGCACGAATTGGAAGTTAAATTCCTATTTTAACTTTTATTCAATAAATTAAAATAGGTAAAACTTTTAAAACCTTTTCTCACAACTCTAGGGTTCATTGTTCGGCTAAGGAATATGGAACAGCCTAAAAGTATTGAGTGACCTGATGCATTTCACAAATCAAATTAGTTTGTAAGTCATAGAATATACATATAGATTGGTAAAACCTTACCCGAGAATAAAGCATTTCTTGGACAAATATAACTATTTTAATCACATTGGAGAAAAGACGGATGGAAAAAGTATGGGGATATGTAGGATTTAGAGTAATATAATGTACGGTTAAAAACTATAAAATAGTTACCTCGTAGGTCCGTCTCCTCAACTTAAGTTATTTTAAAACTCTGTAGGCCTTTCGGTACTAGTCCCATCATCAGCAGAATGCATTAGGTCCGTCCTTGTTGATCCTTCAGTAGTCAAAATGCATTCTATAAAAGGAATGTAGAATATTACCTTTTGCACACAATTCCTATGTAGTATATACAGCGAGAGTAGAAAATTATCGTATAGTGGCTATTTTGAACAAATAATTTACTTATTTTTCTTTTATAGACAAATCATCCTTTCGGGCCACTCTTTCATGGAAATCACTTTCTCGTAGGTAATTACAAACTGTGAATTAACTTGTAATATTTCTGAGACTGGTTTGCATTTATTATGCAACCGAACAATAATTTTAGGTCCTTATTCTGTTGTTTTTTTTTCGGTTCCATTTAACTGTTTGTGTATTCTCCACTATTGTACTTATAATTCAGGTTCCCAGTGTCCTTTTTTGCACGCTTCATATTAGCTTGACCTGTATCTATCTATGTAACGGAATTTTTCAACACGATTTTCACCCATTTAAAAGCATTGGATCGACTTGAAACTTTGTATACTTGTAAAGAAACAATGACTATACAATCATTTCATAAATGATATATAATATTTAATAGGTTGCGGACTTGTCAACTTTTTAGTCCATAGTTGTAAGAATTAATATTATATCCTCTGGTAGCTCAGTTGGTAGAGTGGTGGACTTTGTGGTATATAATTTCAGTAGTCCATAGGTCGCTGGTTCAAATCCGGCCCCGAGGATTTTTTAGAAGAGTATTACTTTTAGCTCATACTACAACAGTATCGAATATAAAGATATTTACATTTTTAGAAAACCAAACTAAAAAATAAAAAATAATAGTTAAATAACTAAAACAACACGCTTTATTAGAAAATCGAACTAGAAAATGAAACATAATTTCAATTTCCAACACGCTTGAGATAAAATTAAAGTGGTCAACAAAAAAAAATCATCACCAACACATCAAGAATAAAACTAGAGTTGTCTACAAAAACAAAATACCATCAAAAGCGTGAGGTGCTCTATATCAATCAATATATTTGATAATAAACAGATATTGGTAAAAGTAAAGTCTCTAATAAGAAAACGTAAAAACCATAAAAAATACCCCACCCTTTTGATTGAGAAATCATTTGCTTTTGTAGAAAACTCTAGTTTTATTCTAGATGTGTTGGAGATGATTTTTTTGTTGACCACTTTAATTTTATCCCAAGCATGATTGGAAAATAAATTATTTTTCATTTTTTAGTTCAGTTTTCTAATAAAGCGTGTTGTTTTAGTTTTATAATTTTTCCCCCAGAGTCATTTAACTTTTTGTGTATTGTACAGAATTGTATTGGCTATACTACTGGGGTTGGTACTGTTTTCATTTATTAGGGAAGGGGAAGGACACTGTACACTCATTGTTCCTAGTAGAATAATGGCTTATTAACTAACCCATTGGCACTGTCAAAACCGTATGTTCATGGCCGCGCGGATATAAGCTCTCCATACATCCCTATCAGGAGATGTTTTCCAATCTTCTCATGTATAATATAGTTACCTCAAATCATGGTAAATATTATACTCCGACCTCAGTCTTGTTCTACCGACTACAATTTTCCTTTCTGATTTTTCTACAAGAATCTTCAATGTCCCTCTTTCATTCGTGCCACATATCCCACCCATCGCAATGTACGAGAGTTACCTATTCTTATTATGTCTGGTTTCCTATAAAGATCTTGTAGCTCACTGTTATGAAATTTCTTCACAAGCCTATCTGTTCACCTCAAACACTCTTTCTGGTAATTTTATTCTTAAATACTCGTAATCTTATCTGCTTCCATGTTTCGTAACCATATAACTCTCAAAAGAACAGTTTTATATATATTTTCAGTTTAACTTTATTTAGAGAAGTTGAGACGACATGATTCCCTGTAAAGCACAACGGCATACGTTTCCAGAATTGAGCCTACTTTTAATTTCTTTGTGCAACTTATTCCTATATGTAATTTATTATTGTTCCTAAGAATATGAATTCAGCAACCTCTTCAAAATTTCTCTCATTTGTCATTAATTGTCCATTTTTATTATATAGTGTAATCTATGTGTGGCCATATATTTAATTATATTGATGTTTACTTCCAGTCTCAATTTCTTAGTGTTATTGAATAGAGTGTGCGAGAATAATGACTGGATTTTTATATTTGTTTTATTTTCATCCTCATATATCATGAGAATGTAATTATTTTTCAATATTGTTTAACAGACGATCACAATTAAACCCACTGTAGTATTCTATTATCGTTTTCAGCAGACTACTGCAAAATATACGTAGAGATAAACATCCATGATCTATTGTATACTCTGTTATAAACATTGAAGCATAGAATTCCTCAACCTTAATCATAACCAATATGGATATTTACATCTGTAGTCAAGATGCTATAACCAAAACGTGATGCCCCAGGTTGTCATTCAGACATTTCGGGTGTTCTCTTCTGGCATTGGCGTAATTGTAATCCACTTCTGAGGTTAGGGCGCCTGGAAGACGGGGTTACGGCTGCCCCAATGATATGATGGGTGTTGATAATGATAGTGGTGCACCAGGAGCGACTTAATCTAACGAATATAATTCATTAAGTCCACCGCTGTGGTCTGGAGGTAGCGTGCTGCCTTGTCACGCAGCTGGCCCGGGTTCGATTCCCGGTCGGGACAGGCTCCCGGGTGGGGTTATTTTCGGGGTTTTTCCTCACCTATAAGACGAATGTCAGCAAGCGTAGAGCCCAACGGTCCCCGAAAATCATCCGGCCATCATGATCATCCTTCACCGGTGTGGAAAGCAATGGGAAGCTACCACACCTATAACTCCCTAGTAAAGCTGCAAAACATAGCATGAAAATACTATGATTGCAGTGAAAGACCTGCCCTCGGGCAGGATTACTATGGATGGATGATTCATGAAGACTATGATGGCCATATGATGTTTGGGGTTCATCTGGGCCTTAAAGTTTTCTGATATTTGTCTTACAAGTGAGGAAAAACCTTATCCAGGAAACTTGTCCCAACCGGGGATCGAACTCGGGCCCGCTGCGTAACAAGGCAGCATGCTACCTCAAGACCACAGCGGCGGACTGTCATGGAACAATTAAGTTAGCTGATTTCAGTTTTTTTTAATCCATGCATAGTAATTCTGCCCGAAGGCAGGTCCTTCACTGCAATCATAGCATTTTCATGCTATGCTTGCAGCTTTCCACACCGGTGAAGGATGATGATGATGGCCATATGATTTCGGGGACCGTTTGGGCCTTAAAGTTTTCCTGACATTTGTCTTACAGGTGAGGAAAAACCCCGATAAAAACCTCACCCAGAAAAACTGCCCCGACCGGGGATCGAACCCGGGCCCGCTGCGTGACAAGGCAGCACGCTACCTCGAGACCACAGCGGTGGACTTTTTTTTTAATATTAAAAAAAGTTAAATTATTCTTGCAATTGTTTATCTCCACTTTTCAGTTAAAGCACTTTGTGAATATTGTGGTTAAACAATGAATCTGAGCTGAAGTACAACAAAAATTAGAACTGAATTATGTTTTCAAACAGAAAAAATATTGGAATATTTTCAGTAAAAAGTGATGTCTGAGCAACAGGGCTTGACGTAGCAATTAAGTATCTGAAGAATGAAATGCTTAAAATTCAGAGAGAGATCTCGAGGCAAGGAGAAGCGAATTCAGACTTCTCTTATATTCCACTCTTTCTCATTGATATTCCGAGCGAGGTTCCATTATTTGCAACGTCATATTTCCATACTGACCATCATTCCCTACAAATTACCTCATTTGTAATACTTGAACGAAATGAACCTACCGTGACCGTTACGAATAACATCAGTTAGACTCTACCGATTATCCTTGAAAACGTTCTTTAGAAAGAGCAATATAGGAAATGTTCATGTATTTTAGTATCGCCATAATAAAAAATAAACGTGAAGTTTTGTGTGGATTTCTTTAATTCGTTTTGCTAGAATTGAATTTACTATTGGCCGTTTCATTCTAATAAAGATGGTGATATTACTTATCAAGGAACTTCAGAAATTGTACTTTCGATTAAATAAACGTAGAGATAAATTAATTAAATAAAAATAAACGTAGTTTTATTTGATTTTCATATTTATTATATAATTCAGTGACAGCTGTTTCGGTACACTGTACCTTCTTCAGACATGTTAAATTAAATATATAATAAAATAATTTGTTAACATGTCTGAAGAAGGTACAGTGTACCGAACAGCTGTTACTGAATTATATAATAAATATGAAAATCAAATAAAACTACTTTTATTTTTATTTAATTAATAATTATGGATTTTCATCAAGTAAACACCAACTCAATTGATTAACGATAAATTGTTACTTTGATTGTATAATAGTTATAAGAAGGTGAAAGTTTAATACCAAATAAACATTTATTTATGTATGTTTCCAATATTTGATGCTTGCAACTTAACTATGTAGGTAAATACAAATTAATGTGTAAATACAGAGTAATATTAAAGGATAATATAATGATATTGTGAAAAGAAAAATTAATATCTGAACCAGGAATCGAACCGTGGACTTCTATTCCTGATTCAGACATTAATTTTTCTTTTCACAATATCATTATAATATTATGATATGATCCACTATTGAAAATGTGTTAAAATAACAGTATTGGAAAATATTAAATAACATCGTTTACTAAAATATATATACAGTCAATATGCCCATTTCACCAATAAATGTTTAAGATGGTCAACTAGTTTCTACAGCCAAGCTGTCATTCTCAAGACCAGATATTGAGTCAATATCTGGTCTTGAGAATGACAGCTTGGCTGTAGAAACTAGTTGACCATCTTAAACATTTATTGGTGAAATGGGCATATTGACTGTATATATATTTTAATATTGTATCACCAAGAAGATCAATTGTGTACTAAAAACATCGTTTACTGCTTACAAAAGTGGTGGTGTAAAATTCTCAAATATAGATACTTCTAAACGAAGCCGACCGTTGGCAATGGTAGTGACACCTACCTGGCAGCGGACGAAACGAGAATTATAGATTTGTATACATGAAAGAATTTTTAGTGTTTGTGCCAAGTCTAGAATGGTGTAGTGGGCTGCACACTAGTACGGAGAACTAGAGGTCCACGGTTCGATTCCTGGTTCAGACATTAATTTTTCTTTTCACAATATCATTATAATATTATAATATGATCCATTACTGGAACTGTGTTAAAATAACAGTATCGGAAAATGTTAAATACTAAAGGAGTAAAAATAAACCAAATTGTATGCAAAATGCTTGCAGAAAATTACATTTTGTTTATTTGTAGTTGTTATTTATTTTCTTTCATATTATAATAGATACTGTATATAATCTTCTTCAAGGTATGGGCCTGTTGGCCCGTTCCGCTCCCCGCTGCACAATTTGCTATAGGTCATCATTCCAACGTCGCGTCGGTCTTCCTACATTTCTTCGGTCTTGAGGTTTACAATGAAGCATCTGTTTCGATAAATGATTATTTAGCATTCTTTCTACGTGTTCAAACCATTTACATTTATTTCTGTATATTCTCTCTTTATATTATATATTTGTAATCAATTTCTGATATATTGACTTCTCTCTTAATCTCTTAAAGTTACACATGCAACGGATCTCAGAATTCTCATTTATATTGTTTTAATTTTATGTTTATCAGAGATCGTTAAAGTCTCAGACCCGTATTTTAACGTTTAATAGACAGATAGATGGATGGATGGAAAGCTCTGCGCCCATCACCTAAGTTTTGGCGGTAAGCGATTCGTTTTGATTCTCTCCTTTATAGGTACAACCCCGGGTTCCTGTAAAATGCATTAACCCGTTGGAACGGCTACTGGTTTGTAAAATTTCAATTGAGTTCCCCTTGTGGTCTCATTTCTTAAATATCTTCTTATTCAACCACATATATTTTCAATTTTCCGTAATTTCTTCCCCATATCGAAATTCAATTATATATATATATATATATATATATATATATATATATATATATAATATGACATGAAATCTATAAAATCTATAAGTGGTGCCGCTTAGTGGCTGAGACCAAAAATGAATTATTCGAATACATTAAATTAAATCATTACGATATACATTTTAATTTTTAAAGAATACTTAATTAGACCAAATTATTCCACAAATGTGAATAAAAACAGTATCTCCATCTTAACTGAGTAACAACATCAAACAGACGTCTTCTTCTTGTGCACTTAACAAGCAACTAAAATGACAAGTTCTAGTACTAAGGAATTCCTAAGTACGTCACCTTCTAAAGTAAGAATCCTAATTATCCAAATTCTTGTCCTCAACTGCGTAAACCAGGGAGTCGAGACGTTTAATTAGACTAGTGAAACTCAGCAGAGGAAATTCCTCTGATGTTAGTAAATTTCTCTGTATTCACCGACGAGGTGTACCGTTATTTGTCAACATAGAAGATTTTCAAGTTTTAAATTCTCCTGCAGTTCTACTCTAACTCTTCATCATGTCTCCAAGATAAGTGTAATCTGAACAAAGACTAACAGTTATTTTCTGTAATTTAATGATGGGTGAGATTTTGTTTAATTAAACGTACAAATAAGTAACAACTTTGAGATCTTAGTGTGACAACTAATTGCAGTGAATTTCGATCCATGGTATTAACGACATTGGTATAATGTGACGTAAATAGTCGGAAATAAGAATCAAATTTTGATATCTGGAGTAAGAAATGTAAAGTAAAACCATGCATTCTTGCCCTGTGTAATGTAAGCTCAAAAGATAATATGAATGTCATATTATTGAAGGTCTGTGATATTCATTGATGCCGGTTGACACGGTCTGTCACGTCATCACATAAGCAAATTACCTGAACTCAAATAAATGCCGTACTGGCTGTAATGTATAATTGCCAAATATGTCTTCTTAATAAAGGAGCCGCCATTTGCAACATAGAAGCATGGCTTCAGAGCATTTGGTGGACGGGAATTACAATGTATATAGAGAAAGATTTGCGTTTAGATCGGTACTTGCTCAGGTAGCTCAGTTGGTAGAGCACTTGGTCTAGAGAACCAAGGGTCCCGGGTTCAAGTCCCGGTCTGAGCGTATAATTTTTCTCTTCAAATATCAAATAAATGGATAAAATTAGTATGGAGAAGTGGTAGAATGCATTTTTTTACAGGCGAAAATACGATTAACCTGGAGAGAAACCTGGAGAGAAACCTGTACAGTCTTCGATTCGTCCATAGAACTCCCCATGGAGTGACTGAGACGCAAATAGGGACTCAAGAGGTATAGGACGAGTGACAACTTGAGCTACTCAGTCATCACAGCTCAAGTACAACTTTTCAATTCCTAGATATTTCACTGCTTCGCATCACCAATCTGACTCGAGTTTCCATGGGGGAAGAAATTTTCTCATGGTATTTCGGCCAGTATGGGACCGGTGCCCACCCAGCATCGTGAGGCACTTAGGTAGCTACAATAAGTAGCGGCTCCAGGTTGAGAAAATCAGCTATAACGGCTGGGGGACTCGACATGCTGACTACATATCACCCCTACACTGGCTGGATGATTATCTACCTCTGTGATTGACACATGTGGATGTGAGGCCAGCGGCCAGATGGTAGGCTAAGGGCCTTCTAGGCCTGTCGCGCCAGTTTTTTTTCTCATCATCAACCCCACGAGATAAAATATGACTTACACAGATAACACAATATTTCGAATCAACTGCAAATTTGTAATGCCGTCCACATTTCTTAGATGGCAGAAATGAGAGGGAACAATCGAGTTACAATTGATCCAAGTGAGTAACTAGTGGAAATGATTTCACAAATATGTATTATGGAAATTTCAAAAATAGTTTATTTCCTATCTTGAAGTGAAAGTACCGAGTACTATGTCCTAAAATTTGTCTCGAACTTCGTATTGATTATTTTACCTAACCTCTAAGTTCACTTTCATTATCAGCTCTACGTATACGGTGTTAAGTTATGTGTTTATGACTTTAATTATACATCTGCCTTTTTTTACAATTGGGATTGTGAGTAGGCCTTGGAATTGTTTACACTGGTGAGGTGTCAATCATGATATATAAGTGATGATCTTGAAAAAGATTTTCGGGCTGTAGCCGTGGTCGTGAGGCTTGTAGTTCCCCGACGTTTCGCCAGAGACTGCGTCTGGCATCCTCAAGGGTTGTCTTGAGACTGGCAATTCTGTCCACTGTCTGTCCTACGTAGTAATACGTTCACGTCAATACACATGATAAATAAACTTAAAATAAAATTGTAATATACATAAGTAAGAAAACTTTGAATACCATACATTTTGCAGATAATAAAGCAATATATACACACTCAGATAACCTGGAGATTATCTTACATAATCTGGATACAGCAGGTAAAAATATAATCTGAATACATATTTAAAGAAAACAAAAAGGAAAATGTTATTGGATTTAAAGGAAAATCACCAATAATATTAAACATAGTATTTAATAATAAACCAGTGGAACAAGTGAAACATTTCAAATATTTAGACTATATATTGTCATATGGGGTGCCATGGGAAATACATCCCCATGTTAGAAATAACCGAGCTATCCTTATGCAAATAGAAGGTCCTTGCCTTGAAGGGATTCTTTTGGCTTATATTACATATTCTTATTATAAATTGTCATACGGAAATATAAATGATTTTGACAACAAGATATTAAAAATCCAATAATTAAGAGAAACAATTAAAAGTACCTTCATGAGGAAGATAAAAGACACTCACAGTCATGAATGTTTATAGAAAAATACCAACATTGGCATATGATTTAGAGGTTTGGAACCTAACTAAACAATGTAAGAGACGAATGGAAGCAGTAGAAATAAAGCTGTTGAGGCATCTGGCGGGATATACACTATTAGACCATAAACATTCAGAATATAGTATATTAATATATAAATCCACAGTTATACAAATAGATGATGTGAACATCTGCTAATAATGTCATCAAACAGAATTCCAAGAATACACACAATACAACTACAGACCCATATGACGAGATATGGGGCAACAAAAACGACGATAATGTGATCAGACTTCAGTTAACTACTGGGACGGAACAGGTCAGATGGGCTAACTTGTAATTTTCAAGATGATAATTTAATTATAGTTTATTGATAATTGATAATTAATTTAACCCTTGTTAAATGAATTATTATTGTTATTATTTTATTTTTCGTTTCACCCTCTTTGGGGTATCTTGTATCAATCATTCCTCTGTGTTTATTATTATTAAAATTATTATTATTGAAATTATTGAAATTATTATTATTATTATTATTGAAATTAATAATATTATTATTATTATTATTATTAATGATATTTTATTATATACTTTACTTATTGCAGACGATCAGGTTGTGATATCTAAGCCAGAAGATGGCTTACAATGGGCAATTTACAAATAAAATACGTGAAACATATTTCAAAATATCTACTCTAAAAAAAAGTTTTAGCTTTTCGAGGGTGTGAGCTACTAAGGATAAAAACCCAATTAGAGAACAAAACAATAGAACAGATGAGCAATTTTATTATATTGGATACATTATTTCATATAGAAAAAGTGAAGACATTGCAAATAAAATAAATAACTTTGATTATATTCCTGGCATCATAAAACGAGCCTCAAAGGAACTACAAAGGAAACATTTTTATTTTTTTAAACAATGGCGGTTCTAACGCTGTTATATGGATCGGAACATTAGGTATTAACCGAAAACCAGAAACGAAGAATAGAAACTTCAGAACTAAGGTTTTTGAGAAGTGTGGCTGGTTATACAATAAAAGATCGAAAACGAAATGAAAATATACGAAGAGAACTAAATATATTACAATTATACAATTGCACAATACAGAGATGAATGGATGGATCGCATCAATAGAATAGATAACAATAGAATTCCGAAACAGATTCTTCATTACAAACTACTGGACGAAAAAATGTAGGAAGATGGACAGACAATTCTGACATGAGATCGGAACAGACCATAAGGTCTAATCCTTGATGCTGATTTTTTTTTATTGCGGATGAGCCCATGTAGGAATACGCAAAGTACTTAGAGGCGTTTCCTTTGAGCCCAAATTGTTTTCATTCTTTTGCTATGAGCTTGTTTCACGCTTCATAGTACTTAGTTATCATAACGTTTGGACCGAAATCCAGTTTATTATTATTATTATTATTATTATTATTATTATTATTATTAGGGGGCACGCCGTAGCATAGTGCTTAAGGCACTGAGCTACAAGCCGGAGGGTCGAGGGTTCAAGTCCCGTTGGGGTCAGGATTTTTAAACTGACCCAAACCCTCTGGCGGCACTATGGCCCTGGGGTCGACTCAGCCTCTAAAAAATGAGTACCAGACGCTTGTTCTGGGGGTAAAGGCGGCCGTCACGCAGGACTGACAACCCGGCTGACATAAAGTGCCGATTGTCTAGAAAAAGTGGGAGCCTTAACCTCCTACTACCCCAAGGGCCTTCGGGCCTGTTGTGGGATCACTTTACTTTATTATTATTATTATTATTATTATTATTATTATTATTATGGGTTTTAAGGGGTAGTGACGTGTGTATAACCTCTCCTACCCAATTCTCAACCTCACCTTCTCGTGGTACAACCCGTTTTCACAAACGAGGCTCTGAGGACCGAGTCACGGCGGTATAACCGTTCCATCAGGTACTGAGTAAATGCGGTATCCTAATGTCTGTCCAGAGACTAAAAGGTAGCAGGCCTACCACTGGACTACTTAGCGTCGGGCCAGTAACCTGTCCTAAGGAACTTCAAAACTACTTTCAAGTCTCACCACGAAAAAATCCAGAAGGAATTGAAATATGACGACCCACAGCAAAGAAATATGGTTAAAAGAAAACGGCACAATGATATTGTAAGATATGCAACCTGGAATGTCCGAAGCATCCATGAAAAAGAAGAGGAACTAGACAGTATATTTAAAAATAGAAACATTGATATTGCAGTAACTACAGAAACTAAGAAGAAACTTAAAGGAACGAAAGAAACACAAAATTATGTACAAATATATAGCGGTGTCGACAGGAAAACCCATGGACAAGCTGGAGTAATGATTTGGATTAATAAAACCATAAGAAATAAAATTCAACACTACACTTACTGGAATGAAAGAATATTAGAGCTTCGACTGACAATTAATAGAGGTAATTTGACAGTTCTTGATGTATATGCACCAGAGGAAGGCCGTGAAGAAGACGATGAAGAATTTTATAAAATATTACAAGAAATTTATAGCAAAATTAATAGAAATGATTACATTCTCATAATAGGAGATTTAAATGCCAGAGTGGGCAATGCTCAAGTCAACAATAATATTGGAATATTTGGCGAACCAACCAGCAATAGGAATGGGACACGATTAACAGATTTTGCTATCTACAATGAACTGAAAATAACGAATACCTTTTACAATCATAGAAACATACATAAGTATACCTGGCATCGTCAGGACTCAAAATCAATCATTGATTATTTCATTGCAAATAATAAGATTTTTAAATTGTTTCTCGATGTCAGAGCCTACAGAGGATATGATATTGGTTCAGATCACTACCTAGTAGAAGCAAAAATAAGATTTCCACCAAGATGGTTAAAAAAGAAGAAACAACAACAGAGCATAGAACAAAAGTACAAGGTAAAATTATTTTATGATGACAGCATTAAATGGTTATATTCGAGAATAATTCAGCAATATATGGCTACAACTCCAGAAAGTAATGATGTCGAAGAAGAATGGAAAAACATTAAAATGATAATTCAAAATGCAGCTAATGAAACTTTAGGAAAAGTAAATATACAACAAAGAAGAAATAGAACTCTAAAAATCTGGGATGATCAAATAAAACAATTGATTGAAGAAAAAAATGCAGCTTATAAAAAATATTTGAACACAAAGAAAGTAGAAAATGAAATAGAATTCAAACGCTGTAGAGCTATTGTTAAGAGGGAAATAAGAAAGAGACATAGGAAAACATGGTTAAATTTTGTTACACATTTAGAATCAGATTTGCATAAGCTCCAACCTAATGCCTTCAAAATATTAAAACATTTGAATAAAGATATTAAAGAATCTACCAAAATTAATTGCGGAGTAACAAAAGAAGATTTTTTCAATTATTATAAAAGTCTTTGGACTGACAATAGCTATGAAGATACAATTTTCCGAAATAATAATGAGACAGATTCCATAATATCATTGGAAGAATTGAACAATAGTTTAAAGAAATTGAAAAATGGGAAGGCAACTGGCACAGATGGCTTGAATTCTGAATTGTACAAATATGCAGGCAAACAGTTCCATGAAAGACTGTTGTCCTTCTTTAATAATGTATTCAAAAATGCAGATATACCACAAGAATGGAAGACAAGCATTGTTATACCCCTGTTCAAGAAAGGAGACAAGAGAAAAATGGACAACTATAGGGGAATCAGTTTGTTAAACACATGCTACAAAATTTATGCAGACATTTTAAATGGAAAATTGAAAAGTTTCAGTGAAAAATTCCTTATGGAATGTCAAAATGGATTTAGGAAAGGACGATCTTGTATTGATTCAGCATTTTCTGTTAAACTATTGCTTGAAAAAAGAAGAGAATTCAACTTAGAAACACATTTTGCTTTCATAGATTTTGAAAAAGCATTCGACACAGTCAAGAGATCAAAACTCTTAAATATATTGGAAGACAGAAATATACCAAATTTACTTCGGCAGAACATACAAAATATTTACAAAGACAACACCATAAAGATTAAATTAAATAACAGATTTTCTGAAGAAGGAATTATAAATCGTGGTGTGAGACAAGGCTGCCCCCTATCCCCAACACTCTTTGCAATTTATATCAATGAAGTAATATGTTGCTGGAACAAAACATATAAATTTGGAATAAGAATATCAGAAAATAGAAAATTAAACACCCTATTGTTTGCAGATGACCAAATAATAATAGCAAATTCCGAAGATAATCTACAGAAAGGTCTGTATGAACTTAACAAAATTACAGAAGAATATGGATTAAAGATATCTACAGAAAAAACAAAAATTATGGCATTTCAAGGTGTAGATCCTGTCAGAAGTAAAATTGTACTGGACAATAAAATTTTGGAGCAGGTGAATAATTTTACATATCTAGGATGCAATATCTCATATGAAGAAGAAAAGGATGTAAATGCAAAAATATCTAAATTTTAAAGAATTTTAGGGTTAATAAATTCTATCTTCAAGCCACAGTTAGTCCAAAAGCATTCAAGACTGAAAAGTGTATAAAACACTGGCTCTTCCAACTCTTTTGTATGGTAGCGAAGTATGGACGTTGAAACAGAAGGATATACAGAGACTTAGATCTGCTGAAATGAGATATCTTCGGAGGACTGCAGGATACACACTACTAGATCACAAAAAAAAATGAAGACATCTTAGACGAATTACACATGGAATCTTTAGAAAACAAAATTTCTGATTATAAGTCAAGATGGATGCAACATGTTCATCGAATGGAAGATCACAGAATACCCAAACAAATGTTAAGATATCAACCTGCAGGAAGAAGAAGACCAGGACGTCCACTCAAAAGACTTCTGGATGGTGTTTCTCTTGAGG
The DNA here is from genome assembly GCA_030220185.1 of Diploptera punctata. Lineage (NCBI taxonomy): Eukaryota > Metazoa > Arthropoda > Insecta > Blattodea > Blaberidae > Diploptera > Diploptera punctata. The sequence continues at coordinate 259,014 of JASPKZ010006458.1, read as the reverse complement.
CCGAAACAGGTCAAATAATGGCCTAAATTCGTGAATGTATTATGATGATGATATTATTATTAATATTATTATTATTATCATCATCATCATCATTATGCGTATAACGTCACAGTCAATGGAATGATATAATGTTTTTATAATAAACAATTTAAATAAAATTCATAGAGTCGAATAAAATGTCCCACATTTCAATTGAAATTTCTATGAGCACAGATAAGTTTATCTTTAGTGCCTTATCACTTCAGCGCTGAATTTTATTCTGGTAGTCAAGAGAATGACAGCTAACTGAAACGCAGTTCTCAGGGCGCCGTGGCTGTAAAGAAATAAAAATTCGTTAACCAATATATCACTATGTAATGTTGTATGTATAGGAATTGATCAAGGTTAACCCTATTATTACTCTGAGTAAATTTTCGCCAAAGGGAATTTTTATTTACCAGCTATAAATAGGCACAACTCTTCTGAACTTTGGTCTTCCTGGAGTGCTTTTGCTATCCCACTCTGAGACTTATGGTAGTGTGAACCGGTTTTGATTTCTGCTAACTTCGAAATTTTTTAATTTTATTGAAAGAGATGGATGAAAATTCACCCAGTGTAGTAGCAATTATTTTTCTTCATTAAAATGACTTCATACTATTCTGAAGGTAAAAAAAATAAGTATTAAAGAACTAAAACTTTGTGTTCAACTCTGAGATTGGCGATTTATACAATGACGTTAAAAGTAATGTGATGGGTGATTGCTTAAGATAGATGATATTCAAGATAACATTATTGATGTTCCTTTTGAGCCTAAAAATTACACCAATATTCATAAAAAATATCGAGGATGATACCACTGCCTCAATGCCTGGAGTTCTGCTTCAACAAAAACTCCACGAACAGAAGTAACTTACCAGAACTCCTGGTAAGTGATCAAATATGGTAGGTCATCATATGATTAAGCCAGGTAAAAATAACTTGAAACGTAAAAGCAACCATGTTTGGTCTGCAGAATATCCAAGAAGCAAAATTCTCCCACCTACAATATTATAGAGATGAAAACTAGACTAAATTGTGAAATAATTACATCGTAATTGAAAGTAGGAGACTTTATTTTGACACGAACATGCTTCAACATACTCTAAACTTAAATATGCACAAATAGAGGACCAGAAGAAAAATATAATTCTCCACGAACAATTGAGGAGTTAGAAGAACTTTTAGGTGTTCACAACATAAGTGGAGCAACAAAATATAACCATGTCTAGGAAAGTTTTGTGGAACTGTCTGTCAAACCAATTTATACATCAGTTATGTCCCTAAAATATTTAAATTTATTACCAATCATATAAGGTTTGATGGAACATTAATCAGAAAACAAATAAAAGATGATGCTTATCCATTCGCCAGCATCACGTTTATTTGGGACAATTTTTTTTTCTCATTGTACAGAATACTACATACCATCAGCATGAAGTATCACAGACTATTTAATTCATGCCCCAAATGGGAATCAATGACCAATCACGTTTCAATGAATTTTGTTTTACAACCAATCACAGTTGTGTTTCACCTCGATATTTATCAACTTAAGTTTATCATATTAAAGAAAGCTCCTCCTTTTTAATACTCTGAATAGGTCACAGCATTATTTTGCAATGACTGACTCTCTAAGAAATACATTGAATGTAGTAATTTATATTATATTAAGATATAAGATTCCTAGAATGCATGTGGCTCACAGATTGTATATATAGTGCACGAATGTAAGAACGTACCGGTTGCGAGATATTATAAAAAAAATTGGGCAATTGATTACACCACAATAAAAAGAAACTACTGCTCGCACTTTTTTAAACGTATTATTTCAAAGGTATTAACGTTCCAGAAAAATATAATTGACATTTTTTACACTGCTCTCGTTTAATGAATCTTTAGCATGCCGCGTAAAAATTTCATCCAGTGTAGTATTAGTGTGATTTTTTTAAATGTAGTACTTTGAAAGTTATGAATTCCACTTTAAAAATTTTATCTTTAACAAAATGATCTGCGAAATTTAAGCTGGTTGAGTAGTTGAGAAATTTTGGGAAAAGTAATGAAAAGAGGAAGTATTCGCTCTTTGTAATCCTTTTTATTGTGAATTTTCCAATCCCACGTTATGACTTCATGCATTTGGGATTTTATTGAGGAAAATGCACCTTCCATCTGAATGCCATGAAGCTATGGATTCATTGTAACTAAGTTTCTTATAGTAGGAAAATCTCCTATAGAGGAGGATCTATAGTAATACAAAAGCTAAAGTAAAAATACAGAATACAACAGAGGAATTCACAGTGAATAAAGGCCTTAAGCAGGGATGCAGTTTATCATCAATTCTTTTTAACATTTATTTAGACCAGGTTCTTAACGTGTGGTACAAAAAATGTTCTGAAATGGGTATTCCTATAGGAGGAAAAGTGCTGCATTCATTGTTGTTTGCAGATGATCAAATTATTTTTGCAGGGGATGAAGATGATATGCAATATATGATAAATAAACTAATGGAAGAATATAAAAAATGGGGACTGAATATAAATTTACAGAAAGCAGAATATATGTGTTTTGGAAAGGATGTGGATGACCTCATACTTGAAACAGGGAACATAAAAAAGTGTGAATTTTTAAAAATATCTTGGGTCAATAATTACAAGTTTAGGTACCTGTGAGAGAGATGTACAGACTAAAATTGCAATGGCAAAAAATGAAACTAAGACATTACATGGAAAATTTGGAATAAAAATATTACAAAGGAAACTAAAATGAAAATTTATAAGAGCATAATACAGAATATTTTGTCATATGGAAGTGAAACTTGGTCTCTGACGGAATTACAAAATAATAAAATTAGAACAGTTGAATTTGATTATTTCAGAAGAAGCCTCCAAAAAACAAGACAGGATAAAATAAGAAATTAACTCCTTTGGAGAGAAATGAATGTCACCATATCTGTTGTTAAGAGGATTGAAAATCAAACGCTTAAATGGTATGGCCATGTACGAAAAATGGAAAATGAAAGATGGCCAAAAATATATACCAATGGTCACCCCTGGAAGAAATAAACGTGGCAGACCAAGATGTAAATGGAAAACGTACGTCAGAACTATAATGGATGATAGGAATTTGGAAGAGGGAGATTGGAATGATAGAGATAAATGGAAACTGAAGACGGCAAACCTATAAGTGGGGGAAAGCCGAAGAAGAAGGAGGAAATTCACTCCTCACCGAATAAATTGACTTCATTGTGGGGAAAGAGAGGAGGCTGGTGATCGCAGAAAGAACTAGGCTTTATATATGACAATACAAACACTTCAGATATCTATTTTTAACAATTATAGCTTTAAAAATAAGTCCATCGCTGTGACATCGGAGTAACGTCGTTGCCTCGTATACAGCTGAGCCGTGTTCGAACCCCTGTCGCAAAAAGTTTTTTTTAGCTTTCTCCTCACCTGTAATACAATTTGAGGAAACTTTAAAGCCAAAATAATTCCGAACATGATATGGCCATCATAATATTTCTCATCATACTTGGCTTCTTTTAGTACAAATGTATGAGTGAATAGTGCATCTTGTCTTTAAACGTTCGTGATACCTCGATATGGCCCTGGAATTGAGCTGATGACTTATCGTAGAGACCCTCCATGCCCTTGTATTATCAAAAAAATGTGTAATCCAGAGTTATAACCCTCTTTCCATGATCGTGTCCTTGTATGGACCAGGTGAGTGTGGGACACGTGAAAGTGCCTATAAAGGAGAGGTTAAGCTAAGATAAAAGGGAGAGATAGCGTTGAAATAAAATAATGACACGAATAAAAATAACTCAAAAGTCAGTAATGTGTTCCTAAAGGAAGTATTTTTTGTAATTCAATGATAAAGATTTTTAATCAGTAATATTGATAACATTTGTTTTCATTAATTTTATATATTTCAATGAAACACCCAATCAGACTTACAATTATCATCATCATCATCTTCATTCATGGACTAGGTCTGTTGACCCGTTCCGACTTCAGCCCATCTCTTTCTAGGTCTGCCCACATCTCGGGTGCCTTTAGGTTTGTATTTTGTTATTTGTTTTGGATATCTATCTTCATTCATTCTGTCTATGTGTTGCTTCCATTTTTGTCTATATGTATCCATTTTATCAGTTATTGCAAATATTTCAAGTTCCTGTCTTATTTCTGTGTTCTTGATTCTGTCTTCCTTAGTGCACCCTTTAACTTACAATTATGTTACTAATAATTCTATCTTCCTACATTAATGAGATTACTTAATCAAATATACATTATTAATCTATAACAAAAGGAATGATTTCATAAGTAATGTCACGTGTGTTTTTTTAATTTATCTAGACTATTTAACTCATGTCACAAATGCTAGTCAATGACCAATCACGTTTCAATGAATGTTGTTTTACAACCAATGACAGTCGTGTTTCACCTCGCTCTTTATCGATTTCTCTTTATCAGCTCCTGCTTTTGTGATAAAGAAAGCTCCTCCTTTTTAATGTTCTGAACAGGTCAAAGCATTATTTTTCTCTAACAAATAAATTGAATATAGCAAATAATGAAATGATTCCTTGATTTTACTGAGTAGTTTACTAAAAAAATAAATGAATAACCCGTAATGTTGATTATAATATTTAGTTTGATGTATTCCATTATTTCTCCACTTGGGTGACTCTTACAATATTGCGATCTTATTTGGCAATAAATAATATGATCAAGCAGCAGTGAATGAACTTAACCTCACATTTCTGATTTGTTTTCAAACATCAAACATTAAATATATAAATATTTTAAAATAACTATAGTTAAATCATGATTTATGAGTAAACAGCTTAATTTTATTTGTTAAATAGTCCTAATAAATGCCACTCTTGATTTCAAAAATTCTCTACATAAATTCACTCCTCACTTCGTGAGTCGTGAATTTATTGATAATTTGGAAATCAATCGTGGCATTACTTATGAGAATTTGGAAATCAAGAGTGGCATTTGTTAGGACTATTTAACGAATAAACTGAAGATGTTTACTCACAAATCATTATTTAAATATAGTTATTTTAAAATATTTATACAGTTAATGTAAATGGCGATGTTTGAAAATAAATGAGAAACGTTTCTTATCCTTCATTTGTTCATCACTGCAATCAGATCATATTATTTATTGCCAAATAGGATCGCAATATTGTAAGAATGCACCATAGTGGAGAAATAACGAAACACATCAAACTGTTTATAACCAACATTATAAGTTATTAATTAATTCCTGATGTCCTATGATGTAAATTAAATTCCTGAGAAATAATTCGTTTAAGAGAGTGCAAACAGTGATTTCTTTTTTATTTTTTTTCGATGGTATAATCAATTGCGTCGGCCGCAGTGGACTAATGGTTGTGCCCCTTGCCTCTGGTCCCGAGGGTCGCGGGATCAAACCCGGCCGAGGTCGATGGATTGTTTAGGATGGAAAAATCCAAGGAGCAAGTACTCCGGGTCCCAAGTCTGAAGATTTTCAGGCTCTTAAAAATCCTTAAGCCTGAATGAAAAGGCATCTAAGCAAAATTTACCGAACTTTCCCGTCCTAGTACTACCTTGGTTTCCTAGATGTCAGTATGAGGCGGAACGCTGACCACGGACCACTCAAAATGGCATCTATACGAAAACAAGTGTAACTAAATTAGTATGGTTCAAATTCTTCCCTGTAGGGGGAGAGCGCCTAAATGTCTGTAAAAGAAAACATGGGCTTACAATACAATAATCAATTGCTACAGAGTTTTTATATTATATCCCGCAAGCACTATCTGGTTACATTCGTGCACTATACATACATTCAGGTAGCCATATGTGTTTTATAATTCTTACATCTTAATATATAGATTGTTGTATTCAACGTATTTATTAGAGAGTCAGTCACTGCAAAATAATGCTATGATATATTCAGAATGTTAAAAAGAACGAGCTTGGTTTTAAACTGATAAAATTAAATTGATAAATATGGAGGTGGAAAAGACTGTGATTGGTTGTAAATCAAAATTCATTCAAATGTGATTGGCCATTGACTCCCATTTGGGACATGAGTTAAATAGTCAACCTAAATCGTATTTACAAAGGAATTAGTTCTTTATTCAGACCGCCTTGAGTACCGCGAACTGTATGGAGATAAGTGGAATGAATATATACTCTTACGGTGTTGCGTAAGTTATAGGTAGTCTTTTAGATCCGATACACCAGGTTCTATCCCCATCACACATATCGCCATGGAAATGAATTAAGATTCTTGTCAATCATAAAACCAATACTAGCCAAACATATATATTCATAAACAAAATAATTATTTCAAATCATTTAAAACAATCTTTTTAAATCCAATAAAATAATTATACATGACGGACGTCTTTAATAATCGTTGACGTTTTTCTTTGCAGATACATTTTAATAAACAGTTTATTTCTGTTACAATTTATTTCGACAATGTAATGGATGCTGTATAGAAGTCAATAGTATAAAAAATTCATAAAATCGTACAATATTTGTTGGTTCTATTTTCAGCAACTAATGTAAATACTCGTATTTAATATTATTATTTGAAACTCATAAAGTTTAAATTATCAAGGACAAAATGAAAATCTAATATTTTTCAGAAAAATAGAAACTGATTACATTACGGAATGTATATTCCCTCTCTTATCTACACTGTTACTGACAATATTAATGCATACTACGTATATCGAGTTTCCATAATTAAATAAATTATAATTTACCATATTATAAAATGGCAGTAAAATGGAAAACTGCAATATATTATGTAAAATTCAGGAAAACCAGCTGGAAAGTGCCCAGTATGTAGGCCAAGAGTGAGGTTCGAAAGTAACTTTAACCATGGTTTGAAGAAAGTAGATTATACAGGGGATGATTTGAAAATATTAACTCAGGATACGGATTTATGGAGAGCTTATGTCCGCGCAGTCATAAACGTACAGGTTTGATAGTGCCAGTGAGTTAGTAATATTTACAAAAATAACTTTCCATCCGCATATGAATAGTCAATGACAAACATAATCAGTAACTTCAGAAATAAACAATCAAAGGTAACCAATAAAAATTATATGGACACTAATATTAAATTTATATAATTTTTATTGGTTACCTTTGATTGTATATTTCTAAAGTTAATTATATGGACACTAATATTAAATTGATAGACCAGCCTCGTGGCTAGTGGTCAGCATTCCGGACTATAGTTCATGAGGTCCTAGGTTCGATTCCCGGTCAAACCATAGGAATTTGTCTTTAATGGGAATTATTCCTGTGGTTGCCCATGGTCTAGAATTTAGGTTTAGGTTAAGAACTCTCCTGGCTCTTCATTACCATTTATCACCCATCATTCCATCGGGGTAACGTAACTCCGCCTTCCACGTGCCCCAACCTAAGAAATGGATAACAATCCGCCAAGGGCAGGAGAGAAGGCCAGAAATGTCATAAAAGACAACCTGGTGGCATTAGATAAAACAAAATATTAAATTTATACCATCAGTACAAATTTCCTTATAAGGCTAAATAAGAATAAATTATTTTACATCGCAAAATTATTTTTTTAATTATAATGCAATTTAGGTTTAATTTTAGTCAGTAATGATTGAATTATCCTCATTATTGTTTCTTTGTAAAACATAATATTGCAAATGGCTAACCATATATTCATAATTAGAGTTTTTGCAATGATAGAAGTAACCTCGCCTTCCAGGCGTTCCAACCTCAGAAGTGGGTTACAATTACGCCAATGACAGGACAAAATACCAGAAATGTCGAAACGATAACCTGGGACATTGCATAATAAAAAAATATATATCGTTGGAACGTATCTTGGAGCAATACGAGTATTTATATTATATCTTGTAATAATCTTATAATCTTAATAACCCAAATAGTACATACGAGCATTTCATTATGAACATATTTCAGGAATATTTATTTGTATAGGTTAATACTTATATATTAAAAGTAATGGACACCAACACAATAAGTCCATAACCTTTCTTATGTTGCAATGATTGTAGTTGAAGGGCTTAGGGCAGTAACATGATAAGCCACATTCTGTTAAGAAATGCCGTTTATTACAATGATAGCAAATAAATGTATTGAAATATCCATAACATCATTTTTAAGTGCGCCAGTGATGAGTTATAGCATATAGACACACAATGTAATAACTACAATATGCCCAAATAGTGTTTATAATTTTTTGAAAGATAAAAATCCTTATATCCCAGAAAGAACAGTATGTGGCTTATCATGTTATTGCCCTAAACCCTTCAGTTATTTTACAAACTCGTTTAAAAATTCTGGTCTCAGCTCTACTTTGACCGTAAAACATTTTAATTCTTCCCCAAAACCCCTCTTACAATCCTTATAGAGTAAACAACTATTGAATGATATGAAAGGGCAGTTACCGTTTCTTCAATTAACGATACCGTAGCAAAAAAAATATATCTCAATATTAATGTAATTTTCAATGATGTTTCGTATTTTTAAATGTAGCAGATTTTTATTTCGTCATTATCTAATCGTTCGGGTCAATTTTATCAATTATGTTATACGTAATGCATGCCTATATTTATTTGAAATCTGATCTTAAGAGAATACTTAACACTTAGATAATAGGCCTCTTTGGAATTTAGAATTTACACAATTATTTTATTATGTAAATTTAATAAATGTTTGTGATTAGTGAACTGTAATTTTAATAACTCTATATGTTAAACCAAATTCGTGAACGAAGACATCTTATTATTTAAAACAACCACGGTAAATATAATGCCCTTTCACGTACATTTAATGAATTATAATTTATTAAAAATTGAAGACCCTCATTTATGCGCACGCGTGACGGATCATATTGTTTATGTGAAGAAACGCACTGCTAACAAGCGGAAAATTAACTGGTTAAAATTCCAGAATACACATCAGAGTATGTTATTTCAATTACTTCATTCATACGAGTATTATCTTCAAAGCTAGTCTCTCTTTTAATAAAGGAGTGTGATTGAAATCATCGTACCTCTATTTTTGTTCCACGCTATATGTAATGTCTTATTCTAAGTTATTTGTACACGCACAAAGAACAATATTTATTAATAAAACTTATATTCTGTATACAGTAGTAACGAAGTTCTACAAATTTAATTTGGTCATTTTTAAATAACAAAGTTTGAGTTTGAAACCTGTATTTAATCCACAGAAATTTAATCGGAGTTATAGATAATGGCTTTTTACCAGTTGTTGCTCCCGTAAACATTTCAATTAAGATACAAGCGGCTAAAAACGATAAGAAAACATTTAAGGCATGAAAACTCGCCGGCTTTAATTACAGTTTGTGATGTTTTATTCTGTGGCAGTTTATATGCCAGGGGAATAAATATTCTGATAAAAATTAAATTAGAAAAAAAGATTTAACCAATCTGAAAGTAAACTGAGAAAGGAAATAAAATAATTAACAATAATGGAAACAAAATCATAAAAACAAACACGCTCGTACTTAGTGTCAAATAAACCGTAAAGAGACAAGGAATAAGAATATCATAGTATGTAAATCATAAATGTAATATTTATATAAATTGAATTTTGATATTATTATACATTAAAAACACATTAAGCTAAAACAATAAGACAACTACTCTATAACATGTATGAATGATTATGGGGCCGATAACATGAAAATTGATGAAACCTATATAGAACCACTTCTAACATGTTTTGCATACACAGTAAACTGTCTATTTACTATAAAATAAGAAAATGAATTCATGTAATTTACCTTCCTGGAAATAATTAAAAAAAATATAGTCTAACAAACATATGGAAATTCCTAGTAAACCTAATAGGAAAAGCATCCGGAAATTCTGAGAAGTTACTAATCGATGTATGAAAGGAAATTAATACGCAATTGAATTTGAATTATCAAAATAAAAATTGTGATAATTTTATTGTAGACAAGTGGCTGATATCTACTGGAATACATTCCACGCGACTCCAATATTGAAGCAGTAGGGATGAACAGAGAGCACATAGGAAAGGAACACATGTAGTTGTCTCTCATATTCGCGTCAGGTGAAGAACTATTAGGGCGAGATAGGAAAGCGCTCTTCACCAGAGTCTGGACATCGAGTTATGCCGAATCCTTGAGTAAAACCTTGAAAAATAAAATAGGGGTTAAGAAAAGTTATTAAGCCAACTAAAACTTTTAAAAGGCTTAGTACAACGCCTAGGCCATAATTAGTGAAAAGTATATAAACATCACGAGAAGAGACCGCTTTAAGAACGAGGACATCCCTAGGATAACGGGACGGAAATACGTAGCAACATCAACAATGGGGTTGAAATGGAAATGGAACCTAAAACATGGACTTATGTAGTGACTATGTGGGAACCCAGACTAGGGAAAAGGAAAGTAGGAAGCAAAAAGTAGCGTTGGAGTAAAGCGTTTAAGTGTCATCTAGGAAAATTGTGGACTAGAACAGCGCAAGACAGACAAAAATGGAAGCAATCCATAAAAAACGTGAGGTGGTAGTCCCAAGGAATTGGTTAACCCGGGGATGTAACGTAAGATATCCTGCATTCGCAGGAGGCCCTTGGCGGAAATGGGAAGTTATGGGCTAATTATTAATTGTGAATCGATTACTAAGTAAAGTCTATTATCTACTGACTTTAAAGATGCAATAAAATTAAATGGAATCTTATTAATATCGCCTCACTATGATGCATGCCCATTTAAATGAAAGCGGGTGCCACGCGACAGTGCTAGATAATGATTAACATGCAGAATTTTTATAGTGGCGGTAGTCGGTGGTAGTCAGCATCGTTTTTATTTAATTATGTATAACAGCTGTGGGGAAACGAAGCGAACCGCTGGACAACCATCATAATGAGGCTATAATACTAATACGGTTAGTTAGAACAAAAAATTAATGTATTATACAGAGTGCTCTAAACTTTCCCTTACAAACTTCTAGGACTTGTAGAGGTGACTGAGTTGATAATATTTAGAATTGGAAACATGTCCGGAAATTTACCGTTTCCGTGCTACAGCCGTTTGAAAATATGTTTTTAACGCGACCACTTTTACAAGTAATGTATAATGAGGCGTGACACAGTACATCACTTGTATTACAATTCTATTCATTAATAACCATAGAAACAAAATGGAAACTGAATCATGACTTGCATTAATAATCTCGGATACACCCTCCACAATCAATTTTTACAGTTTTCAAAATTTGGATAAATTTTGACATTTAAAAAAAAACACCAAGTCCCTGGAATACTCGATTGGGAAATGTTCGATTTAGACGAATCGCGAAGCAATTACTTGTTGAAACGCGTCACGTACGTTCGGCCATTGCTTGTTTTCAAACGGCTGTAGTACGGAAACGGTAAGTTTCTGTTCATTGTTTCCAATTCTAAATATTATCAATTCAGTCCCCTGTAAAATTCCGAGAAGTTTGTAAGGGGACTTTTAGAGCACCCTGCGTCTGTAATATTAAATTTGAGCTCACATATCGTACTTCCAGGCACTGTAATTGCTTGTATTGATTTTTTTAAATTCTCGACTCTAACCGAAAAAATCCTAAAAATTTAATTAAATATAATTATAATATTATATCATTTATGAACCCCCTGATGAATCATGCTCAACATCTACCCAGAATAAAGAGAAAACTCATCCCTCCAGCCTAGCTAATACTCATGCAATTCTCAATTTTCATCTCCATTGTTATTGAATTTTCTATGGAAATTCGTATTTTCCTATGTAATTTATTTTATTATTTTCATTATCTCCCCATAATCCAGAAATTTTGCAATTTTATGTCGATAAAAGTATATATGTTAGCTTAAAAATACATTTTATAAAAATTTAACTCTTAGATGATAATTTTTTGTATGAAAAATAGTATAATCAACATTTTGTTTTATTTTTTTAACTTCATTAAACAAAATTATTTTTTTTAATTCTTGAAATGTCTTGACTTTAAACATCAAATTTGAAAAGTGCATGATTTAATATTTGATCGTGCATAGAAATCAGGGCTCTGTTAATAACTTATTCATTATTTTAACAAAAACATTAAATGAGTTAACTATATATTATAAGTTTATAACTAACTCAATGACCTATCGATCTTTTAGGACCACGTCCGCGCGGACATAAGCTCTCCATACATACGTACTCCAACCAAACATTTTGCAACCATCCTCTGTATACTTTACGTAACTCCCTCAAATCCTGGTTAATATCGTTCTCCCACCTTATTCTTGGTCTTCGTTTCCCCACTGGTTTTCCTAGAAGGAGTTTCCATGCCCTCTCTTCCATTCCCTATTCGTACCACACGTCCTGCCCATTGTATTCTACGAGACTTATGTATTCTTATTAAATCTGACCCGATAATGTATATTTTATTTATGTATTTTTAATTTTATAGATATGAATTTAACAACTCAATTGATTATATCTTCGTTGATTGCTTCATCTAATGTAAAGTATACTGTCTCTCCAATTATGATGTTTAGTTATGGTAACGCATCTAGAAGTCAATGCACAATCGATTGAAGACCTGATTGGGATTACGATAAACGCAGGCGATTTTTCACTATCAGAGAGTGTTAGAAAATATTTCATGAAATGTTTGTTGATTCAACAGTGATTGGTTGGTATAAAACTCATAGTAATTTCGCCACATTAGTGATACAGTCCAATAAGGGTCTCAGCTTCCTTTGGGATTTTCCATAGGTTTACCTATCTTTATCCCAATTTCACCAGTTCTTGATGCCCAGTTTTTATGCCCAACGTCTACTATCCATCTACTATTGGGTACACACTGAAATATGTGATTGGTTAATATCAGATAACTGGCATATGAGTGGAAAGGAATTGTTATATTATAATAAAGTCATATTTCTACTACTACTAGTACTACCACCACCACTACTATAACGACTACTAAAATTGTGTAAAATGTTCATTTTTACCAATAATTTTAAAGATTTTGTAAAAGTTAAATTCTGAAAAAAAAGGATTGATTAGATGGGCTCAATCCAATCTTCAATTATTAATATAGGAAACTGTCCCATAATATTTCATATCTAATTTTAATTCTCATAAGCCTGCTGCATTATGTATATCTAATACTACTGTAAATTTAAGAACTAAAAACTGATACATTTATCCGAAACCCTAGATTCCCTATCTCAAATTGTTTGTGCGGAACTACTATCTAACTAGATAAATTTCTTCGGCTGGATTCTGAAATAATTATGTATAATTAGTGGAGAAGCTGCAAAACACAAGATCGTGTCAAGTCATTCTGTTATTTTCTTCTCCAATTTCGTACCTAAGCCTACTTTTTTTAAGCCAAGACGCTAAAAATGTTAGTACGAAGCCATAATATTCAGAAATATTCAGTCATTCTGTTATTTCCTTCTCTAATTTCGTACGTAAGCCTACTTTTTTCTAGCCAAGACGCTAAAAATATTAGTACGAAGCCATAACATTTAGAACTAGGATGTAAGAGTTAGTGCTGTTAACTTGAAGCTACTTTTTTTCTAGCCAAGACGCTAAAAATGTTAGTACGAAGCCATAATATTTAGAACTAGGATGTAAGAGTTAGTGCTGTTAACTTGAAGCTACTTTTTTTCTAGCCAAGACGCTAAAAATGTTAGTACGAAGCCATAATATTTAGAATTAGGATGTAAGAGTTAGTGCTGTTAACTTGAAGCTACTTTTTTTCTAGCCAAGACGCTGAAAATGTTAGTACGAAGCCATAATATTTAGAATTAGGATGTAAGAGTTAGTGCTGTTAACTTGAAGCTACTTTTTTTCTAGCCAAGACGCTAAAAATGTTAGTACGAAGCCATAATATTTAGAACTAGGATGTAAGAGTTAGTGCTGCTAACTTGGCGTGCGATCCGTCAGGTTGAGCACCAGTTTACATTAATTACATGGTCTGCTGCATTCAACAGCGATGCATAACGCGTGATATTTTTTTCACTAGCTAGTATTACATTATGGATTACATAGCAACTACTACATGGTTCCTTGAATAACTTTGCTCTGTATGCTGACCTGTTCAATATGTTTACTCCAAGGAGAAAGTAGAAAAAACTGTGACAAGTTCAAGGTGTATGTTCGATTAATATTAATGACGACAACCTACTGTTATACAATACCAGACTACTTACATTAGTACACTATTGTTATTAAACAAAAAACGGTCTAATGAATATATAAATTACATATTTTATTTATCAAGTATCCTATCGTTTATCATCATCAATTGCAGTCATAGATTAGGCCATTTGCCTGTTCCGCTTCAGGATAGAAATTGATCCCTCCATCTCTTCTTAGGTCTTCCTGGGTCTCTTCGTTCAGTGGGTCTGTAGTTGAATAGCTGTAGAGGTAGTCTATTGTTTGACAGTCTAAAGAGGTGTTCATGCCAATTATTTTGGTATATTTGAATGGTTTCAATAATTGCTGGTATGTTCAGAGCTTTGCGGATATCTTCATTACGCATGTGATCATAAAGCGTATAACCCGCTAAAGGTCTTAATAACTTCATTTCTGCAGCTGGTATCCTCTTTAATTTATCTGTAGTAAGGGTCTAGGTTTCAGAGCCATAAAGCAGAGTTGGAAGAGCCATTGTTTTATAAAATTTTAGAATTGTATCTGGACGTACTTTTCGAAGAAGAGTTTTTTCTTATTGTTCCTATACGTTTTTGGAATTTGATCAATTTTATGTCTATGTCTTTACATAGTAGGAAAGGTTGTCGTTTATATTGTCCAAAACAGAGGTTTTCAAACTTTTTTCACCAAATACGCTAACGAAACATCTGAATACCATACACTCTAGATTGCCTTTATAAAAAATTAATAATAACATTATGATCCAATTTTTTTCGTTGATTAAGATATGATTAATAAACCCTATATAGAGACCCTATATATATACAGAACAATGGGAATAATTAACAAAATTATGAAACCTTTCATAATGCAAATGCAGACAAGAATACGCCTATATAAAAAATAGCAAGCTCAGTACCATATTACGAAAGTGAGACCTGGACAATGAGAAATAAGGTCATCCATCGAATCTAAGCCAGCTTCATAAAGTTGTGAGATCAACAGAAGGTTATACCCAATGGAATCACAAAAGAAACGAAGATGTCCTCATAGAACTTCAATTAGAATCGGTTATCAATTGTATAAACAATTCTCAATACAATTATCAATCTAATTTATTACGCATGTTCATGGAAATTTTTCCAAAAATCATGCTTCACTACCATCCACATGATCGATGGACCGTCCGGGGAATATTTTATTTGAAAATCCAGCCTTCAGATTCTAACAGGCCGTGAAGCTTTACGCTTTTATGGAAGACAATGATGAAATAACCCATTTTTACAATAAAAAGAAAATCTTGCTATAAGTGATAAACATTCTTGAAAATAGATAGCAATGCGATCTATCTCTGACAGAAGTGTTGTTCAATATTTTTGATCATACAAGAAACGTGTATCCTCATTTTAAATTTTACGAAAATATGTTAAATTTCCGGGAAAACGCTTATCCTAGGTTGCATTTCATTCGTCTAAATTGCTTTTTGGGTGTTTTTAAACTTCCATTTAACTTATTACAACATGTTTTTTTTCGAATTTAATGTATTACAGTTTTAAAATATAGGTATCAGTTTTTTCGTACCTGCTAAAACTGCTTATTTAACTGTCTGACGCCCAAAGGTATCTCTACTTTGACGCAGTGGGGGAGCTTGAGTGGTCAAATGATTCCGAGAGCTATGTGGGCAGTAGCGTAGCTACTGGTAGGATCTCCAATGCCGAACAGATCAAAGGTAATAATCCAGACAAAAAAAGATATACCCTGGTCTTCCAGGTTGAAGATTGGGCATGAGAATAATAATTTCATCCCATAAAAATATACTATCTCGAAACCTGATAGTAAGCGTCTGAAGGAAGAGCTTAATACAGGAGGCCTAGGCCCGACATAGCGCAACGATATATAATATGGAAGAACTGCCTGCCGAATTCTTAAACATATTTTATTCCTATTGTTCCGATCCTAATATATACAGTATGTCAATTTGGAATTTATACATAGGCATTTTTATTAATAAAAATCCAATTTTCAGAAAGTTTTTAAAAGTAAAGAAAAAATATTTATTGTGGTTTGAAGGAAACACTAAGTTATATCTAAATATGTAGTTCAAAACTTAATTATAAAATAAATTTTATCAAAATAAATAATCTTTATTACACCCAAATGCAAGCCAATTTGCTATTCATACACTAATGAAACCACTGCAGTGTATTTGCTTGTCTAACTTGCTTAAACATTAATGCAACATGAATACTCCAAGTTGTGCATTTGTTTACATCTGCCTACTGTGCTGGTTGTGTACACTGGCAGTCAGTCGCCTCCAAAATGGGTAAATGTAAAGAACTCAGCTCTGATCTCAAAGATACAATTGTAAATCTTGCACTTAAGGGATATTCTTTGAGAAAAATAGGGCGACTGATAGGGAAATGTCATGCAACAGTACAGTATATACTAAATAAATTCAAGTATAAAGGTTCAGTAGAGAATGTTCCGAGAAAACCTAAACAAAAGAAGTTAAGTGAAAAAGAGGAGAGAACCATTGAGAGACAAGTGAAATTCAACCCCAGAATTAGTGCTCCAAAATTGCGGTCTACCCTAGAAGTTTCTACTGGTAAAAAGGTATGTGCTGAGACAGTTCGGAAGGTGTTACGCAGAAGTGGCTATCATGGAAGAATGACTAGAAAAAGGCCGTATGTAAATAAGAAGAACCGTGTTGTAAGACTACAGTTTTCAAAAGAACATGTAAATAAGGAGCAGGCATTTTGGGATAATGTTCTCTGGTCTGATGAGACTAAATATTAATTATAAATTAATATTTAACCACTTTCAAGTTAAATACAGCTATCTTAATAAAATATTATCCACTTGGAAAACTAACACTTCTTTCTAATTATACAGTAAGCACTTTTCCATTTGTTTAGAATCATTACGCAAAATAAATTATATTACCAAATAATAATATAAACTATTTTATTTTAAAATAGTCAACTGTATCTAAATATTTTCAGAAATTTATTTTTTCAATGCCCAAAAAATCCTTATCACATAAAATAAAATTCTTACATCCTTATGTCTTTAAAAAGTAACATATTTTGAAAGAATAGTAATTGATGGATATAAATGTTCTTCTTGTTCTCCATCGTAATTTAACCTCTCATCTTATTGATACGTTTACTGCCCCACGTCCGCTGGGCCTTACAGTGACTTGATCTGTCGGGAGAGGGATTTTAAGCTTTGGGTCACGCACATGTATTTTTAACAATATAAGGGCATGAAGGCCTCCCTGAATGAACGATCAGTTGAATCCAGAACCTCCTCCAAGACAACACAACATTGAAAACGAAATATGCCATACTTTCTCACATTCACATTAAATATGGCGATTATGATACAGATCATTATAATGGCCAGATTATGTTTGGGTTACCGCATGGAACTTAAAGACATTTGTTTTACAGGTGAGAAAAATCTCCGAAAAAAAACACCTAGGAAACTTGTACCGATCGGGGATCGAATCTGGGCCCGCTGCGTACGAGACAATCACACTACCCCGAGACCATAGCGGTGAACTATGATGGACGTATAAATTATAATGATAATATTAACCCTAAAGTTGCCAAAACACAAATTTCTTCTGTTAGTTATTTGAATGTGGCGGACCGCAGTGAAAGCGGAATCTTGTATAACTGTTATTATTAGGTATATTGTTTAATTAGACACATATTTAAGTGGTTTATTTTTGTTCGTTTTCTTCTGATTTATTTAAAATATTAAATTAATTGAACCAACTGATGTATCCAAAAGGATACATTACGAATTTAAGGGTTAATAATAATTAGCAATTAAATATATGTTTAGTCTTCATAAAATCTTATCAAAATTTACAGTAGATTAAAACTAATATACCAATTTCAGATTTTTTAATATTATTGAGCCCCAAGAGGCTAGTAAATAAGCCTAAACCGTGACGAAGAAGAATAAATAATATTTATTGTTTTATTCTGTCGTAAGTAGTGAGATAATCTTGTTGAAACAAGAAATGAAGTTCCAGTTAAGTTATAAAATAACAGGCAGGTGGACTAACGTTGCAGTACATACTGTACATAATTATGCAATTTTGTAAGTTCGTCATTTCCAGAAAAATTCTGATGGAACTGCTAGTTTACATCAGTAAAAATGAACAAACAAATTCTTATCTTATTTCGCCAATTACTTGGAAATACTGCAACTTTTTTTAAACATAGGGTTAAAATACGGAACTACGCAAAATGATACAATTTCCCCATAACGTAACAAATCAGAACAAAGTACTTTTACGTTTCCTCTGATGAGAGAATTTCAATGGTAAGATTAAGTTAGTGCAATTTAATTATTAAGTAGATCTCTTTGCTTCATCCTCCTCCATTTCCCCTAACTCTTTCTCTGTTACGCATCAAGCCATTTCTCCTTTTTCCGACACAAAACAATGGAAACGAATGTTATAATGTCTCTCAGATGAAATAGGTATTGCAGAGAAACTCGGTTAACTAACCTGCGTATAAAAAGAAATGTGATTCTCATTGTAAGTCAGATCACATTGTAACTTCACACAAGAACACACAAACCTGAACATGGGATTCTCAAAGGTAGGTTCCAAGTGCTCAACAATCCATTTTAATTCACGTGTTGTACTTCAAGTCTTTTCTTTCAGTGCGAGTGTTTTGTTGAAAGGGAATGATACAACTCCATCGTACAGACTAAGAATACACTTACAGAATAATTGAGCAGGATCCTCCCGATAAGGATGCAATCAACCATTTATGTGATATTCGATTTTTGTCTGAATACAATGATATAACGTAGTTCAATCATATAACAAGTGATATCACCTACTGACTATGACAATTGTTTTAGTGAATGTCGATTAATCATAATCTAGGGGTAGCGCATCCGTCTCTGCATTCATTGATCGCGGATTCGATTCAGGCCGACGTAGAAGGAATTCTTCATACGAGGAAAATTCAAGAAAACGGCTTCTTTTTTCAGGAGTTAAAATCTATCGATTCTGCATCACAGATACGTTTTCTATGTTGAAGGATACTCGATAGAATTTTAATTAAACGGATTGTTGAATTAAATGTTAACACGAAAGTGAATTTAATAATAATTTTATATAAGGCTATTTAGTGTCGATCGCGGTGGACTAGTGGTTATGCTCCTTGCTTGTTGTCCGGGTCACGGGTTCAAACCCGGCCGGGATTTTTTAAGGATGGATAATCCAAGGAGCAAGTCCTCCAGGGGGAACTTTAATCCGTGGGTATCACGTTTGAAGATTTTCGGGCTCATAAAAGATCCTTAAGCCTGAATAAAAGGCCTCTAAGCAAAATTTACCGACCTCATTATCCTAGTAATACATTAGTTGCCAGCTAGATGTCTCATAGCGTCTGAGACAACGACTTAATCAATAGACCACAGCGGCGGACTTTAGAAATCTTAAAAAAATAAAAAACAAACTAAAGGGAAAATAGAGAAAACATATTCTTAATCACTTCTTGGTTTAGCGCATTAACTGCCTGTTCCGTCTTCACTAATAGATCTAAGACCATATCTTCTGAGGACATCCGACATCTCTTCTTCCTCTCGGAAAATAATGTAAGATTTTATTTGATAATCTACTTTCTTCCTTTCTTTCTACATGTTCTTTCCACTGATTCTTTTTGTTAAATATATTTTCTTTTATGGAGTAGATCTGCAGTTCTTCACGGATATCCTCATTTCTTATCTGGTCCATTCTAGTGCCTCCTTTTACTCTTCGTAAAAATTTCATCTCGGCTGCTTGGATTTTACTTTATTGTAGAAAACAAGATAAAAGCAACAAAAAAAAACAAGTATACGGGTTGTAACTAAATTTCCATTACAGGAAGTGTAGTGGGATCCAAGTCAGTTACGTTTAGCATAGGAACTAATATCCGGAAATATACCATTTTCCCGCTACACGCAAAATGCAACAATACACGTTGCTCTTTCTGACGCCTGCTTGTAGCCTGGGTCCACAAATAAGAGCTCGATGCGATGACCACCTATATCAACACAGATACGGTACCTCCATACCGTGTTCTGGTACTCGCGATCACTAATCTTTGGCCCTGTAACATCCGCTGCAGTAATAATATACGGCCATATGTCTTCATCGGATATAATTGGGGTCTCGTAAATTAGGGATTTCATGTGACCCCACACGTAGTAGTCTAGTGGGGTCAATTCGCGGGAACGTGCAAAGTATTTGGCGCCGAAAATGCGGGATATTTGAATGTGTGTTATGGTATTTTGCATGTAGCTGAAAAACTATACGTTTCCGGACATGAGTTCCTATGCTAAACATAACCGTCTTGATCCCCACTACACGCCGTCAAAGTCAGTATTGGAAATTTAGCTACGCCCTACATATATATATATATAACTTATACATTGGAAAATTAAGATATAAAAAAATGGAAAACAAACTATCCTAATAAACATTAGACAGGTTCTACTTGACATCTAAAACCCTAAAACCTCCTACAGTCAGTTATATACGGATTGGAAGTATCATTCCATTGCTAAAGGATTTCTAATCTAAACACTAAAAGTTCACTTTTGAACAATTTTCAGAGACAATGTTTAATAGAGATTATCAACTGAGAATATTATTTAAAGTACGATATGTTCATTTTCAATATATTTTCTGAAAATGATAAACCGTTTAATTATATATTTAATACTGAATGTTGGTGTTGTTTCTGAGGTGGTCCATGTGATTGTGTCGTGGTACATAAATAGGGAGAGGTTACACCAATATAAAGAAAGAGTTAATATTGATTAAAAATGCTTTATCTTATTATCTTATCACTGAGTTTGGGAGTAAAATCGTTGTTTCGGATGCAGCGAACCCAGCTTCGACCTAGGTCGGGGTAGGTTTCCTGGATGAGGTTTTTTCAGTTTTTTCCTTATGTATAAGGGAACTCTGCATGAGATTATTCGGAATGTTTCTTTACCTGTAACACAAAACTGGGTGATATTTTTACGAGTTTTTTTTAATACCGGAAATACAAATTTAATGGAATTTTAAGAAGCAAACAATTCGTGAAAGTCATCCGGTCGTAATAATCTGATATACCAACTATGTCTTGTGCAATATTAATATATGAATTGTTTTTCATATCTGATATCTTAGTGTTATATCAGGAATGGCCTCCGAATTGAGATAATCGCTCACGTCTGCCTCCATGTCTATGTGTCATGAAAACGTCGTATGTGATCAACGTTAAAAATAATCTTCGAACTGATCGTATCCTCTAAAAAAAAACAGGGAGTCTTCCAGCACCTAAAGGTACTATAAGGGAACAATTTCACCGAGGCAAAGAGAGATGAAAGGTAGTATTTTCGTAACTTGTTTCTATAAATAGTATAATAAGTAAAAAAAAATAGTATAAATAAAGAAAATTAGAAATAAGTTGCATAAATATAGTTACTGATTTTTTCACCTCATTCGAGTTCGCTGAATACTAAAAATAAATATCAGCATAGCCGTGATGAATGAGAAATGAAAGAAAGGCATGGAAAAATTTTGTAGGAAAACAAGAGAGAAACCACACAATAGGTAGACTAATACTGAGATGGAATAATAATATTTTAACCATGATTTGAAGGGAGGTAAATTACACAGGGAATGATTGGAAAATATTAGCTCAGGATTGGAATGTCCCCGCGTCGATGAATCTCCGAATTCAATAATGCCAATGAATTAGTTATGACAGTTTTATTTATCAATCACGAGACAAGCATAAAATTCACGTGCACTACCACAAAATCTCCAATAAACATTGATCCGCAAATTAACTATTCACGAGCAAGTATTCACGGGATCCATCAATTTATAACCGCATGTTAGTCTGATTTGTATCTAATTTTTTTTTAAGTTTTTGGAATGGCTCCTGGTTTACTTACGCATGCGCACTATCTCCCCTTTCCCTTTTGTTTGAATTAGTTCATACTATCTACCGAGTCTCAATTATGAAAAATGGCATCTCGTAATCGGTTAATTTCTAGACTTACGTTTACTAGAACATTTTTTACATATTTTCATTTTTACTTCTTATCCCTACTTTGGTACCACCACTTTTCGAACACTCTGTATTACATGTATGTATCAAATCGTCATTTGCTAATATTGTGTGGTCAAGTAATTACAAGTTATAAGAAAACCGAGTTGAATAACAAAAAAATAAACGTTTACTTTAAACTTCAACTAATCTTGTTTTAACTATACGAGGTAGGCATGTATCATTTAGGCACCTAAATCACCATAAAAATAAATTCACTAATTCAAATTCTTATAGCGTTGAGCCTTCGATTACCTTATTAAAGCCAAAAACGAGCAATAAATTTCATGAAAATATGATAAGCAGGCCTAACGGATCCTATATCTAAACAAACGCTACAGGTTAGGTACTATGCGGAGTAGTGAGAGAGGTAAGGGGTAATATGTGGTCCTGCACATATAGTCCGATTATATAAAATTGTGTAATACATTCAGGGAGTAACATTCATTCCAATTCTGAAACACGTATTACTGTTACTGGTGAATTATAAAGTATGCATAGTTGCGTTTGTTTCTCTGTGTTTGCCAACATCGACAATAATGTATAGAGTTTCAGTTACGTTATTGTACAATTGTAAATATCTGCTGTTTTATACAGTTTCTGCAGCATCTAACTATATCTGGTCCCGACTTATAGTTGTATTCCTATTGCTCCCGTCCCTCGTCCATGAAAGTGTTTTTTACTCACTTATACCAAGTGAGTCATAGAGCGGCAAACATCTGTATATAATTGTAATGGTTTATTTTCTGTAACAGTCAAACGAACTTCTGTTCATACTTACACTCCTGAAACTTTCATGTTAGAATTTAAAACTGATTTTATACAATATAACCACTCATTATTCTTGGTATATAAATCACACATAATAATAAGACACTAATTGGACATAAAATATTAGCAAAAGTAAGAACATTCATATTTTATCATCTCATTCAGATGGATGTATGCTTATTAATTAGTACATGACACTTTGGTGGTATTATTCTTGTTATTAGAATACAGTATTAATTACTGTCAAATCAGAATTACATCTTGTTTTAAATTTAAAAATTCCACATACCTATATATAACTCCATAGCACGACAGATGTAAAATCTTCTTGGCCTACCATTTGGAACCGCTAGCCTCACATCTCCATGCTTCATGCCCAGAGATGGATGACTGTACAACTAGTGTTAAGGGTGACACGTGATAGAATATCGGACCCTCTAGCCACTAGAGATGGTTTTCTCAGCCTACAGTCGTTACTTATTGCCTTCACGTAATTACCCATTTCTATCATGAAGCCGGGTAGGCAACACCTTTTCCATTCAATGGCCGAAATAATTTCTTCCCCAAACGGTATCGTAGCTTTATGTCAAGGCTCAATACCTTAGACCACTTAGCCATTGCCTCTATGTCCCACACCGTAGCAGAGTAATAAGGAAACATGACTTGGCGCAGAGTTACGGGACATGCGCTGGTACAAATACGCAGAAGTACAGAAATTTTCTCTTAGAATATCTGCCAGTATGGGATTGGTCCCCACCCAGCATCATCAGTAATTTGGTACCTATAAAAAGTAGTCGCTCCAGGTTGACAAAACCAGTTGTAACGGCTGGGGGACTCGACATGCTAGTCACATGTCCGTCCTGCTATGGCCCGATAATCGTCCATCTTTGTAAGAGACACATGTGGGATGTGAGGTCACCAGCTGGCTGGAAGGACAAGCGGCTTCTAGGCATATCGCGCCATTGAGTTACATAGATCTAGGCCTATAAGGTTCGACGGATAAAATATACTAAGACTTCTATTCTAAATCCAATATAGGCTATATGAACAAATTTCCCTATCAAAAACAGTAACACACAATGCTATTAAACTAAAATGAGTAATGAGTGTTTTACATACAAGAAAACAATTGGCTTTCGATTTAGTATTTCCACGTAAGAAATTATACAATTATTCAGAATATGAAAAAAAAAAAAAAAAAAAAAAAAAAACAAAATTAGATGCTGCAGTTAGCTAAGATTTCAGAATCATGGTTTGTTCAGGACATTTAAAATTTAAGGCCACTATAATTCATGAGGATACGTAGATTTTGTATAGAATATAATTATTCATATATTTAATATCCTCTATTAGCGTATATTGTATATATATGAAACTGGAAAAGTGATAATATAAAACAGTAAGAATAAATAAAAAAAATTGTCAAATTTAAAAATGAAAATGTGTACAATGTACAGACAAGTTTATACTCCGTAGGTGTGCGAAAAATTTGTTCTGCAAAGTTATTAAAAGTTGTCTATATAGTTTAGGAGTTATAAGATATAGGAAGATATGTAGGAGAGAGAAAAATGGGTTAACGTTTATCGAGGCGCTAGAATAACTATAAAAGCTGTATTCGAAGTAAGAGAAAATAGAAATGAAGAAAGAATCAGCATTAGAAGTGAAGTAATTTCTGTCATAACCTGAAACAGAGCTTTTCCGGAAGTTATTAGATGCACATAATATGAATTGCATCAATTTTATAACAAGAAATTTGCGTGTGGTTAATCTCTTGGAAGTTGTTTTGTCTTGTTTTGTTGTGATTGTGAGAGGCATTTCATTGCTTTCCCTGGGCGAGTTCTCTCACAACTATTCCATCTCTTTCTCTCTGAGAAACATCTCAACTCAATGGATTATCTACATAATCGTAACTATTAAATTTCCTTGCTATTGTTAAATGTTAGTTAAAACTTCTGTGTGGAATTATGCAGAACTCGTTTTGGGATGCTTCAAACTTTCGTTAGAATCCCACGCTGCGCTGTCTACTCAACCCTATGAGAAAGTTAGTTTTGTTTCTTGAGTGAAGGTATGAGAATCCACTTGAGGATACTATGTGATTTTCACATGTGCACATATGGGAAAATTATGCAATGTAAATGCAATTCGCCTTTACGATTATGCACAACATAAGTAATTACCGTACTTAAATACACTACAATAACCAGATAAAGTGCTTTACTTATTACTTTGTGTCAACAAATATACTAATACTCATACAACAAATTTATAGGTTACTAGCTAATACCCGGCCTGCGCTGCTACTCCTAAAAAAATGATAATGCGATTTTACCACCAGCCGTGCGCTGTTTATGCTTACCCGGGAATCTACTTATCCCGATCTTCTTGGCATCAATGAAAGACAAAAATGTTTATTGTGAGTTATCCGTAATATATAAACATATGCTGTCGCGGACTTTCTGTAGAGTTTTTTGATATTTCAATTCCGTGTACAATAATTTGGTGTATTTGTTATGATTTAGGCAGCGTAAGCCATTTGAGCGTTATATAGGGACTTTATTTCACGTTTTTCACTACAAAGAGTAATTTTTAAGAGTGAAGGGATTGAGAATTTCAACTCTCGTATAGCCTATGTTCATCCCAGGAATCTCCTGAACATTTTTCAAAAAGCCCCATATCAATCGAATGAACGGTACGGCAGAGCACGCTAGCCCGGGAATCTACTTATTCCGATTTTCTTGGAATCAATCAAAGACAAAATGGTTATTGTTAGTTATCCGTAAAAGATAAACATATGCTGTCGCCGACCTTTTTGTAGAGTATTTTTTGAGATATTCAATTCTGTGAACATTAATTTAGTGTATTTGTTATGGTTTAGGCATAAAATACGAACAAACAAACAAGTTATATATATATAGGAACTTCGGGTAAGTTGAACCCCTGTTTTAAATTTGTTGTTTTTCTTCTTTTAATTAAGGGATTTGAATTTTGTTTGATTAGAGTGATTATCATTAGTGTTGTAACTATGATATAGCATTTTCATTTAATCGAATATGGAAACATCTTCATTATAAACTTTTTTACATTCCAAGAAAAGTACACTTTAACCTCCATATTCGGATAAAGTGAACCTCAGAGTCCACCTTAGATTTTAGTTGACTTTTAAATTTATTTACTCTATTAATTTATAGAGATAGGCACAGATAATCTGAAAATATTTATGACTGATCATTATTATAAAGCGTTGATATTCATTTAATGTTTTCAAAAAAATTTGTTGATTATAATATTCACCCGTCATTCAACTGCAGAAAGCGACGATCTTTGGGTTTAGTAAAATTACAAGGATACTAAATAAAAATAATTAAGTCAATGGTTTTTACAGGTAGTATCCTCATTGATAAAATATACGTATTGGTGTAAAGTGGACCAAGGTCCTCGTGGAGGGTCCACATTAAGCGAATTCCTTTGTTATGTTTAATTATTTTATTCAGCCATCATGTCACATAATATCAAACCAAACCCGTCAGTATATTAAAACAGCATATACATAATACAATATATTTAGGAGTTTTTTTCAACATTTGTAATATTCAATAGCAGAAATTAATTGATTCTTAGTTTTAAAAAGTTTTAAAGTGGTAATTTTCATAAATATCACAAATAAACCCTTCCTCACACAAATAATGAAAGAAACTGACCTTGAACCCGTCAAAGTTTATGAGGGGAAGAAGTTAAAATATTTTCTCTTCGAGGTTATTGCTTGGATATTAAATTTTGGTAGA
Source organism: Diploptera punctata (assembly GCA_030220185.1). Taxonomy (NCBI): domain Eukaryota; kingdom Metazoa; phylum Arthropoda; class Insecta; order Blattodea; family Blaberidae; genus Diploptera; species Diploptera punctata. The sequence continues at coordinate 232,157 of JASPKZ010006458.1, read as the reverse complement.
TGAAATTTTGTTTATTATTTGGATTGTAATTAAAGAAGGTATTAACAGGTTCCACTCAAACAGAAGGGTCAACATTACTCGAACATTCATATATATATATATATATATATATATATATATATTGATAAAGTGGACAGAACTTAGCATTTCTATCTTAAATTTCGGCTACCAAATTTCATTCCCCGGTAGTGTCAAAGATTGTAACGTCTATATCTGAACTAGACATGTGTTCACTTTATATTTTGTTTACTGTTTTCTTCAGTGGAAGATTCTACTAATTACTAAATAAGTAATTGCCTTTGCAAGATATGCATATTTAAACAGGTGTTTCTATGTGCACAGGAAATTTGTTTCAAATACCGGTAATTCTAACTACAATAATAGGAGAGAAACACAACATATTCAACTTAAATGGAATAAACCAAAATCATAAAATAAACTAGCTGCACATATCGTACGAATAACTCAATCACACTTACAAAATATATCTTATTGTAACAATCACAAGTTCATATAAACACAATGTATTTTCATAAGTAATGCCATGAGTGATTTCCAATTTATCTAGATAATTTGGAAATCAAGAGTGGCATTTGTTAGGACTATTTAACTAATAAAATTAAGGTGTTTATTCACAAAACATATTTAATGTAAACGACCATGTTTCCAAACAAATGAGAAACGTTTGATATATTTCATTTCTCCATCCACTGCAAACAGATCATATTATTTATTGCCAAATAGGATCGCAACATTGTAAGAATGCATCCTAGTGGAGAAAAAAAATTTAACACATCAAACTATATATTATAACCAATATTATAGGTTATTAATTAATTTCTGATGTCCTATGATATAAGTAAGTTAATTATATTTTTCTGGAAACATAAATACCTGGGAAATAATACGTTTAAGAAAGTGCAAACAGTCGTTTTTTTATTGTGGTATAATCAATTGCTACTATGTTTTCTATTATACCCCACAAGTGGTACCTGGTTACATTCGTGCACTATATATATACAATCTAGGAGCCACATTCATTCTAGGATTCTTACATATTAATATATAAATTGCTATATTTAACACATTTCTTAGAGAGTCAGTCACTGCAAAATAATGCTTTGGCCTGTTCAGAATATTAAAAAGGAAGAGATTTCTTTAATATGATAAACTTATGTTGATAAATATGGAGGTGAAACACGACTATGATTGGTTGTAAAACAAAATTCATTGAAACGTGATTTGTCACTGACTCCCATTTGGGGCATGAGTTAAATAGTCATTGAATTTCATTGGGTGTTTCACATTAGATCAAGGTCATACTGCATTGTCAATCCTCTTCGCCATCATGTCTTAAAACTCAGTGCAGAGTTTCATGATGCAATGTGAGACAATCAAAACCTATGCAACTCCTTGTACCATACAACTTATTACTGGATTCAGTGTCGCAGCTAAGCACTGACCTCAATCAATGAAAATACGTGGACTCTAATAACATTAACATAGCTAGTGTAGCTATGTTTTGTATAGATTTCTTATAAATTTTCTGATTACAATTCAAACTAGTTCTATTCTCATTTTTTTCGTAACTTTATAAATTTTTCAACTCACAAACTCAATATGCGTTATATTTCAGGTAATGAGCGCTTGTTTTCTGGTGGCAGTGGTGAGGGCAGGTAATCTGGACCAGGGTGGCGGTTACGGTGCCCCACAGCCATCTTATGGTGCAACAGGTGGAAGTTACAATGGGGTTTCATCTTATGCAGCACCTAATGCTTATAACGGTGGCTATAATGGTTACAATGGAGGTGGTGTCTATGGAGGAGGTGGTTATAACTCCGGTTATGGGCATGGACATGGAGGAGGTTATGACGAGCAAGTAAGTAGGCCTACCCTATAAGCGCAAAATAGTAAAATGTATACCACAAGATTTTGACGATTTTAGAACAAAGAAATTGATTAAAATGTTATTATTTTTATTATTATATATTCACGGGTTCATGAATTTGCATTGTGTACTTCAGTATCTTCTTCCATTAGCACACTTCATATTATTCCTACCAAAAGTAAATAATACAGAATAAAGTAAATATGTAAGCAGCAGATAAGTTGGGATTGATGAAGAAGCACCCGGCAATAGCTTGATTTTTATGCCCTGCTGCGTTGTCTAATTCAGACCTCTCAGTATGCCACTGTATATTTCTTTCTTTTCAATAAAAAATCCAATGTAATGTTAATTGTCAGGGATAACTGAAAAAAAGTCCACTTTTACCTTTATTATGAAAGTTCGATTTTTAACTAATACAATTCCCGATATTTCTAATTTAGTTGTATTAAAAAAATTCTTCCGTTGTTTTGAATCGTATGCAGTAAGTGGGTGATTGGATTAAGAATTTGCATTATGAATTTGCAATAAAATAAAATAAATTTAAAATAAATAAGTATATTTATACGATTAGCTACACAAAAATGTTAGACTGTAGAGATAAGTAGCGTAAAAATGCTGGCAATAGTGGGACTTTTTACAATTGGTAGTAACGCATCTGATATTAAATAATCCATTCAGTATAGCAGTGAAGCTTTCATGATCTAAACATTTACCGGTGAAATAGGTTGCCGCAACACTATAAAACTTTTCCTTGTTTAGTCTTTTTACTTTACATCACGAATTTTAATCATTTGAAGCAGATTATCAAAATCCATCGTCCTTGTTAGATTTAAACTCGGAAATTTTGAGAGCGTTATTTTAGCGTGATACATATGAGTTGCCCAATTCGGTTACTGAATTTAACGGTTGAGAATGACCGATAAAATCTACTCTAATTAAGGTGCCTTTTTTCTCCAAAATCCGACATTTACACATTAATTCTGTTGTAGATATCTTATTTTACAAACGCCTAAGGGGACTGGGGACTCCCTCTCTAATCAATGTTAAATTTGTCATTTTCTAGTGCGCTCAACTACTCAAGATGGTTTAATAAAATGTTTACTGCTTTCAGAAGCAGCCTTTACTAAATATATTAGTCTTGCTAAATATATTAGTCTACATTTAAAACCAGCATGCATATCATCATACATTTATAGGATAACAGTTGACAGGAGACTGGGTACTCCCTATCTTACCAATGTTAAATTTGTAATTTTCTGGTGCGCTCATCTCCTAAATTACTCAAGATTGATTAATAAAATTTGTACTGCTTTCAGAAACAGCCTTTATTCAGCTATTAAAATAATTTGAAAGAATCTGACACACACAATTTTGGTATGGATTTGTTTATATTCAAATTTTTACAAACGTTTTATAACGTTTGATTTTTTGTGACTAGACTATGAATCGCAATTTATTTCAAATTATTTTAATAGCTAAATACAGGCTGTTTTTGAAATCGGTAAAATTTTTATTAACCTATCTCGAGTAGTTTAGGAGATGAGCGCACCAGAAAATTATAAATTTAACATTGGTAAGATAGGGAGTACTCAGTCCCCTGTCAACTGTTATCTTATAAATGTATGATGATATGCATGCTGGTTCTAAATGTAGACTAATTTATTTAGAATATTGGTTACGAACAATTGTAATAATGGTACAATAACCATCAATAAAATGCTATTAATAAATTATTAGATATCATCATCATCATCATCCAGGGATTAACCCTGTTGGCTCGTTCCGGTTTCATGAAAGCTAGAATTGTTAAAATTGTTCAGACCGTCTTCTATATAGACGTCCAATATTTCTCTTTCCGTGCGGTTTATAATTTAGCAATAATTTTGGAAATCATTCTTCTGGCATTCTATCAGTATGTTCTTTCCAGTTCCTGTATTCAATTATTTGGTCTGTAAGTTTGAAAATATTTAGTTCCTTTCTTATATCCTCATTCCTTTTCTTATCCAGCAGAGTACATCCTGCTATATTTCTTAAAAATCTCATCTCAGCTGGTTCCAATTTTGTTCTTTTCTTTTAGTGATCGTCCAACATTCTGATCCATACATCAATACAGGAACAGCCATTACTTTATTAGATATCTCAAAGCTAATTCGAAATAGATTTCTGGTTTTCTAGAAACTCACCTCAAGTAGCAATACAAATATTGTTTTTACACTATCTTATAGAAATTATGATCTGTGTGCCTTAAAAATAATTTTAGTGAAGTGTTTTAGACTGTTTTAATTTACTTTTATTGTATCAGACTTTTTCTGATTTAAATTATGTTTTCTTTATTATTAGCAGATGTGTATGAAACAGTCCCCTCAACACCTATGGGTTCCCCTCAACACCTATGGGTTCTATGGGACCATGGGCCTCGAAAACAGTAGCTTGAACTACTCAAACACCAAATCTATTTTAGATGTTCAGCGCGGACTTTTTACTTTTTTTTAGGAATGTGCCAGTTATTATTGTTGCATGAGTTATCTAACAAATATAACAGTGTAGGTAAATACATTTTACAACGCTCTGTGATATGTAGATGGGAAAAATGTAGTTTTGTTTCATAAACTATATCCAGAAATACCTATAAGTGCTTTTGTCTCTGACATGTGGAGGAATAGGTATATATAATCTCAAAATTTAGGAAATAAATAAAATAAACGAAAATAAGTAAACAGATAATAATGTAATAAAATGAAACATTAATATTGAAACCTCTCAAAATGGTAACCTCCGTCTCTGATCCATTTTCTATACCTCTTGCTCATTCCGAATTCTTCGAAAATTATATCCCGAATGATTATAACTGCCACTTAAATACATGCCTCAACATCTTATTGTGCCTCCACTGGATTTCAATGTGTCTTCAGCAAAATACTTTCTGTGTATTACGTAATAATTTATGCAGTATCATTTGGTAAACAACTCTTAACTAACGAATCTCACATTCTACTGAAACCCTAGACAACGGACCAAGTTTTTTCTTTCTTTCTTTCTTTCTTTCTTTCTTTCTTTATATTTTTTAACGTGGTTTATAAAATATATATGATCTTATGTTATTTATCTACTTACCATTTAGCGTTATAACATATATTTATTTACAACTTGTATATCTCGTAATTTTCCAGCTCTCAAATTAATTCACCATTACTCGTTTACCACTAGTATCAGAAGTGATGGATTGTATCTCTATTGTAAATTTTGGATTCGTAACCCTGTCCATCAGACAGAGCACGCTGTCCGCAGAATTAAACAGAATTTCGCAAATCGTCATATGTTTAAAAATACATTTCTTAAATCAAATACAAAAAGATATGTCTATATATAAATACTGATTGGATCTTAATAACTATTCAATATGTTTAGTACGTTTATCTAACTTAAATTTCTGTTTTACAAGTTAATATTAACAATTTAATTTGCTGTTAAAATTTGTTTTTATTTTCCAAACCTAAATACCAAAGTAAGGCTGAAATAAATGTTCCTATGTTATAGCCAAAATCTTACCAGTTTGGATACGCAGTAAAGGACTATGCCACTGGTACAGACTATAATCGTCACGAAACCAGCGACGGAAACACAATCCACGGGGAGTACCGAGTACAGCTTCCAGACGGCAGGACACAAATAGTCACGTACACTGCGGACTGGAAGAACGGCTACCAAGCACAGGTCAGATATGAGGGAGAGGCACATTATCCTGATGTTTCCTACAATAATGGAGGAGGCTACGGGGCACCTGCACCAGGATACACTGGAGCCAATTTTGCTCCCTCAGGACATGGCGGCGCACCATCTTCATACGGTCCACCTGGCTACCATTAAAGTAATTCAGAATTGCCTCATAAAGTATCCCTAACTTGAGTGGTGACTCTAGATTCTAACTCCTCTCCATTTCCTTGTTTTTGAAGGAAGTTGAGCTTTCATATAAGTGAAGAGAGTAAATAATTGGATCTCCAGATATGAAAGATTGCAGGCAATAATATCCAATCAACCATAAAAGCTGTGATATTTTATATTGCTAGTAGTCAAAATAAACAGAATTTAATTAAATGCGGTATAGAGAAATGAATTGAATTTGATCAAGAAATTTGCTCCTTTACATACGTCACAATTATATTTTATAATATATACGTAGTATTATACTTAAACATATAATTAGAAAATAAACAAATTTGATCAGATATCTCAAGCGACAGAACATGATAATACTGTAGGTTTATTAATTACAGTTAATGTAGGTGTGCAAAATTAAATTGGCTAATTTCCCTTCTTCAATATTCATTTATTTACATATTCAAATTGTTATTTTGTCAGTTTAATGGCGTTTGGATTAGTTACGAATTATATGTTTGGTTTATTTTTGACTCGGCTAGTATAAAAAGTTTAAGAAAAAACTACAATAGTTAAACGTAGATGAATAAGTACCACTATAACATTTAAAAATTGTGTCACTATAGAACATCTAATTAACTTATTTATATAAGCAGTGTGACAGATAGAGTTAACAAAATCGTTTAAAAATAGTTAAATAATGTGATAAGCTACAACTGAATATAATTCAGTAAAAATTGCGGATATAATAATAAGTTACTCTTAGAAAGAGCGATCTTAATATCCCTAGACTATGATAGAAGCTTGTACGGCTATTTATTTCAAAGATAAACTGAATCATTGCACATATGAAATTTACAGTATAATTGAATTTTTCGTTTACACCTATTATACATACAATTACCGATCGCTGATAAGTATTAAAATTAGATTAAATCAAGTGAACTTGAAAAAAAAAAAAAATATTTAAACGTGTTTTCAAATAGAATAACACATGACTTTTTTTTAAGTTCAAAGTTTTTATTTGGAGTAATTTTCCATATCTGGAGTCTCAAGGACCTTGACCCACCACTCTACGTTATGAGTTATAGTACGAATAGGTCGGACACCAATCATATTTAACTTTTAAATAAACTAGGCCTACATAGAATGCAATAGTATATTCATTAATGTCTTTGCTAATAAGAGCGTTATTATTTTTCTCTGTATGAAAATAAATGAACTGCTATGCGTATTATTCAGGTATCTAACGAATTAAATAAAATTAACAAGACTTGTCACATCTTGGTAAAATATTGCCCTTTTCTATCTGAAAATGACATATATTTGATACAGAAAATCATTCAATGAAATGATAAATTTGTCAAAGCATTGTTATTGCAGAATATGAAATTGCAGTTCACAATTAATTGATAAATTTTACTGAATGTTTTATCAAATTCTCACTGATATGTTGTCACAGTATTATCCATTGGTATATCTCATTATCATGTGCAGTAAAGCTGAATGCGCAATTACTTAAAATGTGCCATGTCCGATGGGTAGGAAATATATCTTGAATGATATATGACTAATTTCCGGGGTTTATTATACAACACATATTCTGAAGTATTTTACCATAAAGAGAGATAGATAAGGTTAACAATCGTCAAAGTATCACTTGTATCCACAAAAGGTTGAATGAATCACGAAAGTGCAAACCTTTCGCCGTAAAAATCCTCAATTATCAAATTAGTGTTTCTAATACTTAGACCAATGTAGAAAAGGTTATATTATATATAATTTATAATTTTTCAATTTTACATTCGTAGTATTTCTACAAGGATAATAATTGACTTAAAATTAATATGCTGAATCGTATTTTTTCCAATTTAATAAAGAGATTCTTTTCTCAGAAGTTAATGCTTTCAGACACTGATATTATGTTTCACTAATTTAGGATTACTCATGTATAATTCTCCTTGCTTTTTCAATATATCACTATCTTTACAAATCATTTGACGTGTGTATAGGCCGCTTTTCTTGTTTTCTCCTTTGAATTGGTATGATTATCTTGAATTTTCATATGTTTTTATAAATAGAATAATTTATATAGAATAGCCAATGTCTCTTCATAAATTGAATAGGTTTCTAAACACGTTTCTAACATCATCAACTATTACATGATAAATAAAGTTTAAATCCCAACCTTATAAGCCTCATGCCACGTTATAGCAAACAATTATGTTTTAAAAATGAATTTCGGTTTCCATGATTCTCGTAATATATTAAAGATAATGATCTAATTTAATGCCTTTCTGGACTGTCATCTTTCCTACTATACGTACGTAAAATTTTATTTCGAGGTATTTATTTTCAACTTACGTCAGAGATATTTTACATTATTTTCAATTTTCATATATTACTTCATACTGCATTTAAGTAATATTCTCCTAATGTATTATCTTTCGTTCAACTTTATATACCAGAAGGCTATCAATATGTGAGTAATCTTAAAACAAAATGGAAATATCCTCGTTGAGCCCGAACAGTCCTGAACAGCCACTTTAAGGAAAAGAGGCACGTTTTACACGTTTTCTTATATTTAAAGGTATATTGAACAAATATTTTTTATCTATTTCTTTATCAAATATTTTTATCTATTTTCTTTAAGTAGGAAGATATAAACAAATATATAATTGAATGTATAATATTAACTCTTTTTAAATATATCCATTTCTTCGTTCTAAATAAAATGTGATAAGCTTCTGCTATTGCCACTACATACGTGTGAAGGGTACAGGGTAAAAGCAGTTTCGATGTGAATTCACGTTAATAATTTCAGAGAATAAATGTTCACAAACCGAGAAAAACAGTGTTTACATTACAACGTTGTATATATATGTATATAACAGAATATATTTTGTAGGCTGTACAAGTGGCCACTTTTTGTATATGTGGTGATTCTGACCTCGTACTATGACTCTAAACTTCCCTCTATATATGTCCATGACAATATCATCGTTTACCATGCATTGACGAGCAGAACGCGTATTATTGTTGTCTTTTTTCTCTCTCAATACGTTCATGGTCAGTATTTGCCACTGTATGTATGCAATATATCATGTTATCACAATCACTTCATATCCTATGCTTCCTTACACCTCATTGTGATGTATCAAACAGCCCATTCATCACCCTCATCTAGCATACTTAATATGTGCCTGTACAATTTTTTTTGTATAATAATAGTATTTTTATATTTAATAAAGGAATTTGTAAACAATCTAGTCGTTGAATTAATTAAATCTTCATTATTCTCCTTGCCAATTCTTTTAGAACAATGAAATGTCAGGTTTTATGAGCCATATCTCCTCACAGGAACATTTCCTTTGAATAATAATTGTCAATTTCATGAAAAATTTGAATACCTTCAATACATCCGAAATTCACTTCCTAATTTAATAGACTTATTCATACATATTTGGTAATGTAACTTTACAGAAGATATTTAAGTGCAGTTTTAACGAGAAGTACATAACTGATACTTTTATAAATAAACAATATTAACTCTGTTCCGATTACGGTTCAGTGCTGTGATAAAATCTTTATCTCAGACAAAGCGAGGCCAGGTTCGATCCCCGGTCGGAATAAATTTCTCGGGTGAGGTCTTTTCAGAGTTTTTCCTTACTTGAAACAAAACAATAAGGAAACTTTAATGACCAATAGTCCCCGAACACCATTTAGCCATCATAATCATATTCGCCTTATTTAATATTAATTTATAAGCAATAGTGATTCTGTCAAATATTCGAATTGTCTCGGAAGTGGCCCTGACATTGAGCTGATCAATCACTAGGGGAAGCCCTCCATGTCCTTGTGTGACAAAAAAGTATGTGTGCAATCAAAAGATTAAGATTCTCTTCAAGTCGTGTTAACTACAAAGGGGGAAGTTACACAAGGTAAAGAAAGAGAGAAACATAATATAATTCAGTTTAACCCATTCGCCTCAAAAGACGAGGTAGACTCGCCAACAGTTGAATGGCCTTCAACTCAGAAGGCGAGGTATACTCGCTTAATTCTGCTGTTATATATTTTGCAATATTTTGTACATCCTTCGGCAGGATAATATTTTGTTAACATTTAGGGAATCGTAATCTCAAGTACCGTTATTTTTTGTTTGTTTTGAATGTCTGAAAATAGACAATATAATTTAGGGTAACTTATATCCGGTTTCTAGGAAAATGCATTGAGCATTTAAACCGGGAGTGAATGCGATCGAATACATTTTTCTTTTATAAACTTAAATGTAACACTATGTAGCAGCCTGTTGGCACAATATATTAGTTTTCAAAAGGGGAGAAAAATAAAATAGCTTAAGTCATTAGGCTATCCTTTTTTTTTTTTGTACTTCATGTTTTTGATAATGGATATATTTTGGATATAGATTAGGCCATAAGTTATATTTATTGTGAGATTTACTTTCGTTCTCTATATTTCTATCTCTTGCAACACTGAAATTTGTGAAAGGTTACAAGACTTGGTAAGCATAGCGTATACTGGTTTTCTACAAGATACAGATCATAATCATAACTAATGCTGAGTTAAATAAATGCAATTACATATGTACATATTGTAATATCTGTATCTATTGCTTGGTGAAATATGTATATAATGAGTATATGAAAGATATTGATCATCAATAAAATACAGTAAATACAATAAATATCACTTAACACGCTAATAATTTGTTACAAAATGTTATATTGAATGTAATCAGATCTCTTGTTTGCATTTACTTATAACGACAATTACAATATTTACACATATTTCAGTGCCTGAAGTTTTATCTTCCTTCTCCACTTGTGCCTATCATTTCAATCCATTACTCCCTATCTGTTTTCTGTCTTTCCGCCCTAATTTCCTGAATCCGATTTGTAGTTTACTCTTTCTTCAGGTAGACACCATTCCCAACTCTTCTTGGTTTCTATTTCTCAGACATTCTCTTAGAGTTTCCATGCCAGCTTGTCTATTTATACCTCACATATATTTATCACAGGATTTTCAACATTAATTTATTCCCTTATGAGGTACATGAACTTTTTGGTAACCAGTTATAATAAGAACAGTTAAGTCTCATAGAATGTAATTGCAGGACATGTGGCACGAATGGGAAGAAAGGAGGGACATAGAAAATACTTAAAGGATAACTAGAGGGAGAGCACCTAGTAGGTAGGCCAAGAGCGAAGTCGGAACATTACATTAACCTTAAGTTGAGAGAAGTAGATTATACAGGGAATGATTGGAAAGCATTAGCTCAGGATACTAATGTATTGAGAGCTTATATCCGCGCGGCCAGTAACCCACGATTTCGATAGCGGCAGTGAGTTATTTTAATTTTTCCCCTTATGACTGTGTCTATTTCTTTCTTTCAACGTTATATGTCTATACATTTACTTGGAAAGTAAATTTCCACATATATTAATTTCAATTTTAAAATATAAAAGTACTGGTTTAATTTAGCTTATTTTGTTATATTTGTATCCTGTGAATTACTATTCAAAATGTATGACTATTGTCTTACTTATTTCTTACTATTTTCTTACTTCGCTATTTCTATTATCTATGTAATGTTTAGTCGTATATTGTTTATATTCCATAAATGTTATAATTTAAGAGCCTAAAGAACATTTTATGTAGGTGATTTCTAGAAAAAGATCCGTTGGCAGAAAATGCGTGTCTATCAAGAAGCAACTGCTTGAACTAATTGAATTCATAAGCAAGTTGAATATGTGGTCCGAGTTTGCTGGTATACGGAATTAGTCTTCATTTTGTTAATTAAAATCTCTGTAAAACAAACAATGTAACCCCTAGAGCGATTTTTTAATCTTCGTTTCAATTTAACACTTATTCGTAAGGTTAATTTTTAACATTCATTGTTATCACAATTGAGGTAATGTATTATTTTTTTAAAAATAATAATGCAAGTTCTTTTTTTATAACTGTCTTCCTCAACTAGAATTATTTTTTCTTCAAAAAAGATCCAAATAGCGTGCCGAAGATGAAAATGTTTTGAAACGCCTTCATGATTTAAATAAGTAACGAAGTTTTTTGAACAAAAATCAATTTTGATTGAGGACGACGGATATAAAAAGGGGAATACTTTACAAGTTCCTATCATACACTATACGGATGAGCCAACAAACGCGAAGCGGTTAAAAGTATGGAATCACGGGATGCAGCCAACATATAGCCTACAGCATATTTAATTAATCAAAAAGCTAACCTACCGCAATTTAAGTACTCTAACCTGTGAAAGACCAACCTAAATGCTAACCTAACGCAATTTAAGCACACTAACCTGCGAAAGAATGCTACGCCAAAAAATAAATAGTAAGTTCTGAAATTCTAAAGTATATGTGTACAGCTAATTAGACATTCTCCATGTTGACTGCAGTGGGAGTCTTTGTTCTTGCATAGAATATTCGTTAAAATCAATATGGCTTCCTTGTCTTGATGCTACGTATGTAGTTAAATACCATAGAAAAAATATTGAAATAATTATTAGAAAAAAATGTAAAAATCATTACAAATGGTGGGAAATAATTTGAAAAGTGAAACCCTAAGAATAAAAGCTGACAGAAATGTATGAAGGAATTAAAAAAGTCGCGTCACAAGTTGTAAAGTTTAGCAAAAAATGTATTTATATTATTTATGAAAAAAATACTACAAAATATTGTTATAGTATTTATTTTTTTTGTAACGATCTGATTTTGTTGGTTAAATAACTTTACCTCCCTTTTTTTAATTAATATGGGAAGTTTGGTTTGTAAAAAAACGTTCGGGTACAGGAGCGTTAAAACACACACACACATACATGGCCTTTTTTTTGTAAGTAGGACTGAGAAGATATGTATTTTATTGTTTTATTTTCATGAGAACCATTCCAATAGCTAATTTATTTCGAAATTAGCTATAATAATTATCGTATGATGAGTAAACGAGAACAATTAGGGAGATACTGTAAGGTATGTAAAATTTGATAAAAATGGAGGTGTTTACTCGAATCGGTGAGCTATATTAAGGCACAAGAGCACTTGCGATTACGTTATAATTTCTCAAACATAAATAATATTTTAAGGGATAAATACAATACTGAATTGTCACATATCCTACAGATTGTTCACTATTTCATACAATTTAGTTACTTATGTTTAGGGTCTATAATTAACTATAGCCTATTAAGAAACTAATTTTAGATTGGACTAAAGCCTGCTTTCATGGCACCTCACGGGGTAATAAGTCAGATAGAGAACTCTAATGTACAGTAGGAGATTTTAACAAAATATACATAGACCTATGTAAAAGTAAAAACATCAAATATCTAGGATCACCATTAAAATATTAAAATAATTAACATTAAGATATTGAATACCGACCAAATGCAAGAAAATATTATTTTTCAATTCAATGCTTCTAGTAGCGGTACTACCGACACACTCTAAAAATCTAGGTATTAAAATTTATAAAATGATAAAATGATAATCTTGCCTACGATATTCTTTAAGAGTTCTTAAGTTTATTTCATTTCTCATGTTCGTTAACTTATTTTAACCTCTCACCATGAAGGTATACTATTTACATGCTTTACGCCACCTGGGCTTTTCAATAATACGACCTGCGGGAGAAGTATTTAAACTATGGATCACACAGGTGCTTTTCTTGACCACGCAAGGTAATTGTGGGCCTCCCCGAATGAGAGATCAGTTCAATCTTAGGGCCTCCTCCGAGACAACACAAAATTAAGACGAAACACATCATTCACACCGAAATTCATACCATACATGGCGAATATGATGATCAGATGATATTCGGGGACCATTTCGCCTTAACGTTTTCTGACATTTGTATTATAGGTGAGGAAATACCCCCCCCCAAATCAACCAGGAAACTTGTCCCTACTGGGTATAGAACCTGGACTCGCTTCATACGAAGCAGTGTCGCGACGCTATCTTGAGACCACAGCGGTGGACACTCAAGTTTTATTTTCTTACAATACAGTTTCACAAATTAATTGATTGTTAGGTTTCTTTATGTTATCTGCATCTTAGATTATAATAGACTACCTCAAGCTAATAATAATAATAATAATAATAATAATAATAATAATAATAATAATATTATTATTATTATTATTATTTATTTATATACAGAATTTTAATGTTATTTAATTATGTAATGTTATTTAATAATTATAATAATAATAGTAATAATACTAACAATAATAAAATCATTTATTACTTCTACTACTATTCTGAAACTTCTATTATATATATATATATATATATATATATATATATATATATTCCATCGCTGTGGTCTCAATGTAGCGAGCTGCCTTGTCGCGTAGCGGGCCCGGGCTCGATTCCCGGTCGGGACAGGCTCCTGGGTGAGTTTTTTTTTTTTTTGTTTTTCCTCACCCGTAAGAAAAATGTCAGGAAGCTTAGGGCCCGACGGTCCCCGAAAATCATCCGGCCATCATCATCATCCTTATCATTATCATCATCATCATCCTTCACAGGCGTGGAAAGCAACGGGAAGCTACCACACCTATAATTCCCTAGTAAAGCTACAAAGGATAGCATGAAATTGCTATGATTGCAGTGAAAGATCTGTCCTCGGGCAAAATTACTATGGATGGATGGATGGATGGATGGATGGATGGATGGATGGATATATATATATATATATATATATATATATATTATATATATATATATATGTGTGTGTGTGTGTGTGTGTGTGTGTGTTTTTAAGTTTCGAATAAATAGCATAGTATAAACATTAAGTATAACCTTAAATTTTCCCTTCGTTTACATTAGCCTACCACTAACGCACTTACCGACATAACTATATATTTTTTAAGTTTTGAATAATGTATGATATTCAAACATTGTAGCCCAATCATATTATAGGGCAGTCGCATTGTAGTGGATAAACATCCAAACTTAGCGTTGCCTCAAACTCGAATAGTTCCTGAACAGTATCAGACCATCAGAATCATCCACATCATGTTCTTCTTGTTTAATAAAAATGTATGAGTTAATGGCGTGTCTTGTCTCAAATTTTCACTTTGCCTCAGAGGTGGTCACAATAATTAACACATCACTCATCCGATGTGGCCCTACATTTCTTTGAGTGATTAAAAAATTTCAGGCCTACATCATCTAGAGTTAAAAGGGCTTCTCCCAACAAGCCGTGTCCCTGTAAGGTCCAGGAGGCATGGATAAACGTAAAAGTACCTACAAAGGAACTACAGTAAAGGAGAATGAGAGGTAGAGGAAAAAGAGAGAGAAAAAATATTGTTCATGTGTATTTTTTAATACGTAGCCCTGCTGTTTCAATATGTAACTGTTGCTAACGTAAATATTTTATTTTAAATACAAACAAACTCTGTACACAATATATACAGAACCTGTGTACATTTCTTTTGGAAATCCTGATCGCACTCTATGCATAATTTGTCGCTAAAATCACAAATGTCAAATGTTTTCATTTTTTGTTCATAATTACTGTAAATTAAAAGTAAACAATTTTAGTTTTCATTACAATTTTCCATTAGGAATATTGTAAACAGAGAATTAATATTTGATGTTTATCTTGCCTACAAGAGAAAGAAGAAATAAGAAATTATGTTCTCTACCTTAAAATATACTAAACGAATAATATAATCTTATCTGCTATTATATTTAAATATGTTTTTCATTGCATCTCAAAATACAATTATTAACAAAAAAATTATGAAATAGTTATGTTTATTGAGAACGGAATATACATTTTAATTGATACAGATTAGAAATCTCTCTCTCTATCTCTCTCTCTCTCTCTCTCTCTCTCTCTCTCTCTCTCTCTCACTCACTTCTCTCTCTTTTTTTAATAATAAATAATAGTAATCAGAAATCGAATCCAAATGTCTTATTTTTGGTGACTTCTGCTAAAAAAATAAGTTGTTTTATTGTTGTATTTTTTTATTTCAGGATTGTAACTGTTATTTACACAGGTATACAATTATGTTTAATAGTTTAGTTATTTGCACACTGTGAATAAAGCAATAAGGCAGTTCCACGGCAAAAATGATAAGACACTCCTTCTCCAATCCTAATCCCGATTTCGTATTTCTGTCATTCGACGTGGGGTCCGTAGTGGATGAATCGGAGCCAGGGCAGTTTTTCTCGTTGATTTTCCCATTTCCCCTATCCAACAACTTTTTTTCACCACTTCTCCTTAATAATGTTATCCATTTTGTTTTATTTCATTTCATCTGCCCCTGTGATGATCCGAAAGGCCTGGTCATCCTACATTTTTGCTTATCATAGATATTCAAAAATAAATCCTTTATCTCATCTCATCCCTCGATCTTGCATTATGCTGGACAAGAGCAGATCGTTTGTTTTACATAAAGCAATAAATTTAAAAAAAAACGTAAAATTTCCAAAAGATCAGTAGTTTCCAGTGACATTTCTTAAAAAAATATAGGCATGTAACATGTTGGTTTTTGAGATTATTTTGTTTCCCTCGATGCTTTTGGAAATAAAATTACTACAGTATACTTTTTTCGGATTTAACTCATAGTTTTGAAACATTAAATTAGTAATAATAGTAATAATAATAATAAATAATAATAATAATAATAATAATAATAATAAACAATTTACTACTTGAATTACCTGACAACAATAGTACGTAGAAAAAATCTTTAATCTTCTTGTATCTTGTAAGCCTATGTTTCCCTTAACAGAGATTTTAGGCGCTCTCCCCCTACAGAGAAGAATTTGATCCATACTAGTTTAGTTACACTTGATGTCATTTGACTGGTCCGTGTTCAGCGTTCCGCCTTAAACTGACATCCAGGAAACCAAGGTAGTACTACGACGGGAAAATTCGGTAAATTTTGCTTAGAGCCCTTTTCATTCACGCTTAAGGATCTTTTACGAGGCAGAAAATCTTCAGACTCCTGACCCACGGCTTTAAGTCCCTCCCGTAGGACTTGCTCCTTGGATTTTTCCATCCTAAAAAATCCATCGACCCCGGCCGGGTTTGAACCCGCGAGCCTCGAGACCAGAGGCAAGGAGCCGATGATTTTTTATAGTTTGTAATATTGATATAATTTAATTCAAGTCACGATTTAAAATCTTATCAGCTGAACACTGAATACCAAGATTAATATCATGTTTGATTTGCTATGAAGTATCTGAAATGCTCTCACACATACACAAAAACACACACACACACACACACACATATATATATATATATATATATATTTATCACATTGTATCTTCTAAATACAATTCATATTTTTCGAGAGTTTTACACGAGAAACGGTTCATTGTATTAAAATAAGTAATATTTCCAGACACTATTATTGTGTTCAGGATTTTGGATGTATACTTTATTATTATCATTACTATTATTATTGTTATCGGGGCACGCCGTAGCGTAGTGGTTAAGGCACTGAGCTACAAGCCGGAGGGTTGAGGGTTCAAGTCCCGTTAGGGTCAGGATTTTTAAACTGACCCAAACCCTCTGGCTGCACCATGGCCCTGGGATCGACTCAGCCTCTAACGGAAATGAGTACCAGACGCTTGTTCTGGGGGTAAAGGCGGCCGTCACGCAGGGCTGACAACCCGGCTGACATAAAGTGCCGATTGTCTAGAAAAAGTGGGAGCCTTAACCTCCTACTACCCCAAGGGCCTCCGGGCCTGTTGTGGGATCACTTTACTTTTTTACTTTACTTATTATTATTGTTATCATTATTTTTATTATTATTATTTTATCATTACTATTATTATTATTATTTATATTATTATTATTATTATCATTACTATTATTATTTATATTATTATAATTACTATTATTATTATTATTATCATCATTACTATTATTATTATTATTATTATTATTATTATTTATATTATTATCATTACTATTATTATTATTACCATTATTATTATTACTTACTTATTTACTTACTCACTGGCACTATCGAATCCGTAGGTTCATGGCCGCGCGGACATAAGCTCTCCATACATCGCTATCCTGAGCTAATGCTTTCCAATCATTCCCTGTATAATCTACTTCCCTCAAATCATAGTTAATGTTGTTCTCCCACCTCAATCTTGGTCTACCAACTGGGCGTTTTCACTCTGGCTTTCCTACAAGAAGCTTCCATGCACGTCTTTCATTCCCCATACGTGCAACATGTCCTGCCCATCCCAGTCTACGAGACTTGACTGTTCTTATTATATCTGGCTTCCTATAAAGACCATGTAGTTCATTGTTATTTAGTATTCTCCATTCACCTGTCTGTTCACCTCTCTTTGGTCCAAAAATTTTCCTAAGAACTTTATTCTCAAATACTCGTAATCTCCTTTCCTCCCTTAAAGTAAGAGTCCATGTTTCGCACCCATATAAAATAACTGGTAGAATAATAGTTTTATATATTTTCAGCTTAACGTTTCTTGAAAGGAGTTGGGACATCAAAAGTCTCTGCGGTGCATAATAGCATGCATTTCCAGAATTGAGCCTATGTTTAATTTTTCTTGTGCATCTCATTCCTATTTGTCATTATTGTTCCTAGGTATTTGAATTCAGCCACTTCCTCAAAATTTCCTTCATTCGTCATTAGCTGTCCATTTCCATTATGTACTGAATTTCTACGTGTGACCATATATTTAGTTTTACTGATATTTACTATTATTATACTGATATTTATTAACATTATCATTATTATTATTATTATCATTACTATTATTATTATTATTTATATTATTATCATTACTATTATTATTATTATTTATATTATTATCATTACTATTATTATTATTATTATCATCAATACTATTATTATTATCATTACTATTATTATTATTTATATTATTATCATTACTATTAACATTATTATCATCATTATTATTATTATCATTACTATTATTATTATCAATACTATTATTATTATTATTATTATTATCATTACTATTATTATAAGTCCACCGCTGTGGTCTCGAGGTAGCGTGCTGCCTTGTCACGCAGCGGGCCCGGGTTCGATCCCAGGTCGGGGCAGTTTTTCTGGGTGAGGTTTTTATCGGGATTTTTCCTCACCTGTAAGACAAATGTCAGAAAAACTTTAATGTCCAAACGATCCCCGAAATCATATGGCCATCATCATCATCATCATCCTTCTCATTATCATCATCACCATCATCATCCTCCTTCACCGGTGTGGAAAGCAACGGGAAGCTACCACACCTGCAATTCCCTAGTAAAGCTGCAAGCATAGCATGAAAATGCTATGATTGCAGCGAAGGACCTGCCTTCGGGCAGAATTACTATGGATGGACTATTATTACTATTATTATTATTATTATTATTATTATTATTATTATTATTATTATCCCTACTATTATTATTATCATTATTATCATTATCATTACTATTGTTATTATTAATATTATTATTATTATCATTAATATTAATATTATCATCATTAATATTAATATTATCATCATTACTATTATTATTATTATTATCGATATTATTATTATCGATATTATTATTATTTATATTATTATTATTATTTATATTATTATTATTTATATTATTATTATTATCATCATCATCATCATCATCATCATCATTATTATTATTATTATTATTATTATTATTGGCAGACTTTTTTTATTGCTTTGTTGAATGTCACCTGAACACGAGTTTTACTCCTACAAGAGAAAAAAAATATTTTTTGAAATTACCTTTCATCTCCATAATATATAAATAGGCTATATAAAATGTAGCATATGTAGGTCTTCCCTAGGTGAATGATCAGCTCAATGCCAGGAGTCCTCCAATTCAACATAAACATTTAAGTCACACCATTCACTCATACATTCATGCTAAGAAGGAGAATATTATAGAGTGATTATTATTGCCAGATGTGTTCGAGAGTCCCGCGCCGTAGCCGAGTGATTTAAGGCATCATGCTTTTGTACAGAGCTACTGGGACTTTCGCGTCTTCGAGCTTCCATGAGAAAAAAAAAATCTCATGGAATTTTGAACAATATGAAAACAGTGCCCACGCAGAATCGTGAATAATTTGAGTAGCTAAAATAAATGGCCGCTCCAGGTTGAGAATGTCTATTATATCAGCTGGGGTATTTGACATCCTGACCACATGTCACCCTATAGTGGCTGGATGATCGTCCAATTCATGGATTAATACATGTGGATATTAGGCCAGCAGCCAGGTTGTAAACAGAGGACCTTCCAGCCTGCCATGCCATGGAGATGTTGTTCGGAGCTATTTGTTCCTTAAATTTCACCGACATTCGTGTTGAAGATGAGGAAAATTCCTGAAAAAATAAATCTAACCCAGACAAATTGTCATGATTGAGGATCGAACCCGGGACATCTGCGTGCGAGGCAACGATAACAGAGATGCGCTATGTTTTCGTTGTATTAATGTAACTAACTGTATTAGACTGTCTACATTAAAGAAATTTACTTTATAGACGATGAGCCACTAACGTGCTGAAACTTCTGTTAGGGTGGAGCTCTAAAATGAATGTGAGAAACAAGAGTAAAAGTGATAATGACCGCACGCCATTAAAAAGAAGAAAGAAAACAACTCCAATTACAAGAGTATTACAACATATGCATCAGGTAATTTAATACAGCATCGTGTGAATAACTTTCCTTTGCAAAATAATCCCGTAAATTTAATATTAAAACTATAAAAACATGTTTATTTGGGTTCTTTGTTACCAAAACACATGCAACAAATGTTCGTAATATTCTTGTTCTTCTTCTTAAGCCCTTTCCTTCGCTATAAGGGATTAAGACGCTCCATAATAGGAAATCATTGACCAAGTTAATTTATTTACGCTCATTTACTCATAGATGTCAACGAGTGACAGGGGTTGGCCTAGCGCCTCGATGAGACATCTAGTGGGTAACTAAGATATTACACTGCATCTGTAAATTTTGCACAGAGACCTATTTATTAAAGCTTGTGGTTCTTTCATGGACCTGAATATTTCAGACCCGGGACCCACGGCTCTAAGTCTCTCCCGGAGAACTCGTTCGTTGGATTTTGGTGTTTGTAATCTCATTGCCAGAATTCGTTATTTATTCATTTTTTAACGACATAAGTTAATTTTCAAGCGTTACTCGCTTCAAAAATTGCTACTTCATATCTCACATTACAAACGTTCTTGTCCGTCTATCTTATTCATCCCATTACGAACTTAATAATTCAAATGAATATAATTGTCAATTTTCTGTCCATGTCTTTTGTCTTTCTCATCCCTTCTAGTTTATTGGATTATAGTTCTAAACGCTTGATAAATGTTCGGCTTGCTACGTAATCCATATTTTTATTTTTAAAACTAAACATATCAGCAAAGCAGATTAGATAAAACAATATCAAATGCACATAATGGGGGATCTACTTCGTTTGCACACGTCACTTTAAGCTATACCCAACGAATGTTTGAGGAACTCATAATTTACCCAATTTCAACAAATAAACATCCTGTTTAATCCTTACTTCGTAAAAATATAATAATTTCAACTACATAAACTGTGATTTTTTATACAGGGTGAACGTAATTACACCGACAAACTTCAGAGAATAATTTCTGACTGGAAATGAAGGAAAAAATGTCCCATAAACATGTGTCCGGAAATGAAAGATGTGCGTGCAACGACGACAAATCGTCCCGGTACATAGCACAATCGCAATGCATGCGTTTACACGTCCTATCATGGATTGCCTAACTCTTTCGCATGTTCAGACCTCTCTCCGAATAGCGTCACAGGCGATACGGACACGCTGTTGAATGGTGTGCACATCAGCAACTGGTTCAGCATACACAATACTTTTTCAGATGGCCCCAGAGGTAAAAATTCGGGGTGTTTAAGTCCGGTGATCTAGCAGGCCACGCGACAGGCCCGAGATAATAATGCCATTCACCAGTGTCATCTACCATGGCAACAATACATTTTTGCACACTTATTCACAGGACAATTTTGTTCCTCCATTTACAGTCAGGAATCAGTTCCTGCACTCTGTATTTGATTATAGCGCTCATGTAAAAAGTACCAAATTGCAAGTTTATGTTAAAACGCTTAGTAAAGAAACTAATTTAACACGGGAAAGAAAGCTTATTATAACTTCGTAATTTTAGTTAATTCTTATTTATAGATTATTTAAATTGTTGGTCATATCGCCAATAGGAGTTACACTTTATTTTCACAATGTAAGGATAATATGATTTCAATATTACATTTTTAAGATATTTGACAAGACCTGTAAAATTTAATATAAAACGTGATATAAAATGAGTAGCTCAGTATTAAATGTACTCCTATTTGTGAACATTTGTCAGTCTTTAAAATACGGAGGTGAAACTTAAAAAATAAATAAACTCAAGGCTAAAAAAAAATGTTTAAAATTCATGACGTTAATTATTTAAATGTGTTTAATATTAAGATTATTGGTGTAATGATCCTCGGAGTGATAGAAAGAAAATGATTTGTGTAGTCCAGTAGCGATTAAAAGTCTTAACAGAATATAGTGGTGCAAGAGAGTTGTGGCTGCGGATTAGTCATGCATCTACATTATCCATGCTCCTTGCCCATTTGCCTTGATAATCGGTAGTGCAACTGGTTTTCCATCCCTATAATTACAAACATAACACATTCGAATAGCGTGCAATTATTGTTTCATTACTCACATCACTAACTCTCTTCCAATTCACGTTAAGGCATATAATCATCATTTTATTGTACGGAATGAATCGGACAGACACGTTCTCTATCATTCCACGTGTTTGTAGCTCGACCATGTCTTCAATTGAGATTAGACATAACTACTAATGGCGAAGATTGTATAAAATTAAAAATTAACATATAGAAATACAAACTTCTAACATTTAATTATATTGTATATAACTCACTGGCACTATCGAACCCATAGGTTTATGAGAGCGCGGACATAACTTATCCATACATCCATATCCTGAGCTAATGTTTTCCGATCATTCCCTGTATAATTTACTTTCTTCAAATCATAGTTAATGTTATTCTCCCACTTCATTCGTGGTCTATCAACTGATCGTTTTCCCTCTGATATTCCTACAAGAAGCTTCCATATGCACGTCTTTCATTCTCCATTTGTGCCACATGTCCTACCTATCGCAGTATACGATACTTAACTGTTATTATATCTGGCTTCCTAGAAAGACCATGTAGGTCGCTGTTAAGTAGTCTTCCCCATTCACCTGTTTTTTCATCTCTCTTTGGTCCAAAAATGCCTAAGAACTTTATTCTCAAATACTTGTAATCTCAATTACTCCCTTAATGTAAGAGTCCGTTTCACATCCATATAAAGTAATTGGTAGAATAATAGTTTTATATATTTTCAGTTTAACGTTTTTCTAAAGGAGGTGGGACATCAAAAGTCCGTGTAATGCATAATAGCACGAATTTCCAGAATTGAGCCTATGTTTAATTTCTTTGTGCATCTCATTCCTAAATTTGATTATTGTTCTTCATCATCATCATAGTACATTCACGAATTTAGGCCATTTGTTGACCTGTTTCGGCCTCAAGAGAAACACCATCCAGAAGTCTTTTGAGTGGACGTCCTGGTCTTCTTCTTCCTGCAGGTTGATGTCTTAACATTAGTTTGGGTATTCTGTGATCTTCCATTCGATGAACATGTTGTATCCATCTTGACTTATAATCATTATTGTTCTTAGGTATTTTAATTCAGCCACTTCCTCAAAATTTCCCTCATATATCATTAGCTGTCCATTTTCATTATATAATGTATTTCTATGTGTGACTATATATTTTGTTTTATTGATATTTACTTCCAGTCCCAATTTCTTACTGTTACTCAATAGTGTGTGCGTGTTGTCCTTTGGTATATCCTCGCTATCGCTAAACAGTACTACATCATCAGCATAAACTAACAGCTTATTAATAACATTGAGTTATATATACATACAACTGTATAAAACTGTTAGTTTATGCTGATGATGTAATACTGTTGGGCGATAGCGAGGAGATACTAATATATATATATATATATATATATATATATATATATATATATATATATAATTTATTTATTTATTTACGTAAAATCGCTCCTGATATAGAGTACGAGGATTGGATTTGATTCTAGCCAACATCTATGGAAGTTTTCGCACGAGAAAAATTCGAGCTCACATCTTTATCACTCAAAAGTAATTAAAACCTGACAGTTCCGTGTTACAGAAATGAGTGGCACTTTATAGAATAGGCAGCTATAAAAAACATACTCTTGGAAACATTATCAGGCGTGGGTTCTTACCCCAGTTTCCGTGTTTAGCCTTCGAGCAAAAATAGATGACGTTATGCCACTAAACAAGCAACAAAATTAGAGAATTATTAAAATATTTTCATTATAATTATACTTCAGAATTTTTAAAATTACTTGACATTTCGAGTGAAAAAATGCAATATCCACTGTTTATCCAACAAACTCAAATCAATACATTGAGGATCCAACGGAGTACTCTGGATTGGAAATAAGGTTATTACCCATCTTCACTGAAACTATGAGTTTCTACTATATTTATATAGATATTCCTGTATTCTCTAATTTCTTTAATTCAAGAAACAATGGTATGTGTGTGTTGATTTTAATGTGTGCTCTTTTCTAAAATACATTCATAAAATAGAAAAAGAGTAAAGTATGTTTTCGGGGAAATTTTTACAGGAAAATGTTCTTACAGTTCTCCAATTTTGTTCAGGGAAACAAACTCAAAATATAGATTTGTTTATGGTCACAATAAATTTAAGTAATACTTTAATAATCAATTAATTTAGCAAGCCTTCAGTAAATCTATTTTATTAGTATGTTTTAAGATATTTTTAAAATGTGCAACCGAGTAAGTTAAATTACAATCCAATCTGATTAGTTAATTCGCAATGCGCTATCAAATTAATTCAAGGAATATTGATTGAAATCCCTAAACCGAACAACGAATTAAAAAATTTCTAAAGTACATATTTAAGAAGCTGTGAACTGACGACAAGAACGAAACAAAATAACAGACAAATAGTTTACTACTTCTAATAATTAAATTTTACGAAACATTATTGATGCCGTTAAAAGAAATTAAGAAAAAAAATGATAATTAAGAATACTGCTTCAAGAGCCGGATGCAATAACAATAGTGAATAGTAGAACACTAGGAAGGCTTGGTCGCATATTACGTCAAACGAACACAAGACTAACAAAAATATCCATGGGCAATACTTGTTATCTACATGGTAAAATACCATTATGCTGACTAAAACTACGTCGGAAAGACTAGGTTTATCAAATATCACACAGATAGAATATCATTTGGAAGAAGAGAGAAACCAGCAGTTATGGAGGATCTTTGTGAATGAGGCAAAAAATCGGTTTCGGTTTGAAATACCCCTACAATGATTAATCGATTGATGGAAATAGTTTTTCACCAAAGACACAGACCTATATTCAAAGATCGTTTGCAGAATAGCCCTTATTAATGTTAGTGAAAAGATATCACTGGTCAACATGATTTTTGTCTCATGAGTACCAAAAGTTGTATTTAATGCAGTTTTTATCGTGTTTTCAAATATGTATTCGGAATTTCTCCATCACCCACAGTTTTTTTTTAATTTCAATTTCAATTAATGGATTTAAATACGCCTAATTATTTTTTAATAAACGTTTTTTCGTACATTTGTCCGTTGTAAAATGAAACTAAATGAGCCAACTCAAATGGTTTCAGCTGTGGAAAACAGATATCAAGGCAAATGGAATCCTAATATGCTGGCCGATTATTGTTGGACCATCAAGAGGGATGCTCCACAGGCGAAATATAGCAGAAAATCATTTCGTACTTTCTAGGTGAGCCCGAATGTTCGAATGTTGTGTAGTTACGAATGTACAAAATATTAAAGTGTTTGAAATTATAAATTCCTGTCTCTCGGAAACCTTGTCTGATGGAGAAAAGCCGATATCATATTTGAATTCAGAAGAAAAAATACTATCAGAATCACATATTTTTCTTTCTGAGACAAAAAAAAAGTTTATTTTTTGTTGCTCGGTGTAAATATTATGTTCTTTATAGGAAGCCGATATTAATGAGATGTTACTGCATGTGACTGAGGCCAGACAAACACACAATAGTCGATTTTGAAAGCATTTTCCTTGAGAATCAAGTCTATTTAATAATAGATTGAGCGTCATGTGCGGAAACATAGTCATTAATTTGGAAGCATAACTAAAATAATAGCGTAACTGGTGCGCAGATGCTGGATGTTACGAAAAACATGAACTTTAAACTTTCTCACGTAAGTGTAACAATCGAGGCCAATTCATCACCACATTCTTCATCTTCTTTCCGGGCACAAGCTAAGCCTAAGTACCTGCTCGGGCCGCACCCAATTAATAGATTACGTCATGACAAAATATAGGGTTGATAAGTGAATATTTAGATTTAACATGTTTAAGAATTGTTTTGTTACTGTTTTATTTGACGACGCTAATTAACAGATAAGTCGAGAAAGAACATTTAATTATAAATGAGGAAAACTGTAAAGAAATAGCGGATTTCAAGTCCTAAGAACAATAATTACAAACATACAAAAATAAATTAAACATAGGCTCGTCTCTGAAAATGCATGTTACTATCCACTAAAAAGGCTATTGTTATCATCACTCCTCTCAAAGAAGTTAAATACACATATATAGCACTTTTATCCTTTCAATTTTACCATATGGATGTCCACTGCTGTGATCTCGGAGTAGCTTCGCTGACTCGTATGCAGAGTGTCCGAGTTCGATACCCGGTCGGGTCAAGTTTCCTGGCCGATGTTTCTTTTTTTGGGAATTTTAATCAACTGTAAGACAAATGTCATGAAACAGTAAGGCCCAAATGGTCCCAGAATATTATCGGGCCATCATAATCATCATTGTCATATTTGACATTTTAGTATGAATTCTTGAGGAAATGAAGTGCTTCTTCTAAAAAGTTCGTGTTGTCTCGGAAGAGATCTTGAACTGATCTGAACACGGATACGGAGAGGCCCTTCATGTTTTTTGTGGTACAAAATGGCATGTGTGTTACCCAAAGTATAAAATCTCTCTCCCGACATGCTACTCTAAGTCCCAGGTGACGTGGGACATTTCGGCATAAAAATAAGGGGAGAGGTTAAACTATTATGAAGAAGAGATACTATTTGGGTGCGAAATATGCCCTTTTACTTTAAGAAGAAGTAATTATTACATTATTTGAGGACAATAACTTAGGAACGTTTTTGGATAAAATAAAGATGAACAGACACGTGAATGGATAGAACTACATAACAGTGATCTACATGATCTTTACGAGTTACGTCTCATTAACTGAAATGGCCAGGACATGTGGCATGAGTGGCGAATCAAAGAAGAGCAATGAAACTTCTCGTATGAAGTTCAAAGGGAAAACACACAATCATACGGCAAGAATGAGATGAGAGAATGATACGAGTGTTAACCATAATTTTAAGGAGCTAAATTATACAGGGTGTAATTGAAAAGCATAAGCTTGGGATAGGTATGTATGGATAGCTTATGTTCGCGCGGCAAGGAACGTCTAGTTTGAAACAGCCAAAGTTAGTTAGTCAGTTTAACAAATGATGTAATTAAAATCCCAATTCAAATTTTGGCATGAGAGGACCGACAAATTTTGTTCAGAGCCGTTTTTTTTCAGCCATGGGATTATTTTATGTATTAAATCAACAACACGGGATGCAAGGCTTTAGTTCTGTTCCAAGGGAGCAAATGCTCAGGATATTTGCGCCTTGAAAAAGAAACATTACGACCACATCTCGGTGTGAACCCCCGAACTTTATGTCCAGAAATGAACACGGTAACATCTAATTCGACTGTTTACAAATTTATATATGCATATAAATATACATATACATATACATAAAGTCAAAATTAAACATCGCTACTGAAACGCATTGACTCTTAACTTTTTTAATTGGTGATTTGGGTTTTATTGATTTTTTGTAATACAAGTGTATCACCAAAAACAAAATATTTATTAAATAAATATATATATATATATATATAAGTTATATATATATATATACATACATACATATGTTTGCTAGTATGAAAATACTCATATATTCTTCAAAGCTTTAATATTATCTACACAATTCAGATTTTTGTTGAAATAAACATCAGGTTAATATCTGACTCGGGGTCCGGGTTTGATCCAAGTTAAAATGGGTTTTAAAGTAGGGTAAATTAGATGGCGCGAATTCCTACGGAAATAAAATTAAAATAACTCGACCTCGTATCACAGAGATGTACGGAATGTTAAATAACTCTCGGATATGAAAAATTATCCTGAATAAATTCGCAGGTGAAGGAAATTATCCTGTAATACGTTTAAAAATAAATTATTGACAACTCAATCCGTAGAAATATCACATATTTGTAATTGGCTAATCTGTTCAGAGCTATATATTTTTAGTAATTATGGCTAAGCCAATTACAAGAAGAACTCGAAAATAAAATATGTGCAATAATAATGAATTTGTTATAATAAATAATAAGTATATGATAATATAAAAACAAATATAATCAAGAACAATAATCCTCGAATAATTTAAATAAAATTAGTAAAGATATCTAATATATTAGTATATATAATTATAAATACTGATGTTAAATCATTATGAAAAATATAAATGTTATCAAAATGAATGACGGTTCCAATTTTATTATTTTCCGTGACAGTGAATCATGGATCATAAAAAAAATACAAGCTCCCAAAACTATAATTTAGACGGATAATAGCTATACAATGCAAGATCACATAAAAATTATCAACTATCTGAAGTCTAAAAAAATATTAAATAATAAATTATTATTAAATAAAAAAAAGTCCATCGAATGGAGCGTATTAATACAGAGAATACTTATTTTGGTAGATCAATATTAACCAAAAGAATAAAAACCGTTGGAATGCTATGGAATGGTGATGAATAAATCTTATAGGCTATATAAAAATCAATGTTTGTTTGTTCATTCGTATTCTATGTGCGGCCATACCGTTGATCCACTTTTGATGCGGTTTTTTGCAAAATGTTCAGAAATTCCAGGGATGGACATAGGCTATAAGAGAGTTGTGATATTCCACCCCTTCACCCCTAAAAATCACCCGCGACAGCATACGTTTATGTTTTACGGATAACTCAGAATAACCATTTTTGTTTTTCATTGATGCCAAGAAGATCGGGATAAGTCGATTCCCGGACAAGCGTGCTCTACCATACTGTTCATCCGATTGAGATGGGACTTTTTGAAAAATATTTACGAGATTTCGGGGATGAATATAGGCTATAAAGAGTTATTATAATCAAGCCTTTACCCCTAAAAATCACCCTTTGTAGTGGAAAACGTGAAATAAAGTCCCTATTTTGACGCTTAAATGGCTTACACTGCTTAAACCATACCAAATACACCAAATTATTGTAAACAGACTTGAACATCTCAAAAAACTCTACAAAAAAATCCGCGACAGCTTATGTTTATCTTCTACGGATAATTCACAATAATCATTTTTGTCTTTCATTGATGCCAAGAATATCGGGATAAGCAGATTCCCGAACAGTGCACGGCTGGTGGTAAAAACACATTAACATTTATTTATGAGTAGCAGCGCAAGCCGGGTATTAGCTAGTCATATATAAAAATGAATGTTTGTTTGTTCGTACTTTATGCGCGACCATACCGTTGATCCGAGGTGATCGGGCTTTTCGCAAAATCTTCAGGAGATAGCCGGGATGAACATAGGCTATAGGAGAGTTGTGATACTCGACTCCTACACCCTTACAAATCGCCTCTGTAGTGGAAAACGTGAAAAAAGTAGCCCTTTGTACGCTTAAATGACTTACGCTGCTTAACCATAACAAATATCCAACATCAATGTATACAGAATTGAATATCTCGAAAAGCTCTACAAAAAAGTCTGCGACAGCATATGTTTATCTCTTACGGATAACTCACAATAACCATTTTTGTCTTTCATTGATGCCAAGAAAATTGAGACAAATACGTGCAAGCATAGCAGCACATGGCGAGCATTCTTTTACGGATAATTCACAATAACAAATTCTGTCTTTTAGCTCATTTATGCCAAGAAGATCGAGATAAGTAAATTCCCGGACAACACCGGGTAATCAGCACGGGGTATCTAAAGATAATTACGATACAAATTTTTCCTTCCACTTATTTAACTAAACATAAAAGCACATTAATTTTCATTTATGTAGGCGTAGCAGTTCACCCCGGGCATTAGCTAGTAACTACTGAAATTTACGGTAAAGTGCCTAAGCCTTAAAGCGAATAAGGCTGTCACTAATATAGCCAAAGTTTTATACCTAGAGTGTAATAATGGTTAATATTCGCCTCTAGTTCCGAGGGCCATGGATGAATTTTTCAGAGTGTAAAATTGACAAGAACGGCTTTCTTCCGAAATGAAGTAAATCTGTTGGTCCCATGTCGTAAATCATATAGCATGTTAAAATAATGTCAATCCCGAAATAATAAACTAGGTACAAATTTATTCAGACTTCACATCTGAATTGTGACGCTAACAACTTAAGCCGATAAAGAGTGTAGTTAAATAAATAATAGTTTTAAAAAACTAAAAGAACACGCTTTATTAGAAAACTAAAAATTGAAAAATAATTTTAATTTCCAATACGCTTGGGATAAAATAAAGTGGTCAACAAAAAAATCATCTCCAACACATATAGAATAAAATTAGAGTTATCAACAAAAAGAAAATAATTTTACTATCAAAAGCGTGGGGTGCTCTATATCAATTAATATGTTTGATAATAAACAGATATTGGTAAAAGTAAGCTCTCTAAGAAGAAAATGTAAAAATCATAAAAAGCACCCCACGCTTTTGATGGTATTTTTTTTTCTTTTTGTTGATAATGATAATTTTATTCTATATGTGTTGGAGATGATTTTTTTGTTGACCACTTTATTTTATCCCAAGCGTATTGTAAATTAAATTTTTTTTCATTTTTTAGTTTTCTAATAAAGCGTGTTCTTTTAGTTTTTTAAAACTATTATTTATGTTTTATTTTTTAGTCTTAATGTTTTACAGAATAAGATAAAAATGTAAATATCTTTAAATTCGATACTATTGTAGTATGAGCTAAAAGTAATACTCTTCTATAAAAAAAACTCTCCCAGCCGGATTTGAACCAGAGATGTATGGATTACTGAAATTATATACCACTAAGAGTTCACTGCTCTACCAACTGAGCTCTTACAACGATTGACTAAAATCTCGACAAGTCCGCAACCTATTATACCAGTTTTCATTTCTTTTCTATTTTCGGACGATTTTGGCCAGGATTTTAGAAACACAATATGAAATTATTGTATTGTCATGGGTCCTCTACACGTATACAAAGTTTCAAGTCGATCCAATGTTTCTAAGTGGGTGAAAATCGCGTTGAAAGATTCCGTTACATTGATACAAAAACACTTTTTTTATTTTCTGATGATTATGGCCAAGATTTTAGAAAATAAATATGAAATTATTGTATTGTCCCGGGTCCTCTACACGTATACAAAGTTTCAAGTCGATCCAATTATTTTAAGTAGGTAGTTATAATTTAATAATATTTAATGTATTTCAGAATTATTTATGATTTATTTTTTTAACTCTACCTTTGTCTTTAGTTTGATTTACTTCTTGTTTGGCTGAAACTAATCGAACTCCTTTTGATTTTGCTGAAGGAGAGTCGGAACTGGTGAAAATCACGTTGAAAGATTCCTTTACATAGATAGATACAGGTCAAGCTAATATAAAGTGTGCAATTATTTTTCATTTTTGAGTTCGGTTTTCTAATAAAGCATGCTGTTTTAGTTTTTTTAAAACTATTATTTACTTTTTTTATTTTTTAGTTTTAATATTTTACAGAATAAGATATGAATGTAAATATCTTTAAATTCCATACTATTGTAGTATGAGCTAAAATTATTACTCTTCTAAAAAAAATCCTCCGCAGCCGGATTCGAACCAGCGACCTATGGATTACTGAAATTATATACCACTAGTTCACCGCTCTACCAACTGAGCTCTGACAACGATTCGCTGAAGAGTCGACAAGTCCGTAACCTATTATACCAGTTTTAATGTTTTTGATTTTCTGATGATTCTGGACAGGAATTTAGAAATAAAATATGAAATTATTGTAGTGTCACGGGTCCTTTACAAGTATACAAAGTTGCAAGTCGATCCAATGCTTCTAAGTGGGTGAAAATCGTGTTCAAAAATTCCGTTACATAAATACAAAAACACTTTTTTTGATTTTATGATGATTCTGGCCAGGATTTTAGAAAATAAATATGAAATTATTGTATTGTCACGGGATCTTTACAAGTATACAAAGTTTCAAGTCGGTCCAATGTCTCTAAGAGGGTGAAAATCGTGTTCAAAAATTCCGTTACATAAATACAAAAACACTTTTTAGGATTTTCTGATGATTCTGGCCAGGGTTTTAGAAAATGAATATGAAATTATTGTATTATCACGGGTCCTTTACAAGTATACAAAGTTTCAAGTCTATCCTATGTTTCTAAGTGGGTGAAAATCGTGTTCAAAAATTCCGTTACATAAATACAAAGACACTTTTTTTGATTTTCTGATGATTCTGGCCAGGATTTTGAAAATGAATATGAAATTATTGTATTGTCACGGGTCCTTTACAAGTATACAAAATTTCAAGTCGATCCAATTATTTTAAATGGGTGAAAAACGCGATGAAAAATTCAGTTAGATAGATAGATACAGGTCAAGCTAATATAAAGCGTGTAAAAAGGTTAACTTTAATCTTAGATTAGTATTCCGTCTTTATGGAAATCCAACTGTTGATTCGTATAAAATTTAGTAATTGCGTAATCCACGATTTACTGCCTATATTCAATGTGTTGTTGAGTGTAAAGAGAGAAAAAAACGTTAAATCAGAAGCATGTAATTTCTGAGGATTTTATCAAATCTATAATCGTGCTTACTGTCGAAACAACAATTCTTGAAACAGTTTCGGTGTATTCAATACAATCTTCAAGTTGGAAGTAATCTCAGAGTTATAAATTACAAGATAAAATCTCTCACTGACATCTGATTCACAATGAAGCAACAAACAGGGCTCTTATTGAAAATATCAAACATCTACAACACCAAAGCTTAAAACAGCAAATAAATATAAATCGTGTTATCTAAAATAACGATTTTTAAAGAAATCGCTAACTAGAATTTTATAAAGATATCCATCATAATTGGAACACACCTGTACGTTTCTCAATCCGTCAATTTTTTTTATATTTATAACTATTTTTCTTTCAAATATTTTACATTTTATGAAGTGGGCAGAAAATTAAACATTGTGATATCAGATAGGCCTACTGTAATATTCACAAGAACGGATTCCGTGTCAGTTACATATGAACAAACAATCGAAAAATTAATATGTAATTTAAATAAACAGTTATAAATGTTTGTTATTTGTTTTTAAATCATTTTATAGTAAGTGAAGTAAATTACTCAATAGAAATTAAATTGAAACTTTACATACAAATTATTTTATTATAATTCAAAGTTAGTAACCTATGATTTGGTCACGTTTTCAATGACCGACCCCGAAATATAAATGAACATTGCTATTATTATTATTATATTATATACTTTTGTACTACAATAAATTGGAGGTTAAAAAATACATTTCTGATGTTTTATTATTAAAATATTCAATTCTATTAAATTATTTTAATATCTCATCTGCTGAATACTACACGCCACCGGGCCTTACAGCGTAGCACTACCTGTCGGGAAAGCAAATTGAAAAAATGGATAACACACAAGGACGTAGAGCCTCCCCGAACGAGTCATCAGCTCAATGTCAGGGCCTCCTACGAGACAACACATCAATACGAAACACACCATTTACATACACATGCATATTAACATGGCGAATATGAAGATAATTATGAAGGCAGAATGATATTTGGCGACAGATTGGGCCTTAAAATTTCCTGACATTTGTCTCATAAGCGAAGAAAAAACTAAAAAATTCATACACAGGAAACTTGTCTCGCTGTAAATGAGGCGGCGACGCTACCTCGAGAATGCAATGGTGAACTTTATTCGAAAATTTTAGAATAAAACACTAGAAAGTTTGAACATATCCTTATACCAGTACCGTGTTAATTATTTTTGCACAATTAATAGTATACCTCTGTCTCGTCTCTTTTACCTTAGTTTAACCTCTCCCTTGTAGGTACGTTTACACACCCCACAGATTCGGGTCACGGCCTATAGGAAGATAATTTATAATTCTGGATCTGATACATTTTTGACCACACAAGGACGTGGTCGGATTCTCTGGATGAGTTATCAGTGAAACTGCGAGACAACATGAACATTTAATACAGCACACACTATTCATTCAGTCATTCATATTAAGACGGTTATAATGTGGATGGTGAAAATGGGTGTACTCGATGAATATTCGAGGACCTTTTAGGACCTACAGTGGTCATTCCCGCCCGATATTTAGTATCACTGGTAGTGTAGAAAAAAAAATCCTAAAAAAAACTCATCCAGGAAACATATATCTTCAGCGAGTCGGGGATAAGAGTCCACAAGCGCCACAATGCGTTAAGGAAATGACAAGAAACGTGATTAACAACAGTGGTGGACTATGTATAATATTATCCATCTCACAAATTAATGTGGAAGTTGTATTCAGCAAGTCTTCCGCCTGTAGAATCCCAAAAAAATGTTCCCTCCATAGATCATTCCAATTAATTTTTTTTTTACTTGGGTTCAGTCTTCCATTTGTTTCTCAGCAACCAAAACAATTTACCTCTCCTAAATGTCTCTTCAAAGCAGGTCTACAGCCACCTCATTCACTAATATGTTAGCAGAGGTGCTATGTGCACATCCATAATTAGGCAAACGAAGAAATTAAGCAATAAAAAGGCATCCCTCCTATGATATGAAAACCAACTTCTTAGAGTGATATAATTTTCATTTCTGTATCCTAAGAATACCACGTTTCGAACAACAATTTTAGTTCTCTATAATATTATAATACAACGTAAATACATGAAAAAAATATAAATACATGCAAACATTATAGCTGAAATGTTAATGACCTGATAGTGAAACATGCAAGTAAATATGAAACAAAAATAATAAAAACTGAAATATTCTACGATATAGCTAACCTATTTAGATAGCAAAATTGTTCAGCAGTTTATTTTAAAAAACACGATAAATTTGTTTTAATATAATTTCTTAATAAATAACTGGATAGCGAGTGGCATGTGAAAATTACATATAAGGTGAGAGGTTAAAATAAGGTAGAGGAATAGAAAAATAATTTGAATCAGTATTTATCCTGCCATGCGTTTAACCAAGAATGGATATTAAATACCACCGTAGTTTAGCTAGTTGTTTAGGTGAAATTGGAGTTACGGATGTTTTTTTTTTATTTCCCAGCATTCCATTATTTTATTTTTTGATGTTTCAATTATTTCTGTTGATTCTGGTGAACTAGACATACTCGAATCCGAAGAGAGCGAGTTCAAATGCTGCTGGGGTCAATGAATTTTTCAGAACACAGAAATATTTTTTTTGCTGTTATTATTTTATTTAAGACGCTCTTTAACAGCTAAAGTCATTAGTTTTACAATTCAAATCTGGGAGTGAAAGACAATACATTTTGAACAGAGATCTCGTTTTTCAGGCTTCGAGTACTTTTACTTACCATACATTTATGACACGAAACTCAAAGTATTAGTTCCCTTCCGAAAGAACTCAGAATGTTTGCATCATAAATATCCATCGGCCCTAGCAGGGTTTGAACCCACGAATCTTGAAACCAGTGGAGAGCCTGGTAAACACTAGTCTATTAGGACTTACGGGTTTAATTCGTGGGTCCCGTGTTGTTAATTTATAAGCATATAAATAATTTGAAGCTAAAATAAGAAGCCTCTATGTTAAATTCAACAGCTCTTCAACTACCAGTTATGAATTCCATTGTTATAGTTCTTAAAGATGCGAGTTGTGTAAGAGATTCATTAAAATAATTCAGATTGTATCCGTACTTCACCATGTTGTGCTAGGGTGCTCCTTTGTGGGAGTTATTTAATTATTTCCACACAGATGTTAGAGCTTCAAAGAGATACCAAGGTCTTATTTGGACGAGGAACGTCGAATAAATTCTGCTCGAAAGCTATAATTTAGACAGCTCGAGATTATTCTAAGAGTTCAAACATCTAGACCTACGGTTTGATGTCCCTCCCTGAGGACGCGTTCCTTGGACTTTTCCATTCTAAAAATTCATCAACTCTGACCGGATTGAACCCGCGATTCACGGGACCAGAGGTAATTAACTTAATTCTTAGACCTTCAAGGTATTTTTTATTTATATTATTATATTATATATATTATATAAGTACTTATATATTATAGCCTCGGATAAGAATTGTATATTTTGGTTGATGATACCTGTGTAAATAACAGAAACATCCTGAAATACAATAAAATATATAGGTATTATATATTATTTTATTTTAATTATTACTAGGGCATTCGATAAGTAATGGCAACACTGTTGTAAATCAGCGATCCTAGTGGTGTTCATTGTCATTTTGTAATATGTTGATGAGCAGTCTTTGTTGTATAAATCCGTAATATTGAAAGTCTTGAATTTCAATAATGCGTTCTCTATTTCTCACATTCAATAAGTAATAACGCCCTAAAAATATATTCAGTAGAATTTGTTTAGAAGGTGAAATTGGTAAGTACTCGGACACAAAATTCACAAGAGAGGAGCCATTGTGACTAATAACTTATTCTTAAAAATCAAAGAACTTCTACGAGGCATCCAATTTCAATCAAGAGTTAATATCCAGAAAGCTCTAGATCGATCAATGAAACAGACAATCAGAAATGGTGCTGTAGATGGAGTGCATCTTCTTCCAAAGATTTGGGAGCGTATAGTTGACTTGACAGGTGGATTCTTTACAACATGTGCCGCGAAAATGTTTTCCAAGTTCCAATCATACACCATGCGCTTGCGCCAACATACGCGAAGCGGTTTACACTATGGAATTACGAGATGCAGCCAACATACACTATAAT
The DNA here is from genome assembly GCA_030220185.1 of Diploptera punctata. Classification (NCBI taxonomy): domain Eukaryota; kingdom Metazoa; phylum Arthropoda; class Insecta; order Blattodea; family Blaberidae; genus Diploptera; species Diploptera punctata. The sequence goes on along the minus strand of JASPKZ010006458.1, from coordinate 195,095 downwards.
TAACGAACCTAAAAGCTAACCTAACGCAAATTAAGTACTTAAACCTGTGAAAGACCAACCTAAAAGCTAACATAACGCAATTTAAGCACTCTACCTGTGAAAGAATGCAACGCCAAAAATAAATATTAAGTTCTGAAATTCTGAAGTATATGTGTACAGTAAATTAGTATATACTCTTTGTTGGCTGCACTGGAACAGTTTTTTTTTTTTTTGTTGTATAGAATATTTGTTAAAATCAACATTGCTGCCACGTCTTCATATGTAGTTAAATATTATAGAAAAATATATTGAAATAATCGTTAAAAAAATGTAAAAATCATTGTAAATGGTGGGAAACAAATTGAAAAATGAAACTCCAAGAATACAATTTGACAGGAGTTTATGTCAAAATGTGAATGGGTAAACAACATAACAATGAACTACATGGTGTTTATAGGAAGCCAGATACGATAAAAAAGAATTAAGTCTCGTACACTGCAATGGGCAGGACATGTGTCACGAATGGGGAATGAAAGACGTGCATGGAAGCTTCTTGTAGGAAAACCAGAGGGAAAACGCCCAGTTGGTAGACCAAGAATGAGGTGGGAGGATAACATTAACTATGATTTAAAGGAAGTATATTATACAGGGAATGATTGGAAAACATTAGCTCAGGATAGGGATATACGGAAATCTTAAGTCCGCGCATCCATGAACCTACGTGTTCGATAGTGCCAGTGAGTTAGTTAGTTAATTAGTCCATAATGTCAAAGTAACATAATTTTTAGGTACTGTGAGAGCAGTATTGCCATTACTTGCCGAATGCCGTAGTATTTCTTCTTCTTCTTCTTCTTCCTTTCACGTGATAGACCTAGTGGTCTGTTACGGTCTCAATCCAACGTTTGAAGGGTCTGCCCAAAGATCTCTTGCCTGGTGGCTGGTAATTTAAGATTTGACGTGGTATTCTTGTTCTGCTCATTATTCGTACGTGAGATTTCCAGTTGTTTCTGTATTTTTGTATATGTTCCATGACTGATTCTGTTTGTAATTATCTGATACTCTCAGAATTCCTTTCATGGTCTGGTCTTGAGTAACTTGCAGTACGTCTCAAATTTAATTTCTGCCGCAGTTCTACACTGCGAATTGTCCAGGCCTCACTGGCGTAACATAATATGTGTCTGGTCAGTGTTTTATAAATTCTAGTTCGTGTGTGTTGCTGTACTGTGTTTGGCTTGAAAATATTATTTATAATTCCTGTTACTCTGTTACATTTTATAATTCTTTTGACTAAAATCTTTTTCCTCTTCGTATGTAACGTGATATCAGAGATAGTTAAATATGTTAGTTTGTATTAATATTTTATTATTAATAACAATTTTACTGCGAACTGGGTATTTTCCTAGGAAAGCCATGACTTTAGATTTTTCTGTTGATATTTCGATGTTATACTCTAGTATTTCTAGAATGTAATAGTAATATTCTAAAATTCTTTACTTTTTTTTAATTTTAATGAATAGCTATATACAACTTGCAGGTTAATATTAAAGTAGGTTAACGACTGTTGGTGGAATCCTCGTGCTTATACAGTAAGGTGTGACCTGATTGAAGTGCGATGTCTCCGCCCGATCCCGAAGCAGAGTGTGGTAAGCCCGAAATGTTGCAGAAACTCGATGAATCATCGCCCACTCGAAGAAGTACCAGTCGTGCCTTTCCTCCAGATACACGATTCCTTTTATCCCCAGAGAATTAGACTACCTCCGGGTCGAAACCTTTTTCATTTCAAACCTACACACACATTATATAGCTAAGACTTGATATATCATTCTTTTGAAGAAAAAATCCAGATACCACTTTCAAGTTTTATATGCCATGGCAATCTGAAATTATGTCTTTAAAATTATAATTCCAAACCTTTGTAATTACAATGTTATAAAATTTACACAGATGGGATTGAACCCATCAGGTTTGACTCTCGATCAATTTGAGTTATCGATTGCAATTATTAAGTGTTTATAGTTTATAGAAACAAGTAGTTAAAATAATAAACATTTAAAAATATATTTATTTTAATAACTAACAATTAATTATAAGACACTTGGAAACACGTAGATTAATTCTATATCCATTAAGACCCTTGACTGGTGCCTATCCTCTTTAAGTTAATCCTAATCATACGGCTTCGTAATAATATTTTCCTAAAGGGTTTCCCAATAAAATTCAAAGATATGGAATCCAATTTAGTTTATTTTTTTAAATATAAAATATAGGCTATCAATAATTACAAGTTCAGGTACCTGTGAGAGAGATGTACAGAAAATTGCAATGGCAAAAAATGCAACTAAGACATTACATGGAATAATTTGGAACAAAAATATTACAAAGGAAACTAAAATCAAAATTTATAAGAGCATAATACAGAATATTTTGTCATATGGAATTTTGACGGAATTACAAAAGAATAAAATTAGAACAGTTGAATTTGATTATTTTAGAAGAAGCCTCCAAAAAATCAAGACAGGATAAAATAAGAAATTAATTCATTTGGAGAGAAATGTATGTCGCCACATCTGTTGTGTAGAGGATTGAAAATCAAACGCTTAAATGGTATGGCCATGTACAAAGAACGGAAAATGAAAGATGGCCAAAAAATATAAACCAGTGGTCACCCCCCCGGATGAAATAAACGTGGCAGACCAAGACGAAAATGGAAAACCTACGTCAGAACTATAATGGATGATAGGAATTTGGAAGAGGGAGATTGGAATGATACAGATAAATGAAAACTGAAGACGGCAAACCTATAAGTGGGAGAAAGCCGAAGAAGAAGAAGAAATATAGACTAAGAATAATTTATACCAAATTGCAATTTTCTTTATAAAGTGTTTATTTGTACAAGTAAATATATTTTGAAGTTTGTCATATGCCAGACTTAAAAAAACTATTGATAATTTTTTTCAGAATTGGCGTACATTAAAAGCACTAAGTAGAATAAATCATAATACAGTTTCCTAAATATGGAATCAGGTAATGGTTTTAAATCTTGCAGTGTTACGAATTTCCTAACAGTCTGTTAACATCACTCTGTCAATATCCAGTGATTTGTATTACCTTTAATTCTCAATTTGTTCGCACTTTGGCCTAGTGTGCTTTGGAATATAACTATGGAAGTAGTTGGTACGAGCCCCCATGGAGAGATTCAGTCAGTTATCCACCCAGCATCTTGAACTACGTATTTGGTTAGCTAAGGTAAGTAACGGCTTCAGGTTGAGAAAACTAGCTATGACAGCTGAGATGCATAATATGTTAACCTAATGCTTTCCAATATTGTCAGAAAGATCGTTCAACTTGTACTTTATAAATGTGTATGTACGATCGTCCAGGTGCGGCCAAGACGTAAAGTTTACTAGATATACACGACCTAGAGCTGTCCAGGATATTTTATTATATGGTCCATATGCGGTCAGAGATGTATTACTGAGTTTACCCAAATGTGACGCTCCTGCGTACATGTGACGTGGTGCTGACTCGCAGAATAGACATACCCTCATGATTGCTTATTTCGCTAACAGTTATAATCTTTGTGTGAGGAAAAGTCAAAAGGGGAATTTGTATCTGTCGGCCTTGAACATAAATACCGGTAGTTTTAAGGGAGGAAAGGAGATTATAAGTATTTGAGAATAAAGATCTTAGGAAAATTGTTGGACCACAGAGAGATGAACAGACAGGTGAATGGAGAAGACTGCATAACAGTGAACTATATGGTCTTTATAGGAATCCAGATGTAATAAGAAGAGTTAAGTCTCGTAGACTGCGATGGGCAGGACATGTGGCACGAATGGGGAATGAACGACACGCTTGGAAGCTTCTTCTAGGAAAACCAAAGGGAAAACATCCTGTTGGTAGAAAAAGAATGAGGTGGGAGAATAATATTAACTATGATTTGAAGTAGATTATAGCCTACAGGGAATGATTGGAAAACATTGGCTTAGGATAGGGATGTATGGAGAGATTATGTCTGCGCAGCCATGAACCTACGGGTTCGATAGTGCCAGTGAGTTAGTTAGAGTTAGCTAACAAAAGTAACTCATCTTAAATATATATTTGTCGATATTTTAAATAAAAAGCTAACAAAAATAAATGTATATTCAACATTGTATGAGTGTCCGCCATGCTGACTCACGTGTTATCATGCCTGCTTCCTGACTAGTGGGCACGAGTTCGATACTCGGCGGGGTTGAAAATTTTAATTGTTGAATTGATTAAAATACATTAAATTAATTGCAAGATTTTCAATCTCGGGGCCAGAAGAAGTGATGATATATAATTTTAATAGCTAGATTGTGCATCAGATTCCTCAATTTAATTCCAAACCCCTCCGCAGTGCATTCATTGAGACGGAATGTGTTACTGTTGATAGCGATTCGTCCGTTGTATGGGGACGATATGCCTGAAGGTCCCATACGTTCTTTTCGATTGGGGTAGGCTAAGTGCCGACATCGGGTTTCAACTTCTCCATTCTCTTCATCATCATGCCTCATCAACATACTTTAACTAAACAAACATATACACATTCCTGTTTTGTTCGTCTTTCGGGCTACAATTTTACATAAACGTATACACATTCATCCTATACTCCTCTCTGTACACAGTACAAGAATACATCATCTACGTAAAGTGGTCTGCCGAATTGGTGCGTAAAATTGAAAATAGACCACATTAACGCCATTTATCCCTCCAGCGTGGAACCCGATGCACATAACGTGCAATGGGAGACATTAGAATATACACCACACATTTTATGAGTTATGTAAGCCTATTTATTAATTTTCACGTCGTTACAGACAGTCTCATGTCTGCAAAATGAGAAGGAAAATATTGTTTGTATTCATGGCTTAATTCAAGTAATCTCGGGCTACACATCGACTATCGCTTTAAAATTCCTCAATCACACTTCGACGAGCGATTAAAATTTCCGGAGCCGCACATGAACTGGAAATCAGATTATGGGCCGGACATCGGCGATCCGGGTTCGATCAGCAGCCTTGGAGAAAATCGAGAGCTTTATAGGCCCTCGCGCCATGGACTTTAATTGTAAATATGGACCACGACCTCTGGTCGTAAGAGTTATCACTATGGGCTCAACGGTCCGTGTTCAATTCCGAACAGCGGAGAAAGAAATTTTGATCCACTTCTCGCACTTCAAAAATTGTAAAATAAGTTCTAAAATATTATTTTAAGCTTTCAAACATGTGTAATAATGCATAACATAACCGTCATTGCCAGAAATATATATGAAAAAATTATGAAAATAAAATTGATTATTATAATAAATGTGCTGTAATTACTTACCATAAATCTTCCTCCTGATCGGATTTTTTATTTCTAAGTCTTGAATATTTTATATTTAGTTAAGCATTAAAATGTATTATTTATGAAAAATATTAACCAGCCTTAAATAATAATATTATCAGGCATATTTACCAAATTTAATGTAGATCAGAGAAATTAGTTTTTGTTTAAAAATAAGTTTATAAATTTAAAAAATCAGAGAATCAAACTCAATTCCATATTATTCCGACAAGTAAAATATTTGCGAAGATATCCAGAACCTTGCGGATATCTTCTAACCCTAAACTAGACCTATTAATGTAATCTTAATTTAAAAGCCAATTTTAAGCTTAAAACACAAGATAGATAAGCCTACAATTAGCTTAGAAATAACAGGCAATTTAGACGCCAGTAAACTCTTACAAGCGTAGGGCTATAAGTTTGCATGAAACGTGTACCAAACAACATTGGTGTTATTTATTTCTTCAGGAAAAAGTATGAATAAAACAAAAATTCAATGACTAAGCAGAACACACAATTTAGATTACATTATAGATATAAGATAGACATTTAAAAATACTTATCCCGTGGGGAATCTAACCCGGGTCGCCGGAATGCATTGTAGGGACTATACCTACTATTACACTGCGATGGACATATTTTTCGTATATTAAGGGCATCAAAATGGATGGAATGGGCTTCTACAAATATTCCAATATGCTAATTCAAAGAAAAAGCAGAGAAAGGGAAGTTTATATTTTTAATGAACGGAGAGAATGAGGTTATGGTGTCGGAGAGAGAAAGAGGACAGATGCGAGGTAAAATGTCTGGAATTCAGAAAGCAATAAGCTGCGTGATCTGTAATCTAATTGAATATCTTAATATTTTCGGTTAACTACCACAATTCTCGTCTTCCCATTTGCTTCAGTTTAAATATGCAAAAATGTTTTCTAAACGTAACGTAATATAATTAAAATCACAGAAAACGAAGTTCAATCATTCGCATTTGAAAACTTTATTATTCCGCGCACGACTATTGTTTAACGGATGTTCGTGGTGCTTCCTCATCCTATGTTCTATGACAATTTTGTTTCACTTTATACTTTTGAAGCTATTTAGTTCAAAATATTACTTATTATCATCCTCCTGTCAAGTAATATGTTTATTTGTCTTTTACGGTCTCCAACCATCTCTTGTAAGATCATCCAGTTAGTCTTTTCCCTTGGGATATGTAGTGACGCATTTGTCGGAGTATTCTGGTACGTTCGATTATTTTCATATTCTGAAGCCAGTCTTATCTATACTATTGTAGGTAATTTTAAATTGTTTTTCAATGTCTGTATTTTTTTTATCGAGGACATTATAAGCAGTTTTTCGTAGTTTGATTCTTAAATAAAATGTAATTGTCAACTGGAAATATATAATATGGCGAATTTTTCAGTTATAAGACCTAATACTAGGCGAGATCATGGTCCCTTTCATCAGAAGTGGAGAAAAGTATATAAGAATATAAAACTTTGGGAAATAGTTGGATCATAGAGAAACGAGCAGACGGATGAATGGAGGAAATTGCATAACAGTGAGTTTCTTTATTTTTTATTTTTATTTAGGAAACCAGATGCATTAAGAATAATTAATTCTCAGACGGCGATGGGCAGAACATGTGGCATGAGGATTGAAAGAAAGGCAAGGTAACTAGAAGGAAATCGCTCAAAAACAGTGTAAGAATGAGTTTGGAGAGAACATTAACTATGATTTGAGGTAGGTAGTTTGTACAGCGAGCGACATGAAAATAATTACATCAGGGTATGGTTGTATAGAAAGTTAATGTCCGCGCGGCCATGTATCTACGTATTCAATTATATCAATGAGTTAGGTAGTTAAAATTTTAAAATTGTTATAATTACATGTAATAGGCTATTGTTTCGTAAATATTTGTGAAAATCGGACACATTCAAGATTTTATTTCGAATGCCAAGAATCGAAGGAGTATAAATGATATTATATAATTTTTTCATCATCCTACTTACTAGTTCCTATGCAATTAATTTATTTTGTCCTTTAAAGAATTTGAAAGTATATATCTGTGCTCACTAAATGTACAGCACCGGTATTCCACAGAAAAAATATATCTAGTAAAACATTGCGTTTGTTAGAATAAATAATCGTATGTTGAATTCCAATGAAGGTATTTAATTGTTATGACGAAGCAAGTAATTTGCAAACAGTGATTAGGATAAAACTTGGTTTTTATTTTATAAATAAATATTTTATAAGGTACTAGCTAATACGCCTGCGCTGCTGCGCCCAAATAAATGAAAATTAATGTGCTTTTATGTTCAGTTGAATGAGTAGAAGGAAAAATGTATATCGTAATTACTTTTAGATACCCCGTGCTGTGTACTCGGCGTTGTCCGGGAATCTACTCATCCCGATGTTCTTGGCATAAATGAGCTGAAAGACAAAAATTAATGTACTTCTTATGATTAGTTGAATAAGTAAAATAAAAAATAATTATAAATGTATATCGTAATTATTTTAAGATTCCCCGTGCTGATTACCCGGTGTTGCCCGGGAATCTACTTATCTCGATCTTCGGCATAGGCTTAAATGAGCTAAAAGACTAAATTCGTTATTTTGAGTTATCGGTAAAAGTACATCCGCCATGTGCTGCTATGCTTGCACAGGAATCTACGTACTTGTCTCGATCTTCTTGGCATCAATGAAAGACAAAAATGGTTATTGTAAGTTATCCGTAAAAGATAAACATAAGCTGTCGCGGATTTTTTTTGTAGAGCTTTTTGAGATATTCAATTCTGTGTACATTACTTTTTTTTTGTATTTGTTATGGTTTAGGCAGCGTAAGCCATTTAAGTGTCAAAAAAGAGCTACTTTTTTCTCGTTTTCCACTACAAAGGACGATTTTTAAGGATGTAGGAGTTGAGTATCACAACTCTCTTATAGCCTATATCCATCCCGGGAATCTTCTGAACTATTTGCAAAAAGCCCCAACACAATCGGATCAACGGTACGGCCGCGCATAAAGATACAAACAAACAAACATTCATTTATATATATATATATATATATATATATATATAGGATTTCTTGGGGTTTAAACGCATCAGCCGTTTCAAGGAAACGATAATCTGACGTTTATTAAATCACCTATTTTTGTGCTCTGAACAACGCATCAGAATACATCTAAATTATTCTAATATAATGTAACCATTGAGTTAAGGTAATATTTTCTATTATATCCAGTAAATAATTGATATCGAAACTTCCACTGAAAATTAACTTTAATATTATGTTATTACTTTAACACAAATAAACAATTATTTTCAAAATGTATTTCTTGGTACGTGTAATTCTATTAATTTAACCACTGAATTGAAGAAAACACCAGTTGGCCTTGCGGTTTTGCTATCGATCAACTTTGATCACGTTTGTAGGTGAAAAGTCATAGTTTTTGCTACCCGCAAGATGAAATGGAGAGCGATTTGTTTGTTTCTCGTAAACCTTTTCCGGATAATCATCTTTATACATAAGGTGTGCCCGTTACAATATCAAACTATCACGATATTAGCAAAGTAGATCGTATTAGTTTTATCGATGAAAAACGAGTACAGTAATAATTTAATACTTGCTCACTTTGATCTCAATAAAAAGGAGAATATCACTATTTCAGGAGAAATAGTACATAATTAAAGCAAATTGTCCTTATTGGATTAAATGCAACACTGTATTAAAATGTGTTGTGCTCCCATTGAAAAAAAACTTATTTGTAGTGCAATTTATTATTCTCTGATGCATTATAGTTGCGGGGGTACGCCGTAGCGTAGTGGCTAATGAACTACGCTACAAGCAGGAAGGTCGAGAGTTCGAATCCCGGTGGGGTTAGGATTCTTAAACTGACCCAAACCTTCTGTTGGCACCATGGCAATGCGGTCGACTCAGCCTCTAACGGAAATGAGTACCGGACACTTGTTCTGGGGGTAAAGGCGACTGTCACGCAGGGCTGACAACCCGGCTGACATGAAGTGCTGATTTCCAGGAAATATTATAGTTGCATCATTATGGAAAAAACAATCTCATGGGGTAGTGATCAACGCTTCTGACAACTTGAGATCCTGGTTTCGATTCCCCGAAGGACCATAGGATTTTTTTTTCTTAAAGGGAATTGTTCCTCTAGCCTCCCATGATCTGGATTTAGGTTAATTTTAGGTTTAAGTACTCTTCTGGCGCTCATTACCATCCATATATAACCTATCGGTGTAACCCAACTCCGCCTTCCAGGATCCCCAATTTAAAAGAAGTGGGTTTCAATTCCGCCAGTTCCTGGAGAGAGTAGCAGGAATGCCATACAGGCAACCTGGAAGCTCTGATTAAAAAAAAAAAAGGTTTATATTTTCATGAGAACACTGAAATTAGTATTAGTTGCGTTATAGAAATGACGAGTATTTCAATCCACCCTGGAAAAACGACAATCTGTTATTTAGAACATTTTGTGTGATTTTGATTCCACAAAATTAACAACTTAAGTGTAGGCCTATATTACGTCAATATCTAATTTTTAGGTTTAGGGAGACATTGACATAAATTAAAATTAAGGGTAAATGTTCATAATAACTTCTTGTAACCAACACTCTTTGTAGGTATCCAAGTAATTGTAACATTTTGGTTTTAGTCATAAAATATTTATCAGAAATAAGGAGAAATTATAAATAATGAATTTATGTTTTATCGTGCCTTTAGCCTTGGTTTTAGACGAGGCTATTAACCCGGCCCAGTGTGTACAGGGGGCATAAGCCGGAACTGTATACAGCTGGGTAATTCTTGACAGGCGCGTTCTCGTCGCGGGGGTGAACACTAAGAATCTTAGTGACTAAGTGTTGTCAAGGACCCAATCTCTCGGGGTATAACGAGGGCCCCTGCCCAGGGATACGGGTGAATACCTCAACGGTTGGATCGGCAAAAAGAACAAGCTTCAATAAAGGCGAGACAAGCGGAAGAGGCAGCCCACCACCTGGGGTTTGTACAGATGGAAGCATGTTCAAATGCTTTGAGGTGGCAGCCCCACCATTGGACTACTTGGCAGCAGGCCGGTTACCTGCTACGAGGAATTATAAAAAAACTCGAACTCCCCAAAGCAATATTGTTGCAGGTGTATCTCTAAGAGATCAAAAGAGAAGTCAAGATATCAGAGATGAACTACAAATCTATAATATAAACGAGAAAATACACACAAATAAACGTAATTGGTTTGAACATATACAAAGAATGCCAAATAATCGTTTATCAAAACAGCTGCTTCATTATAGGCCTCTAGGCCGAAGAAATGTAGGAAGACCAAAACGTCGTTGGAAGGACGACCTGCGCCTGCGGCATTTAGTGCGCCGGGGAGCGGAACGGGTCAATAGGCCCATACCTTGAAGATGATGATGATGATGATGTTTTATCGTCCTGAAAAATTATAATTCTACAGTTGTGTCTCCGTTCTTCCTTAACGACATTATAGTAAGGTTTTTGAACTATGTATTTCACATAAGTTACAACATATGCCAATACTAATTATAATGTACAGTTTTAATTTACTTGTTATATTTTTCTTGTCCATCATAGTTCCATTCATCATTTAGGTACGATTATGTGCCCGACTCTAGCCGCACCTTGCAGTGGCACGGCCTATCAGGAGATGGATTTTGAACTTTGGTTCACACCCAAACTTTTCTAAACACACAAGGACACGAGGGCCTCTCGAATGAGTGATCAGCTCAATCCAGGTTCTCCTCTGAGACAACACAAACATTTAAGACGAAACACACAATTTACTCACACATTCACACTAAACGTGGCGAATATGATGATGACTATGATGGCCATATGATGTTTGGGGGGCATTTGGATCTTACCTTTTCTGACAGTTATCTTAAGGATAAGGTGAAACCGCGAAAAAAGTATCACCAGGAAACTTGTTCCGACGGGGGGGGGTCGAATCCAGACCCGCTGCATACCAAAGCAACGTCGTTACCCCATTTACTTATTATCAAATATTCAATTATTCTTGTTGAAATCGGATTAAGTGGGCGTGGTCGAGCTTTAGTAACATTCCACGTTTCGTTTAATGCTCAGATCGACAGACTTTAACTGTCAGTTTGGAGTTCATAGACTCTCCGCAGGAGTAGAGGGTTACTATAACCAGAGTACTGTCATTTACTCCAAAAGAAAATTTCAACAGCAAACCAGAAATCAACCGTTAAAAGATACAACGTTACATAATTATACTATATTGCAGCGGGGGAGCTAAATTTTCTGATTTTTGTCCATAAACAAACTGATATAATGTAAATGCATTTATTAAGCGAACTACAGATATGATGAAGCAGTGGCATGACTTCCTCAAGCAACGATTTGGTGACTAGGATGCATGGATGAATGTCAGGATGAATGAACTGATAATAGATAGATCATATTATTTTGGTGGACATTGATGTTTTTTAAAAATTCACATAAATATAGATAGCCGAGTGTATTCTCTAGCATTCCTGGGATTACGAGTTCAATTCTCGGCTATATCATAGATACATTTTTCTAGCCTTAAGGCATCTGAAACGAATTCACTTAGCCTTGTGATGTTTAACTGAGTTTAACTAATTGAGCAGGGGAAATAGGTTAATAAAACTGAAACTAAGAATACCAAATATGCCTTGCTGCCCACGTGACTCTTTGTACTGTAACAGTAGAATCTTCATTTGGACTTGGAGTCAGATTTATGTACGAAAAATAATAGCAACTATTAAATTAAAATTAAAACCATTTACGGAAAATATATATAATGAAAAATCCAAGGAACTAGTCCTCTAGGAGGAATTTTAAGTCTTGGGTCCTGAGTCTGGAAATTTTCAGGCTTGTAAAAGAATCGTAAGCCTGAAAAAATAGGCCTCTAAGCAAAATTTACCGACCATCATCCACATAATACCTTAGTTGCCATCTAGATGTCTCATTAAGTCGGTATACTAACAACACTCGTTCATGACATATGTAGAAAAATAAGCTTTCATTATGACATACCGGGTAGAAGTAGTTCCATTTTGCCAGCGGTCACGATGTTACGCAAGTCATTTCACTGTGCATTTTACCTACAAAATATTATAAAGGAATTGTATTATAACTAAGGATTAGTATATTAGTATATATATCCTTAGTTATAATGCAATTCCTTTAAAATATTTTGTAGGTAAAGTGGACACTGAAATGATTTACGTAACGTCGTGACCAGTGGCAAAATGGAACGACTTCTACCCGGTATGTCATAATGAAAGCTTTTGAACGTTAATTGCGTTCCGCATGCGTCCACGCAATCAACTGCCTTCCATTAAGGTTCACTGTGATGTACATTACGAAGCGCACTTTCATTCAGCCCCAACAACAAAAAATCTGTGAAAGGTACTTCTAATAGTATCTGTATAAAGCGATAATTATATTAAAATTGTCACACCAAAAATGATCGAATATCAACTTCAATCAAGCGTCTGAGATGTTTTATAATTAAATCAACAGTACATGAAAAGAAAACAGGTATCATAAATATTATTTACCCTTCAAACCTAAAAAAAATACTTTTAGTTTACAACATCTATACTTCCTTATCTAAATCGTTTGAGGTAAATAAACACATAACTAACCGTTATATTTATTGTTTCATACTAAATGATAGGTGCTTTCAATGGAGAATTTATTGATATATCAAACAACATTTCGAAAAATAAAAACTGACTCGCCTGATTCTTTCCCTGTGTTCTTCAAAACTCATGACAACCCTTATTGAGGCAACAGTATTACGTCTAATTCTCAGCTTAGAATTTATTTTTTTATTTAGCTTGATGGAGTTAAAGTCATGTGGCCTTCTCTTTCACTCATCAGTACAAACATATGTTACATTAGAACATAGCAATCACGCTTAACTCTAATATTAAGTAGGCCTACTAAATTGAATTTTGATTAGAAAGGTAACGTCTATAAGATTAAGACCGATAACATAATAATGTTAATGATAGATTTTTATCGAGGATATACCATACAAATATTTATCAATATTTGTTTTAGTATTCTTCAAGATCATCATTTATTTTAGTATTTGGTCAACAGTTATCATATGTAATGCCAGGAGTAATTTGGAATGTATCAAGAGGATTTGGAAATCAAGAATGGAATTTGTTAGGACTATTTAACGAATAAAATTAAGTTGTTTACTCAAAAGTCATTATTTAAATAATATAGATACCTGTATTAAAACAAATTATGTATGTATTTATTTATTTAATGTAAACGGCGATGTTTGAAAACAAATCAGAAATGTGAGGTTATGTAATACACTGCAACTTGATCATATTATTTATTTTTGAGGAGAAAAATTATACGCTCAGACCGGGACTTGAACCCGGGACCCTTGGTTCTCTAGACCAAGTGCTCTACCAACTGAGCTACCTGAGCAAGTACCGATCTAAACGCAAATCTTTCTCTATATACATTGTAATTCCCATCCACCAAATGCTGTGAAGCCATGCTTCTATCTTGCAAATGGCGGCTCCTTTATTAAGAAGACATATTTGGGAATTATACATTACAGCCAGTACGGCTTTTTCCAAGTTTTTATTATTGATTTCGTACATCTCAATGATGGATAAATCATATTTGAGGAGAAAAAATTATACGCTCAGACCGGGACTTGAACCCGGGACCCTTGGTTCTCTAGACCAAGTGCTCTACCAACTGAGCTACCTGAGCAAGTACCGATCTAAACGAAAATCTTTCTCTATATACATTGTAATTCCCATCCACCAAATGCTGTGAAGCCATGCTTCTATCTTGCAAATGGCGGCTCCTTTATTAAGAAGACATATTTGGGAATTATACATTACAGCCAGTACGGCTTTTTCCAAGTTTTTATTATTGATTTCGTACATCTCAATGATGGATAAATCATATTTGAGGAGAGCACTTGGTCTAGAGAACCAAGGGTCCCGGGTTCAAGTCCCGGTCTGAGCGTATAATTTTTCTCCTCAAATATGATTTATCCATCATTGAGATGTACGAAATCAATAATAAAAACTTGGAAAAAGCCGTACTGGCTGTAATGTATAATTCCCAAATATGTCTTCTTAATAAAGGAGCCGCCTTTTGCAAGATAGAAGCATGGCTTCACAGCATTTGGTGGATGGGAATTACAATGTATATAGAGAAAGATTTGCGTTTAGATCGGTACTTGCTCAGGTAGCTCAGTTGGTAGAGCACTTGGTCTAGAGAACCAAGGGTCCCGGGTTCAAGTCCCGGTCTGAGCGTATAATTTTTCTCCTCAAATATGATTTATCCATCATTGAGATGTACGAAATCAATATTATTTATTGCCAAATAGGATCGCAATATTTTAAGAATGCACCCAAGTGGAGAAATAATGAAACACATCACACTGTATATTATACTCAACATTATAGGTTATTAATTTATTTTTTTAGTAAATAACTCAGTACAATCGAGGAATCTGTTCATTGTTTACTATATTCATTGCATTTGTTGGAGAAAAATAATGCTGTGAGCTGTTCAGAATATCAAAACGAGGAGCTTTCTTTATCACAAAAGCAGGAGCTGATAAAGAGGAATCGATGAAGAGCTAGGTGAAATACGACTGTCGTTGGTTGTAAAATAAAATTCATTGAAATGTAATTGGTCATTGACTACCATTTGGGGCATGAGTTAAATAGTCACATTTAAATAAATTTAAATGCTGACGAAACTCATAAAATTTAATTTATTTAGTCTAAAAACATTTTGTGATAAATCGGCAACTACAAAATTGTTGGGTTCTACATTTGATGACAAATTGTTCTGGGTAGAATATATCGATTTTATCTTTGCATTCGTTTGTCACGTGCAAATTTATATATATTTTTCGAAGTTTTAAAAATCTTTCTTCACATATTTCATTCAGAAAACCTCATTATTGCCTTTTTTAATTGTATTTTAATAAATTGGACACGTTTATGGGGAAATGGCACTGGAATAAGTAAGCTGCTATGCTAAAAAGAAAGTACTAAAAAAGAAATATAATATATTGTGCTAAATACAATGACTCTTTAGAACATTATTTGTATTCATTTATCCAATGGTAAAAATTGATGGTATTTCATCTTCCTAGTACAGACTTACTAGATTGTTATCGCATTAGGCCATGTGGAATAGTGCTGAAAATGAAGGAGATATTGACTATATATAATGCTATCTGGATTGTTGGAGAGTAGACTTTTGTTTATTTCCTGTTTTCTGGTCCTGTACAAATGAGGGGCTAGACAGTCGTGCCTTGTCTAACTAACTCACTGGCTATAACGAAATCCTAGGCCGCGCGGACTTAAGATCTTCATACATCCCTATCCTGAGCCAATGTTTTCCAACCACCCCTATTTAATCTACTTCCCTCAAATCATGGTTTCTCCCTAGTTCGTTCTTGGCCTACCAACTGAGCTCTTTCCCTTTGGTTTTCCTCCAAGTAGTTTACATGCCACTCTTTCATTCCCCATTCGTGCCACATATCCTACACATCGCAGTCTACCAAACTTAACTCTTATGATACCTGGTTTCCTATAAAATTCATGTAGCTCACTGTTAAGTAATTTTCTCCATTCGCCTGTCTGATCATTGCCTTTGGTCCAATTTTTTCTTAAGAACTTTACTCTCAAATGCTTGTAATCTTTTCTCCTCCCTTAACGTAAGAGTCTATGTTTCGCATCAATATAACGGGATAATAACAGTTTTATATATTTCCAGTTTTATGATTTTCGAGAGAAGGTGAGACAATACTCACTGTAACGAGTAATAGTATGCATTTCCTGAATTGAACCTATGTTTAATTTCCTACTGCAGCTCATTCATGTTTTAATTATTCAGCCATTTCTTCAAAATTTCCCTAAATGTCATTAACTGTACATCTCCTTTATATACTATATTTTGTGTGATCATATATTTGTTTTTATTGATGTTTACTTTCAGTACCAATTTCTTACTGGAAGTAAATATCAATAAAATTGTCATCAGTCCGAATTTGGCTACTGTTTCATTTTGGGTTTTGTGTATGACTTCGGTTGCTGTTCCTCTATGTTTTTTTTTTATGTTTTGTCCTTGGCTGCTCTAAAAGTTTCCTATGCAATGTTTTGCTGTGATACTTTCTTTATACCACTGATTTTAATTTGCAGTGCTATTTGCTATTTCATTACCATATATGATATTTCCACTGCAATGTTATTAATTAGTTTTTTATTCAATTACCTCAATATTTTTCTATATTTTAATATGGTTCTATTTTCTGTTGTTTGGTTGGAAGGAATTGCTTGGATTGCTGCCTTTGAGTGATTACTGCTTTGGCGAACATGTTCAAACTTCAAACGAAGTAAGAGATTTCTCAGTGCCACATCTACTGCTTTTATTTTTCCGTCAAATCCTGTATCATTAGCTACTATGGGGCCATGCTGACTGAAGAGTTTTGAATAAATGCTTTATCAACACTGTTATCAGTTTATTTTGAGCCATCTTTGTATAGTCCTACTCTTAGTGCTTCCGGTTCTGGGAAACATCTTTATTAGCTCTAATGTTATTTGTATTAGCGTATATTAACAATTGTTAATTTACAATATATATTTACCAGTATTCAATATACATTTAAAAAAGTCTGGATATGATCACAATTGTAAGTGATTTCAACAACAATGATAATACTAATAATAATAATAATAATAATAATAATAATAATAATAGTAATAATAATAATAATAAATGATAATATGAACAATCAAATAACAATAATTAATTCACTGGCACTATCGAACCCTTAGGTTCATGGCCGCGCGGACATAACCTCTCCATATATCCCTATCCTGAGCTAATGCTTTTCAATAACCCCCTGTATCTACTTCATTCAAATCATGGTTAATGTCATTCTCCTAACTCATTCTTGGTTTACCAACAGGTCGTTTTCCTCTGGTTTTCTTACAAGATGCTTCCATGAACTTATTTGATTCTCCATTCGTGCTACATGACCTACCCATCACAGTCAATGAAACGTAACTATTCTTATTATAACCGGCTTCCTATGAAGACATTTAGCTCACTGATATGAAGTCTTCTCCAAATTAATAATAATAATAATAATAATAATAACAATAACAATAACAATAAATATAAAAATAATACGCGGAACTGTTATTTACTTAACGAGGCTAAGGACAGCCCAACAAAAAAATGGTATAAATCAAAAGACATTATTATTAATAAGGTTACCTTATAAAACACATACAGTAACATTTACTAGATTTAGAAGTGAAATACATAATATTTTGCTTGACATTCCATTTTATAATGTGAATGTATTTTTATCTTTACAGGTAATTAATGATGTTTCAGTGTTTTTGATGTTGTATTTTAATATTTAGAGTGAAGAAGTACATGACATCCTAAATTATGCCAAAACAAAAGATAACATTATTAATTTTATTAATAATTGTATTATTATTAGTTATTAATATTGTTGTCATTATTATTATTGTTGTCATTATTATTATTGTTGTCATTATTATTATTGTTGTCATTATTATTATTGTTGTCATTATTATTATTGTTGTCATTATTATTATTATTGTTGTCATTATTATTATTGTTGTCATTATTATTATTGTTGTCATTATTATTATTGTTGTCATTATTATTATTGTTTGTCATTATTATTATTGTTGTCATTATTATTATTGTTGTCATTATTATTATTGTTGTCATTATTATTATTGTTGTCATTATTATTATTGTTGTCATTATTATTATTGTTGTCATTATTATTATTGTTGTCATTATTATTATTGTTGTCATTATTATTATTGTTGTCATTATTATTATTGTTGTCATTATTATTATTGTTGTCATTATTATTATTGTTGTCAATATTATTATTGTTGTCATTATTATTATTATTGTCATTATTATTATTGTTGTCATTATTATTATTGTTGTCATTATTATTATTGTTGTCATTATTATTACTGTCATTATTATTATTGTCATTATTATTATTGGCATTATTATTATTGTCATTATTATTATTGTCATTATTATTATTATTGTCATTATTATTATGATTGTCATTATTATTATGATTGTCATTATTATTATTACTGTCATTATTATTATTACTGTCATTATTATTACTGTCATTATTATTATTACTGTCATTATTATTATTACTGTCATTATTATTACTGTCATTATTATTATTACTGTCATTATTATTATTACTGTCATTATTATTACTGTCATTATTATTATTGTCATTATCATTATTATTATTGTCATTATCATTATTATTATTGTCATTATTATTGTCATTATTATTGTCATTATTATTATTATTATTATTATTATTATTATTATTAGTAGTAGTAGTATTGGTATTGGTATTGGTACTGCCATGCATTGTATGGATATAAAACATGGTCAGTTACATTACTGGAAGAAAAGCAGCTTAATTATTGGAAAATGGGATTCTAGAGCGAATAATCCGGCCTATATGGGATGAGAATATACACTTACCACGGATGAAGTTTCACAATGAAGAAATCTAAAATGTGCATCGTTCTAATTCTGTCAGTGTGTTAAAACTGGAAGGTTGATATAGATAGTGGCTCAAATGGGCGGCAGTAGAAATATTTTCAAAACATGCATTGAGAAATTCTTGAAGAAAATCCATTAGATAGGCCTATACTTTTATTTGCCGATATATATATACAAAAGCATATGATTCAATTAAGAGGGAGGAGTTATATAGTATCCTGCTGGAGTTCGGAATTCCTAAAAAGTTAGACTTATACGAATGTGTCTAAATGGCACAAAGAGTATTGGGGTGGCGTTGGGGGGTAATAAGGCAAACAGTTTCGGTTTCGGACACTTTTAAAAGCCAGAATGGGTTGAAGCAAGGAGATGTCCTATCTCTCTCTAACTATTTAATTTTAGTAAATTTTTGTACTATATGATGCCATTAAACTTTTAGAGAATGAGGAAGGCTTACAACCGAATGGTATTAATAAGCTGTTAGTTTATACTGATGATGTAGTATTGTTGGCCGATAGCGAGGAGATACTAAAGGACAACACGCACACACTATTGAGTAACACTAAGAAATTAGGACTGAAAGTAAATATCAATAAAACTAAATATATGGTCACACATAAAAATTCATTACATAATGGAAATGGACAGCTAATGACAAATGAGGGAAATTTTGAGGAAGTGGATGTATTCAAATACCTAGGAACAGTAATTACAAATAGGAATGAGATGCACAAAGAAATTAAACATGGGCTCAATTCTGGAAATGCGTGCTATTATGCATTGCAGAGACTCTTGATGTCTCAACTCGTTTCTAAAAACGTTAAACTGAAAATATATAAAATATTATTCTACCAGTTACATTATATGGGTGCGAAACATGGACTCTTACTTTAAGAGAGGAAAGAAGATTACAAGTATTTGAGAATAAAGTACTTAGGAAAATGTTTGGACCAAAGAGAGATGAACAGACAGGTGAATGGAGAAGAGTACATAACAATGAACTACATGGTCTTTATAGGAAGCCAGATATAATAAGAACAATTAAGTGTCGTAGACTGCGATGGGCAGGACATGTTGCATGTATGGGGAATGAAAGACTTGCATGAAAGGTTCTTGTAGGAAAGCCAGAGGGAAAACGCCCAGTTGGTAGAGCAAGAATGAGGTGGGAGAATAACATTAACTATGATTTGAGGGAAGTAGATTATACAGGGAATGATTGGAAAGCATTAGCACAGGATAGGGATGTACGGAGAGCTTATGTCCGTGCGGCCATGAACCTACGGGTTCGATAGTGCCAGTGAGTAAGTAAGTATACATAATTAACAAGGAGAACACATTCTTGTCGAACGGTAAGTTTACAAAATATTTTATTTCGAAAAATGTTTCGAAAACAATTAAAATATTCTATTGCTGCCCTTGAGGGTTTTTTTTATTCTCCTATTCCCTAAGAGAAGGTAAAGGTTAAATGAAGACAAAGGAATATTTAGGATATCATGAGTGGGTGGTTAAATAAAACCAAGAATAATCAAGGTTCCTGCCCTATACATCATGTAACGCCCAAGCCTGTTTAATTGTTACATGTGTTGCTGGTCTGCCCAATTTAATTACAACGTGACACGTGATGATGAATGACGTAAGGGAGAAATGATATTGAAATCCGATACACGGTTTTGTGCTGCTTCATCAGTTTATCACATCGCATAATTGAAACATATATAACCTTAAGTAAACATAGTATTGCATTTCAATTATCGTTAAAATACAATTCTATATTTTGGCCTAAAATAGTCAGGAATAATATCATCACATCACATTACTACATTACTAATTTTTTGTTATATTTTCTCAAGAAGATGTAACGTATCTATAAAACTATAGACCCATTCCATTTCCATTTAAAATAATGTATTTAATAATAATAATAATAATAATAATAATAATAATAATAATAATGTTTTATTTATTCTGGCAGAGTTAAGGCCGTAAGGCTTTCTCTCTGAAAATTGTTACAAAATATATTGCATTTCTGGAACTTAGTAGGTAAGAGATTAACGACTTCGAAGTAAAATGAATGAATATCAGAAATATGGAATGCTAGTATTACTTTTATATATATACTCAGGATTTCATATTAAGAGAAATAAAATGTGTTATTTAGAGTCCAACAAATTCATTTAATTTAACTAATAAAAAAACCTAAATTGGTCTTCGATTTAAATAAATTAAAGAGAATAAGTCGATAAAACATATTTTAATCTTTGAAATTTGAAAGAATTTGCTTCAAATATAAGATTTTGTTAACTAAATGTAGTTTTCGTTTTGTAAAAACAAACTAGCATTGCAAATAAGGTAAGACAAAAGAATATTCTTGATATGGAATACTTTTTTATTAATTGTAATAGATAAATATCTTACAACACTATTTAGAGCACATTATAATAAATTAAATATTTTAAATATTCGTAGCAGATAAACTATGTACAAATTGAGGGAAATATATAAACGGTACTATATTACTCGTATCTATATTCTGCATATAGAATATTCCACATTAAATCACTTTACTCTTTTATCGGAAAAATGTAGGAATTAAACAATATATGTTGGAATAAAATTCAGGTATCCAGTGTAATTTATATATACTGTATATAGTAGTACTAAAAATTAGAGGAACGCGTGTTTAAACCAAAACACGAGAATGAATACTGGAAAAATGTAATGTTTGATCTTTTGTAATTATAAATTGAAGATTTATGTAAAATTAGAATAGACGTTCAAACAATATTTTCTTGTGCAGTATTAGCAATACGAACAAATTATCATTTATGACAGAAAGCAATGTGGAAATTTGAGATTTACAATTTTTGGAATCAATGTCTATTCCAATGTCTGTTTGAATTTCTATTCTAATTTTACATAAATCTTCAATTTATAATTACAAAAGATCAAACATTAAATTGTTATAATATTCATTCTCGTGTTTTGGTTTAAACATGTGTTCCTCTATTTTTAGTAGTATATATATATATATATATATATACACACACACACACATAAGGATACACTAGCATGCCTATTATTTATAAGAGAAACGGTGCAGATCTTATGGTAGAAAGTTTGTCCTAAGCTGAAGATAAAGAGAACAAAATTAAAGGCAGTATTCAATTCTGTATTAGCTAAAAACTATTTCCCTCTATGAAGACAATTCTTAAATGTGTGTAGCCAAATTACCACGAAGTTCTCTCATTCAATAAATGAACCAAAATTAAATATTGCATTAAAATAGAATCTCATAGTCGTTATATATTTTAAATATCCCTACATTATTAGATATACCTATTGTATCTATCAAAAGAGTTGTTTTTGACACTTTTAGACTGTAAAATGGAAACCATGAAATGCGTTTTATTAAATAAAAAATAAACTTTATGATTTACTATATGGTCGAGGGATGTAAGTCTAAACTGTATAATTATTTCAATCACAATGTTTATAAGGTATTTAAAATCATATTCGAGCATGCAGTCTGCCTTTCTATAGTAAAAAACAAATTGATTTTACCTGGGGACATATGGATTGAAAAACATATAAACATTTATTTATCTTCACAAAAGTACAATTTCTTCTCTGTATAGAGAGTCATTTATATTGGCTAAACATAGTAAAGCGGGGGAAAAAATTAAACAAGAGCTCAATTATGAGAAACCGTGATATTATGCACTACATGGACTCTTGATACCCTACTGCTCTAAAAAAATGTTAAATATAACGGTGATTCTTTCAGATATATGAACACGAAACATGGTCTCTTACTTAAAAAGAGAGGAGATAATAAAATAATATTTGAGATTGAAGTGGTTAGGAAAATTTTCTGACGCAAAGGGAGACCAAAACCCAGAAGTAATAAGAACAAATACGTTTCGTATTCCGATGGGTAGAAATATTTCACGAACGGGGAATGAACGACGGATATAGGAACTAATTGTAGGAAAGAGGGAAAGCGACCTATAGGAGGGAGAATAAAAGTAACTAGAATTGAGAAAGTTAAATTTAACGAGTATGATTATAATATGATAAGGATGCATGGGAAGTTTAGGCCCATATCTGCCATAATAGATTTTCCAACTGCAAATAAGTAACACAAAGTAAACCTAATTTGTATAGCACCTCATTTTGTAATGTAACTTTGATAAAGGCGTTTGCAATATCCCAACATTTTCTTATTTAAATTGTAATTTTTCTTCCATATTTGGAAAATTCGTGATACTAGAACCTAATATAAGTCAGTGTAATGTTAGTGGGCTATTCGTATTGATATTGCTATAGGCATTTGGATAACGAATCACGATAGAGAAGATCATATTTGAATTATCGAAAACAAGTAGTTACGTTTTATCCAAATTCATAATTAGTTGTCCTTGGGCATAAGTGATGAATTCCATTCTTTAAAATGAAATTAAACGAAGAGAAAGTTACCTCATTCGTATATGGTAAGTAAAACAATTTAAAGTTCTGTAAAAGCATTTAAAATGTTTTGAATTAATTGAAACATAAAATTAATGAAAATTCTTCTTTCAGGTGAGCTATTATTACAACTGGTTGCAAAATGTCGTAACACTAAAAAACTTCCTTGTCATTAACTATGTATTCTATCACATATTTTATATATTCATAATAAAAATAATTTTAGTGTCATTTTCATTTTAAAATATGTATTCTCTATTATAATATAAATATTTACTGCCACAATGAACTCACTTGTCCTATATTTGAAAATGTCACAACTAATCAAAATGAGAGAGGCTAAGATACGAGAGAAATATGTGGTTAATATAGTATCTCGATTAATTAATTTTAGATTTATTCATCCAAACTGCAATAAAACTTGCGAATATTTAGATTAAAATGCAATGCCCTCACAAAAAGTGATCAATTTAAAGTAAAAAACAAATTTTAATAAATCAGATTTTATATTTTCTAATGATTTTTTATACGTTTCTCGCCATAGCGATTTAAAACATCGTGCCTTGGTGCAGAGCTACGGGACTTGCGCTGGTTCAAAATCCCCATGCGTAAAGAATGTTTTTCACGGAATTTCGGCCAGTTTGGGACCAGTGCCCACCCAACATCGTGAAGAATGTGGATACCGGTAGCTACAATTAATGGTGGATCCAGGTTGAGAAAACCAGCTGTAACGACTGGGGGACATGACATGTTTAACCACATGTCACCCTTATACTGGATGAATGATCGTCTATCTCTGTTTTTAAAACGAGTGGATGTAAGGTCAGCCGTTTGCTGGTAGGCCTGTAGTGTCATGTAAAACAAAACTATCTTTATAAGACTTAAGCGCAAAGGAGATAATGACAAAGAATTCACTCACCTATTCGGAAATAATCCGTTTCCTACAATTAATGTAAATTATAACTTTTGTTTTAGATTGAATATAAATTTAAAGTGTTAGACTTGGCGATTATAACTTCGAAGTTTGAATCGTGTGAAGCATTTTAATATACTTTTTTTCAAAATCTGAAAATATTGTAATGATCTGAATCAACATAATTTTGAAGTTTTACTTATTTCCTAATATGTATACAATAATTTAAATCAATCTGTCTTTAAATCTTTTAAATCTCTCTCTATTTATGAGTGTAGATTGTAGGGGTGTATTTGTACTTCTTTCAACAATCTCAACACAGTATCCTTCTAAGCATACGTATTTTTAGAGGTAAGTTTGACGGGTATAATATGATACAGCTTCATTACTTCAGAATCTGCTGTGTGAACATTATTTTATAGCTCTGTCTAACTTTATGTGACCTGAAAGAACTTGTGTCTCGGTGTCCCGTGGATTCAAGATATCGTGGCGTATTATTAAATACGTAGATCTATTTACGAATTTATAATATCGGTTCTCAAAATATTAACAATGCGTTTACTGATATCTTAATAGCTTTGACTCTAAAAGTTTGTTATAGTAAATGCGAGATCCTGTATAATTTTTTTTCGAATTAAAAAGTGGCTGATTTTTTCAATGTTCCGAAATAACTTAGTATATATATATATATATACATATGTTATAATTAAATGTTTAACATTGAGCAATGCAAGCTTAATATGGAATGATAAGAAAAATAAATGCCTGGACGGGATTCGAACCCGGATCTCTAAGTCTGTACCTTAGTGTGATATCCATTACACTACCAGGCGAATCCAATTCAAACACTTATTTTTCTTATATATGTATTATACTCTCCATTATTACTAGATGTCGCGAGAACTCGGTCTTCACCGCCATCTAGCAACTGACTATATCAAGTAAGCAAATTATAATATTCTCTTTAATTATAATATTCTCTTTAATTTGCTTACTTGATATAGTCAGCTGCTAGATGGCGGTGAAGACCGAGTTCTCGCGACATCTAGTAATAATGGAGAGTATAATACATATATAAGAAAAATAAGTGTTTGAATTGGATTCGCCTGGTAGTGTAATGGATATCACACTGAGGTACAGACTCAGAGATCCGGGTTCGAATCCCGTCCAGGCATTTATTTTTCTTATCATTCCATATATATATATATATATATATATATATATATATATATATATATACATTTAACTGCTTTGTTATTTCTACAACTCGACTGGCCCCCGAAAGAGAGATATTACTTTTTCGTGATATAGTTATGTTTACTCTTATTTGTGACATTTCATTTGGCTGAATTTATATATGCCATAAGTAAATTATGACATGTATTTACTAGAAACGCATACGATGAATATACTAAGGAAACTCTTACATGAAACAAATGATAGATAAAATTAGAATTGAAGAAATAATAAGATTGCTGGACATTGAAGCAATAAGTGAAGGGGTAAATAGGAGAAATTAATGGAATTTGGGCGTATTTAAAATAGGACCAGACAGGTTGTTTCTTATATCATGAGACAGTCTAACGACAGATGGTAGGTGGTCACCTGAAATACGAAAGAAACGTAGGAAAGGTTCTTGGTTTCTGGACTGAACTGGCTGTAAGGCTAGAATATCTATTCATAGGAGAACATGAATAAGTAGAAGAAGAAGAAAAATAAGTAATTTATTTTTATTCTAAATTAATAAGATAATTTTAAATTTAAATAAAACTAAAATCCACAATGAATAATGAATATAATTCAGTTTGATTGGTAATGTTTTATTATTTCATGCTCTGGCTAAACAAAACTTTACTGCATTTTACATAGTAAATTGAAGTTGTTAGCAGGCGCATGACAAACATTTATTTATTTTTAAAGGTTAATTGAAACCTTTGTACGTAACATGGGCCGTATTTTCTCCTGTTTATGCTGCAGAATAAATCGAAGATATACGGTGTCAGAAGTGTGGAAACGTTTTCAAGCGAAGCATTGCATCACTAGACATTATGCCCATGAAAGGAAACTAGGCAGTTATCTTGAATTATATATTTTGCATTATTATCATACCACCACGATGATTGGAAGGTAAACTACAATTGGAACAAGGCCTCTTTGAAAATTGTATACTATTTGCTCAGATGAGAATCGTAGTTTTTGTTCATCTATCGTATTTTAGAAGGGACCACACATTTAATCGAGTAATCGTATCATTGCAGAATATAGTGTTACATTTCTTTAATAACAGAGAACAGCCAAGGTTATACTCATCCATGAATAGGTATTATTATCATGATTCCGGCAATTGTTGCATTACCTTCACGTGTAAGGCTAAATACGAGGAAAGTGCTAAAAAAAGTAACGCAGTAGTACACCTTTCTAAGGTCTAACCGGGCTGAGTACAAAGATTATTTTAATTGGTTCCCAGCGCAAGATTTTTTTCAAAATCATAGAACTATTTACTATATATCTCTGGTAAAATGAATAAAATTATTTTAAATACATCAATACTAAAATTGTAATACTCGTTTCAGATGTAAAACGACACCGTCACGAGGAACTGCATGAACTAAGCGAATTCTTCAGCAAGTTCAATACTGTCCGATTTTGCTGGTTTATGGAATATATATAATCATCACCGGTATCATGGCAGCTGCCGCCGTCTTCCGGAAACCAAACGTCATTCCTCTCTGTCCATCCATTGATCTTCCTGCAATCCTCTGATATTCATAGCTGCTTGTACCCCTTCTATCTAAGTTTTCTTCGGTCTTCCTCTCTTCCTTCTTTCCATTGGGATCCATTCCATAACAATTTTAGGCAATATTTGCCATGGCCATACCACTTATATATATATATATATATATATCATCATCCGGTATCATGACAGCTGCCGCCGTCTTCCGGAAACCAAACGTCATTCCTCTCTGTCCATCCATTGATCTTCCTGCAATCCTCTGATATTCATAGCTGCTTGCACCCCTTCTATCTAAGTTTTCTTCGGTCTTCCTCTCTTCCTTCTTTCCATTGGGATCCATTCCATAACAATTTTAGGCAATATTTGCCATGGCCATACCACTTATATATATATATCATCATCCGGTATCATGACAGCTGCCGCCGTCTTCCGGAAACCAAACGTCATTCCTCTTTGTCCATCCATTGATCTTCTTCCAATCCTCTGATATTCATAGCTGCTTATACCTCTTCTATCCAAATTTTCTTCGGTCTTCCTCCCTTCCTCCTTTCCATTGGGATCCATCCCATAACAATTTTAGGCAGTCTTTGCTCTGGCATTCTATTGACATGGCCACCACCACTTTATATATATTGGAAAAATTCGATTTATGATACCAGCTTATTTAAAAGTGTTGGACAGCAGTAAAAACAAATCATACATAACCGTAAGTTATTACCGATTGCATTTTTTATATAATAATTTGACACAAATTAAATAATATATATGATTCATTTTCAATTAATGTATCAAAATATTAAATAAATCAAACCAATGTATCTTATAGGATACATTCACAATTTAAGAACTAATTACATTGTATGGATACATTGCGACGAAGCAAACGTAGTGGATGTTAGAACTAATTTTTAATTTCGGATTTCAAGTAAATCCCTACTTCTATGAGTCAGATTTCGGTGACGTTTGGAGAACACCTTTCTCGGTTTATTTTAATAGTATCCACTGAGTTTGGTTGCAAACAAAATTGCAACCGCTAGACCGATTTTTAAATTTTCATTTAAGCTTAACTCCTACACCTGATTGTCAGATTTTGGTGGCTAATGCAATCGATTTTATTTTTAAAATGATTACTAAATGCAAAGTTAGGTTTTGATAAAACAAAGTACCGTATTGTAATTGTTATGTCATGAACTCTACCTCAAATTCTTTCGTATTAAGAAGAAACCACAAGTAACTTATTGGACATGTTATAGGCGGTCAATGCTCGGACTCAAAAACTTGTATAAAGAAAATAATGGTAGTTCAGCAGCAGGAAATCGACCTACAGAGAGAAAGGAATGATAAAAGGAGAATAGACCATATTCGTTTTTAAGTTATTGTGAAAGAGGCCACCAAAGTTCAATCGTGATGTATTGAACATGGACTCACAATGGAATAAAGATTGAATAAAATCAAAATGAATGTAAAAATGCAATTTTATAAATATGCAAACACGTCTTCCTTGAAGATTTACTTAATAATGAAGTGAAACACTTCATCTTAATTTCAAGTAATTATGATATTTGAAACACCATTGCAAGGCCGGATATCCATTTCAGTTTTTTTATTACAAAGAGTTCACTATTGTAGTCCACTGTGAAAATTGACTGCAATATTTATTACAACAATAATAATAATAATAATAATAATAATAATAATAATAATAATAATAATAATAATATTAATAACAATAATAATTACAATAATAATAACAATAATAATAACAATAATAATGACAATAATAATAATAACTTTTTTATTTAGGAATATTTCATAATACAGTGTTTCTCCTTCAACCCAAAGTGATTTGTCGCCAGAGGTTCCAGTCTAAAGCATCTTCTCCCTCAAATCTCTAGCTTCCATACTTCTCTTCACTCCATCCATCCATCGCTCTCTAAGGCCTGCCTCTTCCACTTCTTCCATTAGCTTTCCAATTAAGGATCTTCCTTGGTATTCTCTCTTCTTCCATTCTTATGAGGTGTCCATCCCATTTCAAACGATTTACACGCTTTATATTAGCTTAACCTATATCTATCTATGCAACGGAATATTTGAACACGATTTCCACCCACTTAAAAACATTGATTCGACTTGAAACTTTGTATACTTGTACAGGACCACTGACGATACAATAGTTTCATACTTTTTTCTAAAATCCTGGCCGGGATCATCAGGACATAAAAAAAATAAAACCGGTATAATAGGTTTCGGACTTATCGACTCTTTAGTCAATCGTTGTAAGAGCTCAGTTGGTAGAGCGGTAGACTGTAGAGGTATATAATTTCAGTAATCCATAGGTCGCTGGTTCAAATCCTGGTCGGAGGATTTTTTTAGAAGAGTATTAAGCAATTAAATTTTCATGGGATTCCGGTTTATGACAATTACTCTAAAAATTAAAAAATAAATAATAGTTTAAAAAAACCAAAACAACACGCCTTATTAAAAAACCAAAATAAAAATAAATAATAGTTTTAAAAAACTGTATCAACACGTTTTATTAGAAAACCGAACTAAAAAATGAAAAATAATTTTAATTTCCAACACGCTTTGGATATAATTAAAGTGGTCAACAAAAATATAATCCCCAACCCACCTAGAATAACGCTAGAATTACCTACAAAAAATAATTTTACCATCAAAAGCGTGGGGTGCTTTTATGGTTTTTACATTTTCTTCTTAGAGACTTTAATTTACCAATATATGTTTATTATCAAATATATTAATTGTTGTAGAGCACTCCACGCTTTTGATGGTAAAATTATTTTTTTTTTGTAGGAAACTCTAGTTTTATTCTAGATGTGTTGGAGATGATTTATTTTGACCACTTTAATCTTATCCCAAGCGTGTTAGAAATTAAAATTATTTTTCATTTATAAGTCGGTATTCTAATAAAGCGTGTTGTTTTAGTTTTTTTAACTATTATTTATTCTTCTATATTTCCTAATATGTTTTTTTCAATTTGCATGATTTACTGATTTCCCTTATTGCACTGTTTCTGGCTTTATCCCTTCTTGAAATTCTTGTCGATCGCCTCCAAAAATTCATTTCTACTGCTAAAAGCTTCTTGGTTTGGTTTCTATTTAATAATAATAATAATAATAATAATAATAATAATAATAATAATAATAATAATAATAATAATAATAATAATAATAGAAATACATTATATAACGGAAATGGACAGCTAATGACAAATGAGGGAAATTTTGAGGAAGTGGCTGAATTCAAATACCTAGAAACAATAATCACAAATAGGAATGAGATGCACAAAGAAATTAAACAGACTCAAATCTGGAAATGCGTGCTATTATGCAATGCAGGGACAATTGACTTCCCAACTCATTTCAAAAAACTTAAAAATGAAAACATATAAAACTATTATTCTACCAGTTATATTATATCGATGCGAAACATGCACTCTTACATTAAGGGAGGAAAGGAGATTACGAGTATTTGAGAATAAAGTTCTTAGGAAAATTTTTGGACCAAAGAGAGATGAACAGACAGGTGAATGGAGAAGATTTCATAACAAATGAACTACATGGTCTTTACAGGAAGCCAGATATAATAAGAGCAGTTAAGTCTCATAGACTGCGATGGGCAGGAAATGTGACACGAATGGGGAATGAAAGATGTGCATGGAAGCTTCTTGTAGGAAAACCAGAGGGAAAACGCCCAGTTGGTAGACCAAGAATTAGGTAGGAGAATAACATTAACTATGATTTGAGGGAAGTAGATTTAACAGGGAATGATAGGAAAGCATTAGCTAAGGATAGGGATGTATGGAAAGCTTATGTCCGCGCGGCCATGAACCTATGGGTTCGATAGTTCCAGTGAGTTAGTTAGAATAATAATAATAATTATTATTATAAATTATTAATAATAATACATTAATAATAATATATTAATAATAATAATATATTAATAATAATATATTAATAATAATAATAATAATGATAATAATAATAATAATGCTATATTTAATCTGGCAGAGTTAAGGCCGTAAGGACTTCTCTTCCACTCAAACAACGAATAACAAAATCATACAAAATTACATTCTTATTACAATTTTAAAATATTATTAAAATATGGGTTAAACAGAGGTAATGCAAATGTTGTGTAATATTAGCTAAAACTAACAAAACATGGAATAAAATAAAGTGAGTAAAGTTTCCTAGATGAGTATTTATAGGTATAAAATGTTGAATATAATCTCTTCATTGTGGAACTGAAGATATCAGTTAATTTGGATTTAAATAATAGTAGTGATTGACAGTCCCTGATATGACTAGAAAGTGAGTTCCATGCTCCAGTCATAAATATTGTGTAAGATTCAGAGTACAGACACATCCTGTGCTGTGATATTGACAGTAAAGAAGTATCTTGTGTTCTTGCTCCTAAATTGTGACGAGCCGATACATTTTTAAAACGCATTGATAAATAACTTGGTAAATGTGTGTGCAGAATTTGGAATAGCAAAACATGTGAATGTAGAATTATTCTGTCGCTTAGGCGTAGCCGTGATAACTCCTGAAATGAATGACACACGTGGTCATAACGACGGAGGTTGAATACAAATGGAATGAACGTAATATGAGCAAGCTGTAGTCTGTCAGATAGATCAGTTGTCAGATTAGTTAGTAATATGTCGCAGTAATCGAAGTGCGGCATTACAAGAGGCTGTACAAGTATGTGTTGTAATTTCGTGGGAGTGAAATTTCTAAATCTATTTAGAGAGTGGAGAATTGAGAACAATTTCTTGCAAGTATTATTCACCTGTATTCTCCATTCAGTAATGGTATCGTTAATCGACATCCATATTGTACACCTTATTTAGTCCCAATTCCTTTTGTGATGGCGGTTTTGTTACTTTTTAGTGAATATTTCACAACGAAAACTGCACATATCTGATCTGTAAAGGACGGAAAAATGCGCGTTATTTCTTAGATTTGAACATAAATGTATTATATCGTTTATATTGGTCCACGTAAATACATTCTGATTACGAGCACTTCATTACTACAGTCAATTTCAAAATTCATAAGGTATAAAACAGGAATAAAATTGTAATATATTTATGAATCACCGAATACTTTTACAAATTATAGATTCATGTAGAATATGTTGCGTCGTATATTTCCCCAGAAAATCATTGGAATGTGGATGTTCAAGTAGGAATTTTTGTTATGTCGGATATAATGTGACGTTTACCTATGTGACATATCTATGTTTATTTATTTTATTTATTTATTTTGCCTGCTGAAGTTAAGACCGTAGGTTCTTCTCTTCCACTTCACCAGAGTTAAACTATACATATAATAACAATTATGAATTGTCTACAAGTTGATTAATAATACATAATATGTATAGGCTACAAAATATAGAGTTGATAAGGTAAAGAAAGAAAAATAATAATAGTAATAATGATAATAGTAAAAATAATAACAATAAAAATATCTTCTAATTTGAATAAGTGATTGGCTTGATAAAGAAAGTTTAAAATATAAAGGAATAATAAAAGTCTACATGGAGGAACACAGTTATATATTGTCTAAGGAAATATGTAGTGAGTTTTCTTTCGAATTGTTTTTGAGTCGGGCACTCCTTGATATACGAGGGGATGGAATTCCAGAGTCGTGTGGCTGAAACAAGGAAGAATTATGAGATGTTTGATGTAGAGGAACAGCTAGAATTGAATTTTCTCTCGATCGTGTGTTTAAGTTATAGTTGGAAGATAGTGAATGGAAGCGTATATAAACGTCACAACAATTTGCCTTGCAACGCGTGTAAACGCACATTTTCCCGCCCTTTATTGTTCAATACATACGGATTTATATACACGTATATATATATATATATATATATGATACGTTTAATATTTTAGACAGTATTAATGCAATGTAAGAAAAACTGAATTTTGGGAATTTTGGGAAGCAATGAATTTATACCTCATAGTGTTAAAGTTTTTTAAAAATATTAATTATAATTTATACCTATTTCTGAAAGTTACATTTTAATGCAGAACGTAGACTTCTTCTTCTTCTTCGTCACTATTTAGACTTTTTGCTAGCTTGTTCCAGCTTTAAATTGCTACTCTTTCCATACTTTCTTTGGTCTTCACAAACTTCTTCTTTCTCTTGGTGAATAGTTAGTTGTATGCTGCTTTTGATATTCTGTTGTCTGTCATCATTGTTCAGAGTTTAGTATATCTGCAATATAGTTTAAATTGGAATTGGTTGTCCACAATGTGGGATTAAAAATTATAAAAATTAAAAACATTGAACATGTTCATATATCTGAATAAAATGTTGGATTATATTTAAGATATAGTACATACATACATAACTACTTCATTGAACTAAAAGTAAGATACATACAATATTATTTACAAATGTGGATCGCATGGGCAGTAAGCCGTACGTGCTGTTGACAGTCCGTTACAATAAGTTGATGTTTAAAAACAAAAACAAAACAAGAAAACAATAATATTACATTTAGATATCAATACAATTACATTATACATTAACTTAGTTATGTAGAATTATTAAGAATTAATGGCATTTAAATTTGCTAACATATTTATTTATTCCTGAATAAGTGTTGTTCTTATTTTCCGCGTTTTGTTCAGAAATTTACCCAGGTTTATCCAATTTTCTGGGTTTACCAGTAACTCGTAGCATGCCAATCTTCCACGATTTGAATTTAGAAATCTTTCCGGTAATAACTGGTGCCTCCAATATTCAAAATCGTTACATTTTCCTAATATATGTATCTCGTCTTCAAACCTCCCGCACATTGAACATATTCGCATATCGTGATCACCGCTAATTTTTAAAAAATTCCACGCCCCTAACCTGAACCAAGCAAGCCCTGGTCTCTCTTTAAATCCTAGATTGAGTATATAAGATTCTTTTCCCCAAACTTGTTTTAGGTCTCTTTGTAAAAACAGTGATCGTTTTCCCGCACATTGGGCCAAAATATTTTGTCGGTTTATATCTATGTACCTCCTAATTTTTCTCCACACATTCTTGCGATTTTCAGCCCCTTTTTCTCATACCCAACCCATTCCAATCTTTTGGAGTTCTCTCTTAACCTCGTCTGCCCAGAAGATATATTACATCATCTTTCTACGTGTTAAATTCTTCCATAAAAATACAAATATATGCATTTAAGGAATACGATTTTAATTTTTATTCAAAATCTTAAATAATTTCAGAAAACATTTATAATTTTGGGATAAACAACATAATTGTATGTCTGTTATTTTTAAATTATTATTTTGAATTCTACCAGTGTTATTCATCAACAAATAAGGGTGTATCAGCAAAACATAAAATAAAAGGCGAATCCGTATTTACAATTCAGATATCTAACAACCTCTTTCATAACGTTGTTAAAGAACATAAATGATACATGCTGAAACTTTCATACCAAAACTTCATTTAAGATTTCATTACTGTGAACCACAACTGATTAAGTACAAAATATATCTGAGAGAAATACTAATTAATCAGAAAATTATACCGTTATACAGATGTGATTAAATATTAAAAACCAATTAAAGTAAGTAGGATCTACTGATTTTCCAACCCATTATATTAACGCACTTTAATATATTAGATACATTATATTTACTTATACGTACCACGCCACAAGGGCCTTGCAGTTACATGGCACGTCGAAGAGAGATTTTTAACTAAGGGTCACATACATTTTAGACCACACCTTACCGATTGAGTTGTCAGCTCAATGTCAGGGCCTCCTCGGAGACAACAACATTAAGACGAAACACATCATTCACACACACATTCATACTAAACATGGCGAATGTGATAGTGATGATTTTGATGGTCAGATGATGTTCGGGGAGAGTTTGGGTCTTACGTTCCCTGACACTTGTTTTACAGGTGAGCAAAATTTCGAAAAAACTATCACCCAGGAAACTTGTCCCAATCGGGGATCGGACCCGGTTCCACAGCATACGAGGCAGCGACGCTACCCTGAGACCACAGCGTGGACCATGTAATGATATATAAACCAAAATATATGAAGCTAGATTCTTCTACGCAGAATACAAAAAAAATATTTATTATTATAATTAGATGATGCTATTTTTGTCAAGTTGTGAATTTTAGAGTTAAAACGACATCAAATAAATAAAC
The DNA here is from genome assembly GCA_030220185.1 of Diploptera punctata. Taxonomy (NCBI): domain Eukaryota; kingdom Metazoa; phylum Arthropoda; class Insecta; order Blattodea; family Blaberidae; genus Diploptera; species Diploptera punctata. The sequence continues at coordinate 159,829 of JASPKZ010006458.1, read as the reverse complement.
AAATGACAAAATATAAATGACACAAAATAAAAATCATCCATAAAACATTGCAGAGAATTTGGTTTTTTAACTCGATACATAAAACCACATTGTATGGAATACACAGAGATTTTAACTTATTCTTTTATGTATAAGAAAATTGGATAAAAAGAGAAATTTTGACATTCGTTAAAGGTTAAAAGTTCAAACCATTGTGGAATATATACAAACGTATCAAAAGAATTGGTTACACCACCTTCAGAAAATGGATTTTAATCGTTTACCAAATAAGGTAGGATTCTAATATCAGTCTGAAGAAAGTGAAGACCTTAACAACGCTGAAAAAGTCAACAAAATTTTGATATATAAGAACAGATTCAACTGAGCCTAAAACTAAAAATGATCATGATAACAATAAAATGGCAATAAGACAATGTATCGTTGAGCATATGAATATAAAAAAGTAATTCACTTCTTGTAATGCCAATTTTTATTACAAAAGACGACAGAGTTCAAACTAGGAAGCTCTTCTAGAAAAACGTGGAGTTTATTCATATTGAGATATGAACTAGACTATTAAAAAGCGGAACAAAATCGAGTCATTACTCCAGTCATCTCGTGAACCGACATTTGCATGAATTAAATTTCGATTTGAATCTTTTCTGTGTCAGCTGTGGGTTTAAAAACACGGACAGATTTGACCGATTAAATATTGTAGCACTCTCGCGACAACTAAGATGCATCGTAGTAAATGCGTAATGCCATGCAATATCTGAAATTGCATAACAAAAAGTGCAGAAATTTGTTTGGGGTCAGTCTATCATGCTCTCTTGAAATATCTTTTGACCTGAATCTTTCATTATAACATTCGTGTTATACGAGGAGTTGGAGACTTGTACACAATGACGCTCACAACAAAACAGCAGTTAATACTCCTTCATAAATGTTACTTGCCTTACAATACATTATTTTATTGTTATGTTTCTCCCATATAATATGTGACTACTTAAATATGTTCACTAAATAATAAGGGAAATAAAAAAAAGTTTAAACCCCATAAAAAATAGTAAATAATTTAAAGATAAAGGTAAAAAGCTTTTTCATATAATCTTTCCTTATTTAAGAGGTCTTTATTCATTTGAGTTGGGGGTTTTATTTTTTTTAAGTTGTACAAGATTAGGTGTTTATACTGTAATAATTGCTGGGTGGGCCTCTAATTCTAATTATTCTTTATTAGATGGATTGCGGGCAGTGGCTCAGACAATTTCCTTACCCTTGCAACGTCATTGGCTCGTACTCAGCGGCCAGTACTCGATCGCCGCGCCGGTCGGAAGATGCATAAAGAAGATAAAATACTGAAAACGCCTAATATTCTGGAACATTTATTCCCATGAGTATGATTAACCTGGAGGTCTTGTCAGAGGCATTATTTTCTTTGATATCTTTAATCTGAACCTAGTAATCTACTTAAGTGCACAAGTATTTCTTCTCCTGTAATTGTTGCTGATGAAACAGGCTAAGAGTTTATTATTATTATTATTATTATTATTATTATTATTATTATTATTATTATTATTATTATTATTATTATTATTATTAATATTTAACAATATCGATTAAGGAAACAATGTATTTGGAAACTAAAAGAAATGCTAAATTAAGAATTAATAACACTAGTAACAAATGTTGATATAGTAAAGGGCCAATACACACATTCTATTTAGCAACACTAAGCATTGAGGCTGAAATTAAACATAAATAAAATTAAATAATTCGCAGTGTAGATGAACAAATACTAACTGCGGCAGAAATGAAATTTCTGAGACGTGCTGCAGGTTACTAAAGAACAGATCATAAAAGTAACTCAGATTCTCAGATAATTACAAACAGAATCAATCATGGAATATATACAAAAATACAGAAACAATTGGAAATCTCACGTACGAAGAATGAGCAGAACAAGAATACCATGTCAAATCTCAAATTACCAGATCTTTGGGCAGACCATTCAAACATTGGATTGAGACCATAAGAGGCCACTAGGTCTATCACATCAAAGGAAGAAGAAGAAGAATGTACGATCACACATAGAAATCCATTGTTTAATGGAAATGAAGTTTGAATGAAATATGACGAAAATTTTGAAAATGTGGCTCAATTCAATCACCTAGGAGCAATAATTACAAATAAGAATGATGTGCAGAAATAAATTATACATAGATTCAATTCTGGAAATCCATGCTATTATGCATTAAAGGGACTCTCGTCATTCCTCAGTTCTAAAAAAAATTAAACTGAAAATATATAAAACTATTATTCTCCTAGTTATATTATATGGATGCGAAAAATGTATCATTTTAAGTGAGGACAAAAGATTACGAGTATTTGAGAATAAAATTCTTTGGACCAAAGAGAAACGAGTATACAGGCGAATGGAGAAGACTTGCATAACAAAGGTATCTTTGCGGGAAACCAGATGTAGTAAGAACAGTTATGCCTCGTAGACTGCCGTGGGCAAGACATGTCGCACGAATGGAGAATGAAGGAGGAGCATGGAAACTCCTTGCAGGAAAACCAGAGGAAAGCTCCCAATAGGCAGGCCAAGAATGAAGTGAGGAATAATATTAACCATGGTTTGAGGGAAGTAAATTATACAGGGGATGATAAAAAAAACATGAGCTCAGAATAGAGATATACGGAGAACCTCTGTCCGCGCGGCCATGAACATCCGAGTTAGTTAGTTAGGTTAGTCAGTTTGTTAACAAAATTTGGACAACCTGTTTTTTTCTCCAGTTTTTATGTTCCATAATACTTCACGCAAATGAGTTAACACAATTTCAGTTTTTCCATACACCAACAATATTTTCACAAGAAAATAACTTTTTTTGTCTTTACCTTTCACCAAGAACATTATTCAAGTATGTATTTACATTGACTATTTAACTCATGCCCCAAATGGGAGTCAATGACCAATCACGTTTCAATGAATTTTGTTACCAATCACAGTCATGTTTAACCTCGATATTTATCAACTTAGGTCCATCATATTAAAGGAAGTTCCTCCATTTTAATATTCCGAATAGGTGTCTCCCAGATTGTATAATTATATAGTGTACGAATGTAAGCAAATACCGCTTGCGAGATATAATAGGAAAAAATTGTAGCAATTGATTATTCCACAATAAACAGAAACCACAGTTTGCACTTTCTTAAACGTATTATTTCCCAGGGTTTAACGTTCCAGAAAAATATAATTGACATAGGCCTATTTGCATCATACAACATGAGAAATTAATTAATAACCTATAATGTTGGTTATAGTATACAGTTTGATGTGTTTCATTTTTTCTCCACTAAGGTGAATTCTTAGAATATTTATTTGGCAATAAATAATTATGATCTGGTTGCAGTGTATGAACAAATTAAACATAACAAACGTTTATCAATTGGTTTCGAACATCACCGTTTTCATTAAATAGGCCTATATAAATATTTTAAAATAACTATATTTAAATAATGATTAGTGAGTAAACAGCTTAAATTTATTCGTTAAATAGTCCGAACAAATGCCACTCTTGATTTCCAAATTCTCCAGATAAATTGGAAATTACTCGTGGCATTACTTATGAATATTAGCGAAATTGATTTGTTACTATACGTCTATTTAATACACAATTGATCTTCTTGGTGATACAATATTAAAATATATATACAGTCAATATGCCCATTTCACCAATAAATGTTTAAAATGGTCAACAAGTTTCTACAGCCAAGCTGTCATTCTCAAGACCAGATATTGACTGAAGACAATATAGATAAAAAATAAAGATACAAATTCAGTTAAAAACAAACTACGTCACATGACGCAATCATTCACAAGTGAAAGTAAAACATAATAAAACTAATCCTCTTTTATCAATTAGAGAAAAGAGGGGGCTGTACGGAATAGGGCCTTTGTCTTTGTTCATTATTTTATCCTTATTTTTAAAATTTCCAAACTTTCAAGGACGTTAAGGAATTTGAAATCCCTGACCGAACGAACCAGCCTAAGATTACTTTTGTTGATAGCGTGACCGTACTCAGAAATATGCTGGGCAACTCCAGATTTTTCAATTCTGTTGAGTCTGAAATGGGCAATATGTTCATTAAATCTAGTTAAAATGGATCTTCTGGTTTGCCCAACATATTTCAAGTCACAGTCATTGCATGCAATTTCATAAATCCCGGATTTCTCTATACAATCGACTTTATCTTTAGGGTTTCCAAGTAAACTATTTAATGTCAAAGTGGAAGTGAAAATCAATTTAGTATCTAGTCCTTTGAATATCTTGTTCAAACCTCTAGTTAAAGAGGGAACGTACGGCATAATAGCAAAATTAGCTTTATTAATAGGAGAATGGAAAGCTGTAGAATCCATAACAAGTTTTCTAAATTCAAATTTACGAATCAACTTATCAATAATATTTCCATTGAAACCATTACACTTAGCTATATCTTTAATGGTTTGTAATTCCTTATTATATCTATTTTTACTTAACGGAAAAGTGATAAGACGGTGAACTAAAAAATTGAAACTGGCCATTTTATGTTGATTACAATGGTGAGAATCTGCCGGGATATATCTAAATGTACTGGTATCTTTTCTATAAATATCAAATTCCAATCTATAATTGTTTCTAATTATTATCATATCTAAAAAAGGCAGCCTTCCATTCTCTTCCTCTTCATACGTAAAATTTATGCTGGGAGTTCGGTCATTTAATATTTCAACAAATTCCTGTACATTGCATTTTTGGTATCAAAAATAGCAAAAATGTCGTCAACATATCTGAGCCAGACCCTTGGAAAGTAATCTAATTCCTTCCCAAGCTCCGTCTCAAATCTGCTCATAAAAAGATCAGCTAGGAAAGGAGACAATGAATTACCCATTGCCGTTCCCTCCTTTTGTTCATAAAACTTATTGTTAAATTGAAAAAATGTTCTGATTCATGCAAAGTTCCGTTAACTTGATATATTGATTGACAATATGGGGCTCCAATTTATTCTGTAGTAGTAGGTCTTCCAAGAAACTCAGCGTCTGAGGTATAGGTATACTAGGAAAGAGAGATTTCACATCAAAAGAAATCAAAATCTCTCCATCCTTCAGCTCGATATTCTTGGTTTTCTCAATGAATTCCAACGAATTCTTAACAGCAAAGCCGGGCTGTGGTAGGGGTAGATTACCAAACTCACAACTCAACCATTTAGAAATATTATAAGTGGGTGCAGATATAGCTGAAACTATAGGTCTAACTAATTTTCCCGGGAAAATTAGTTAGACCTATAGTTTCAGCTATATCTGCACCCACTTATAATATTTCTAAATGGTTGAGTTGTGAGTTTGGTAATCTACCCCTACCACAGCCCGGCTTTGCTGTTAAGAATTCGTTGGAATTCATTGAGAAAACCAAGAATATCGAGCTGAAGGATGGAGAGATTTTGATTTCTTTTGATGTGAAATCTCTCTTTCCTAGTATACCTATACCTCAGACGCTGAGTTTCTTGGAAGACCTACTACTACAGAATAAATTGGAGCCCCATATTGTCAATCAATATATCAAGTTAACGGAACTTTGCATGAATCAGAACATTTTTCAATTTAACAATAAGTTTTATGAACAAAAGGAGGGAACGGCAATGGGTAATTCATTGTCTCCTTTCCTAGCTGATCTTTTTATGAGCAGATTTGAGACGGAGCTTGGGAAGGAATTAGATTACTTTCCAAGGGTCTGGCTCAGATATGTTGACGACATTTTTGCTATTTTTGATACCAAAAAATGCAATGTACAGGAATTTGTTGAAATATTAAATGACCGAACTCCCAGCATAAATTTTACGTATGAAGAGGAAGAGAATGGAAGGCTGCCTTTTTTAGATATGATAATAATTAGAAACAATTATAGATTGGAATTTGATATTTATAGAAAAGATACCAGTACATTTAGATATATCCCGGCAGATTCTCACCATTGTAATCAACATAAAATGGCCAGTTTCAATTTTTTAGTTCACCGTCTTATCACTTTTCCGTTAAGTAAAAATAGATATAATAAGGAATTACAAACCATTAAAGATATAGCTAAGTGTAATGGTTTCAATGGAAATATTATTGATAAGTTGATTCGTAAATTTGAATTTAGAAAACTTGTTATGGATTCTACAGCTTTCCATTCTCTTATTAATAAAGCTAATTTTGCTATTATGCCGTACGTTCCCTCTTTAACTAGAGGTTTGAACAAGATATTCAAAGGACTAGATACTACATTGATTTTCACTTCCACTTTGACATTAAATAGTTTACTTGGAAACCCTAAAGATAAAGTCGATTGTATAGAGAAATCCGGGATTTATGAAATTGCATGCAATGACTGTGACTTGAAATATGTTGGGCAAACCAGAAGATCCATTTTAACTAGATTTAATGAACATATTGCCCATTTCAGACTCAACAGAATTGAAAAATCTGGAGTTGCCCAGCATATTTCTGAGTACGGTCACGCTATCAACAAAAGTAATCTTAGGCTGGTTCGTTCGGTCAGGGATTTCAAATTCCTTAACGTCCTTGAAAGTTTGGAAATTTATAAAAATAAGGATAAAATAATGAACAAAGACAAAGGCCCTATTCCGTACAGCCCCCTCTTTTCTCTAATTGATAAAAAAGAGGATTAGTTTTATTATGTTTTACTTTCACTTGTGAATGATTGCGTCATGTGACGTAGTTTGTTTTTAACTGAATTTGTATCTTTATTTTTTATCTATATTGTCTTCAGTCAATATCTGGTCTTGAGAATGACAGCTTGGCTGTAGAAACTTGTTGACCATTTTAAACATTTATTGGTGAAATGGGCATATTGACTGTATATATATTTTACTATACGTCTAGCTTAATAAAGTATGTTGAAAATTTCATGATAGCAGTTGGTTCTCTCCAAATTCTGGGAACAACGAAAGGCATACTTTCTTGAAATCCTTGGGCAGAAAGAGTCTGATAAATTCGTAGAAATCATGCTTTATTTTGAAAAGATAAAAATTAAGAACTTCGATATAAATATGGGCCCATGAATACTTGGAAAAAAGTAATTTCAGATTTTAATTGAACAGGCAAAATTGATCAGAAAACAAATATGGAGAGAAATATTTTCTTTTAAATAAACCTATATTTATCTTTAAATGAGAAATGGAATATATATAACTTATATATATATATATATCCATCCAAAATAATTCTGCCCGAGAGCAGGTCTTTCACTGCAATCATGGCATTTTCAGGCTATGCTTTGCAGCTTTACTAGCGAATTATAGGTGTGGTAGCTTCCCGTTGCTTTCCACACCGATGAAAGATGGTGATGATAATGATAAGGGTGATAGTAACGCCGGATGATTTTCGGGGACCATTGGGCCCTACGCATTCCAGAGATTTGTCTTACAGGTGAGGAAAACCCCCGAAAAAACCTCGCCCAGAAAGCTTATTCCGACCGGGGATCGAACCCGGGCCCGCTGCGAGAAAAGGCAGCACGCTACCTCGAGACCACAGCGGTGGGCATATATCTCCACTTTTTAACTAGAAATACATTATTAAATCACAAAAGAAGTACTAATATCAGAGAGGAATTAAACATAGAACCAATCACAACAATAATAGAAAAAATATAATAAATTGGAAAGACCAACAAATTAGGTTGGCAAGAACTGTTTTATATTATAAACCGAGGGGACAAGACATATTGAATTTTTCCTCACCTTTAAAGAGCAATTTTGAGTCGAAACGTACCAACAGGTCTAATCATTGAATACTATGATACTATGATGATGATGATGATGATGATGATGATGATGATGATGATGATGATGATTTTGAACTCACAGGAGAAATAAAAGTGTGAGAAGAAATTGGGAAAAATAGAATGCAATTTCTAAGTATAAAGTAATAGTAGCAAACCTCATCTTGTACTCGACAGATGAATGAGCTAAAGGCGCAGTAATGTGAACCGAGCTACAGCCAGAGTTCAAAGCATCACAACTGACCTGAACAGGACCGCACCTACCTCGCTTCATCACGTTTAACCCTCTCCCAAGAGAGTCAACTTTGAGAACTGTAGCACGCAGTCGCTCGTGCCTTACCTGTCCTCAACAGAAGCTCAGTTCACATCTAGATTGCATAATATTTGCCCAATAAACAATAAATAGTCAGATCATATTACGATATATAATTTCGAACAATGCAAAACTTACAGTAAGATTGTAGACTTAAAGCAAGATCACAACAAATATACACGCCAATTTCTAAATCTGGAACACATATGTTAAATTAATTCCTGCAGAACGACAGTGCGCATCCTCGTTGTTCTTGGAAAACGGACTAAATATATGCGAATCTGTTGAAAAAAACAACGTTAAACAATCCCAAATATAGGTTTTTAATTTAAAAATTAAGCAAATATTTACAGCCTTTGGCAATAAAAAGCACACATTGACAAGATATAGTTAAAATTAAGGATGTAACTCTGCAATAAAATTAACCTCTTACAATGGTTTAGTTAGTAAAGTAACTTTGTAGTAAAATTAACTTCTTTTTTTACAAAAGTTAGTTTAAGTTACCGTCATTTTTAATCTTACTGCACCTTCAATAACTATTTGCATGTAAATACCGTACGTTCACCAACCACCACACGACATTAATTAATGATTATAATCCACCGCTGTGGTCTCGAGGTAGCGCGCATCCTTGACATCCTATTCCCGATCTGGACAAGTTTCCAGGGTGATGTTTTTTCACGGGGTTTTTCCTCACCCATAAGACAAATATCAGGTATCTTTGAGGCCCCAAAGGTAGCCGATCATCATCTAACCATCACCATCATCATTCCTTGGTGTGGAAAGTAACGGGAAGCTACCAGACATATAGGCTAATGATTCACAAGTAAAGATGCAAATCATAGCATGAAAGTGCTATGATTGCAGTGAAAGATCTTCCCTAGGGCAGAAGAATGTACATGCTGGATCAAAAAAGGATGTATGTAGATTCCGGTCTGTTAATAATATTGTAATTGCCCCTGCGAATAAAAATATTTAATCGAGTTAAATATTTCACTTTCTTACTTCTAGTCTACTTCACTACTATCAACTTTAATCTCTTGTTGTATAATTTGAAACCCACTGGTTCCTTCTCTCCATCTTCAGTAAAACTGGTTGATTGCTTGATTATATAAAGTTTCAATCTGTACTTGGCACACACTTTGCAATTGGTTTCACACTCGCAACTAATTTTGTCATCCATTGTTGAACTGGTCTAATGTTTTTTTGAAATATGTGAATGTTTTGCTTCGTTGAAATTATTCCAGCAGAGGAATATTTCTCTCGTAAACCTCCTGGAGTCAGTGAATATATTTATACATGAAGGAGAAACATCTACAATCAGGAGATTGGATGGACCGACAAAATTGCCTATTAGGAATCGGACGATGTCAAAGACATTAATCAACCGATGATCTATCTATTAAACACCGCACACACGATGGCTTGTTATTGACTACTTCACATACACTAAATGCAGACACTATCAATACGAACTCCTTAACATTAGCTTAACAATACTGAATAGCATTACTACTGCCATCTATGTTTAGAAATTGATATATTTTAGGAAAAAACGATAGCCAACCTTTTTATAAAATCATTATGTAATTGCATTATCTAATTACTGTGCGTATGTCATGTTATATGTATAATATACTATATACAAGAAAAATATATTTTATTGTTCAGAAGTATCTGAGAGTGCCTGAAATGTTCAGTATGAAACAATATGGTACATATGGTTAACATGTAATTTTTTCATAATATTACGGTATTTAAATTTTTTTTTGAGAAATTTAAGGTTAGGTACATTAATGGATGACGTTGAAACGTTGTTCAATGTCCCAATATTTTTAATATACTTGAAACTAAAACGTGTTTCATGAGCTTTAAAATGAGACCAAACACAGCATTCTGTCTTCAATAAATCATGAGTTAATTCAATTCTGAACAGTAGGCCTGAGCTGCTTACCTATAATTGTAATTTTACTTCCAAAATTGAAATATCCGTTATAAAAAATATTTGACACAGAAATTCATTATTTTATATTTTAACTTCATACTAGTTTTCAATTTTGCAAACCTTCGTTGAAATAGAAATGGCCAAGTTTAGGCCTGCATTGATTTAACATGGAATGACCCTAAAATTATATATTTTAATAGAAAGTTGCATTACTACAATAAAAACAAAAATTATGCCTGATGCATATTTATGAATCTTAGTAATACACTACACCTGTGTATGTAAAAACATCTTTGTCAATAACTCCAAAAGCTTCAGCATTGCGAAATGGACCTTTCAGGTTATTTGAATGTTATATAGAGGAAATTTTAAAATTGATTACTTTTAATATTTCGAGTTTAATATTATATGTTGTATACTTGAAAAACATTCATGAACATGGCATGGTTAGTCTTGAGCCTGGTCTACACGTAAAATGTGTTGTCATCAGTGTTGCATGATCATGCCAAGTTTGTCAAACAAAACGTTGCGTGTGTACGGAAAATTGGACGTTTTGCATGAAGCGAATGAGGTTTTAGAAACTCGCAAAAGACTGTTGGGCTGGAGCTTTGTGTACAATCAAGACAGAGGACAAAATGATGCATGTATATGCATGCCAGTCTAATCGGTCAAACTTTGCTCTTCTGCCAGTCTTTTCTCCGCGATACTGAGGTTTTACTGTGTATAGTGACAGAAAAAATGGCATCAGATTTAAGACACTGGTCTCATAAATTTTTCACGGAATTTATAGAACTGTTTACAGTTTTCCTTCTATCTGGCACGGGAAATCGAAGGATTACAGCAACAGAGATTAGGAAACCATGCTTACACCGCTTTGATTAAAAGTGGATAGTAAAGCAAGTAAAGAGTCCTTCACAAAAAAACAACTCATTTCGAACAATGTACCGTAAAGAGTGTGCGAAAACAAAAGCGTCAAAGCGTTTGGTTTGCGTGCCAGTCTTCGGATGCAGTTGGTAAGACTGACCCAGAGACTGAGTGCAAGTTTGAGTAGTGTAGCCGCACGATTTTTGTGCCAGTATTATTTGATCATGCAAGACTGACGACAAAACGTTACGTGTAGACCAGACTTTAAGTAGAATCAAAAGTTAATTATAAAAATTTAAGCTAACACAAAGTTTATTTCTTAAACTTTATTTGTTGAAAAAAATATAAAAATGTCTTGCATATTATGCGTACAAATGTCATTGTTCTTCATATTTTAATGACCGATAATTCCACAAATATTTAAATTACACTTTCGACATTTTGCATTTTTACTTTACTTGCTATGAATATATTACAAATCTGAAAGGGTCAGGTTAAAAAATATTAAATAACTATTGATTTGACATGGAATAGCCCATTAATAAAAGTTATTTGATATTAGGTGAAATGGTTCTATAGTTTGGATTTGGACGTTAAGCAAAGATTTACATGCGTTTGCAGTAAAAAAAATGCCTCTTAACCTTCCACCGAATCTTCATATTCAAAATATGTTGAGAACACTGGAATCGGGATATACATCAAAATCACTTTGATTTTATGTAACGGTAAAAATTGTATTATACCAAAGATATAATAAAATAACTAATTTTCACTTTTATAACATAATGTAGTATGTAGTACGCGTTACTAAAATGGAAGATGGACAAATATTAAGATAACATGCAGTATCGGATAGAATATAAGTTAGTAATGTAACTGTAGTGTAAAATGTTCAACTATTTTATATTAGGATAAAAATTCAGCTAAATAGTAAAACAAACGCTTCAATAAAAGTTAGTTAGTTGAAATTAGGTGAAATAGGTCACGTAGTACCGAATATGATAAATTATTAATGCAACTTAATAGTAAAATTAACTTTTTAACAAGAGTTACTCAATGTAAGTTATGATTATAATGCAACTTAGTAGTGAAAGTAATATTTTAATGAAAGTTAGATGGAATGGGTCACTACTCTATAAGTTAAGGAAACATTTACAAGCTTTTGTATTAAAAAGGAAACGAAATTATATTTCTGAATCTTCTATCAATTCTTCGTATTCAAAATATGTCGGACAATCTGGATAGGCACGCTGATTTTATATAAGAGTAAGTTTGTAAGGAATTTAAAAAAATGAAAAAGTCGTCACTGATTTGTGATATTGAAATATGGAGGAAACATTAAAATATAAGGTGAAAGAATCTTATGATGTGCAGTACGGGTTAGAATATTTGTGGGGCTTACATATGTGATTAGTGTTACTAATGGGTTAGCCCATTGTTGAGTCATAACCTCTACTTTGTCAGGAGTTTATAGACCAAGTTAATTTTGCCCAAAGATGTCATGAATAGCATGCAGTCAACGCACCGACTCAGGGTCGGTTTCACCAACAGAGGTAACTGTATTACGCTAGTTTAAACTATGCATTATACACGGGGAAAACTGGCGTAATACAGTTACCTCTATTGGTGAAATTGACCCTTACTGAGACATGTAGCAGGCTATTAGGGTATTACTAGGTTGTTCGAGATCGGTAAATTTTGCTTAGGGGCCTCTTCGTTCAGGCTTAAGAATATTTTACTGGCCTGAAAATCTTCAGGCTCGGGACCCACGACTTAAAGTGGAGGATTTGTTCCTTAGATTTTCCCATCCTTAAAAAATCCATCGACCGCGGCCGGATTTGAAACCGCAGCAATCGGGACCAGAGGCAAGGAGCATAACCAGTAATCCACCGCGGCCGACTTACGTAACATATGAATAATAATAATAATAATCAAAATTTAAAATAATATATAAAATCATATTAACAATTCTAATATGGATAAATTTAAGCATGGTTCTACTTAATTAGCCATCTCCGATGTTGAGAATCAATGGATGAGTAACAAGAAATTAGAAAGTAGACTTTGACCATAACCATTTAAGAATAAGGACACAATAATAAGAAGTTTAAGTATAGTGTTTAACGATATTAAATGAATACCAAACTACTTAAAGTTGAACAGATTACTTACCTCTGCTCAATAAATGTCAATATGTCTCGGATTCTTAAACAACTTTCGTCTACGTTTTCCTTGGCATACTCTTTTTTTCAGATGTTCACATGCAGATATCTTAAAACTTCTAACTTAACTGGGATTTTCCAGAAGATAAACTTATTGCAAACTCAGTAATCAATACAGCTTAAAATCCTAAGCTAAAAATATGAAAAAAACATAGTTAAAACCTAGACTAAAATACTTTTGATAATATATGGCATTTATAATGATATTGATATAATTTGAAATCTATAAATATTATTAATGTTCAAATAAATAGCATAATGAATCAAATGCACTGAAAAAATAACTACCGGTCGCAACTTTAGTAATAATTTCACTCTTCAATTTTAACCATCAGACAACGTATAAAGAAACAAACATATGGAAATATACTTAAATAAATTTACGAATAATAATCCTAAACCGTGAAGAAGAAGAAGAAGATGAAAACATTTACGAATTTTAAAATATATATATATATATTATATTTTTTCGGAATTAACTGTATCCTATAAAGTTTACAGTATAAAACATTGTCGTGGTATACAGACATGTTTACTTGGTGCTCTGTATAACAGAAATGTAAACCGATACTAATAATAAACTAATTCACTGACTCTATCGTATGCCATGCGGACATAAGCTCTCCATACTCCCTATCCTGAGCTAATGTTTTCCAATCATTCCCTGTATATTCTACTTCCCTCAAAGCATGACTAATATTACACTCCCACCTCATTCTTGGTCTACCAACTGGACTTTTTCCTCTGGTTTTCCTACAAGAAGCTTCAATGCACCTCTGTTATTCCCCAATCGTTTCACATGTCCTGCCCATCTACAAGACTAAACCGTTTTATTATACGTAGCTTCCTAAAAGACAATGTAGCTCACTGTTATGAAGTTTTCTCCATTCACCGGTCTGTTTATCTCTCTTTGGTCAAAAAATGTTTCTAAGAACTTTATTCTCAAATTCTGTAATCTCCTTTCCTCCCTTAAAGTAAGAGTCCATGTTTCGCATTCATATAATATAACTGGTTGAATAATAGTTTTATATATTTTAGTTTAATGTCTTTTTTAAGGAGTTGAGACGACAAGAGTCCCTGTAATACATAACAGCATTCAACTTCCAGAATTGAGACTATGTTTAATTTCTTTGTGCATCTCATTCCTATTTGTGATTATTGTTCCTAGGTATTTGAATGCAGCCACTTCCTCAAAATTTCCGTCATTTGTCATTAGCTGTCCATTTTCATTATATAATGTATTTATACGTGTGACCCATATATATATATATATATATATATATATATATATAGTTTTATTAATATTTACTTCCAGTCCCAATTTCTTAGCGTTACTCAATAATGTGTGCGTGCTAGCCTTTAGTATCTGCTCGCTATCGCCCAACAGTACTACATCATCAGCATAAACTAACAGTTTATGAATACCATAGATTTGTAGGCCTTCTTTCATCCTCTAAAGATCTGATGGCATGCTGTAGTACAAAATTAAATAGTAGAGGACATAGTGCATTTCCTTGCTTCAACCCATTGTGGATTTCAAAAGTATCCGAAAACGTTTTGCCTACACGCACCCTACTCTTTGTGCCATTTAACCCATTCGCCTCAGAAGACGAGCTACACTCGCTGGCAGTTAAATGACCTTCAACTCAAGACGGGGTACACTCGCTTAATTTTGCTGTTATATATTTTGCAATATTTTATACATCCCTTGGCTGGTTATCTTTTCTTATCATATGTGAATAGTAGATGATTATGTTTTGGCTTTCATCCTAATTGTGATCTCAAGTACCGTTATAATTTGTTCGTTTTGAATGTCTGAAAATAGTCAATATAATTTACGGTGACTTAAATCCGGTTTCTGGTGGAATGCATTCAGCATTTAAACCTGAAGTGAATGGGTTAAACACATTTATATAACTCTAATAAACGTTTTAGGAATTCAGACTTGTCCCTCTTAAATTGAATCGTATGCCTTTTTGATGTCTACTTATAGTTATGTACAGTAACATTATATTCCCATTTCGTTTCTAAAAATCTGTCTTAAACTGAAAAAAATCTGATCTGTTGTAGACCTGTTTCTTCTAAATTCACATTGATGATCTCCTAGAATGTCATCAATATAAGGAGTAAGTCTGCTTACTAATATATGTGCTAGAATTTTGTATGAAGTTGAAAGTGATGAGATGCCCCTATAGCTTTTGCAATCAGTTTTATCTTCTTTTTAAGTTGACTAGAAAAAAAATCGTGATCTTCCTCGACGAACAGAAGAATAGACTAGAACGTTATTATCATTGTCCATTTCACCATCAATGATCTTAATGCATAATTCTTAACACTGCACTGGATGACTTTAGTGTTTTAAAGCAGTATACGTACATCCCTAATTCAAATTTCCATTCATTCAACTTGACTGTGGGTTCTTTTCTAGATTTTCCTCAGTCCTAAACAAATTATGGATTGAAATTTAATTACCATGATCCATTTTACAATTAAGTATTACAAGAACTAGAACATTAACACAGGTAGCAACATTCCTACAATCCCTACCATCCCCTCCAAAAACAACTACCAGTCTACTTAGGAATGCATTTTCTATTGATAAATCATCACTTAAAATCGCTCACGTAAATTCACAAAGCATTCTGTCCCACTTTGATGAGTTTGAAACCATATTTTCATCTCTTGGACTGAGCGCCATTTTAATTTCGGAAACCTGGCTCACCCCATCCATACCTTCGTCCCTTGTTCACCTAGACGGATATACACTGCTCAGAAATGACAGAATAGATAAAAGAGGTGGAGGAGTTTGTGCCTTTATATCAAATGAGCTTAATCCAAGAATTGTCCACAAGTCCCCTTCTGTATATTCCGCTCGCCCCGAGTTCTTATTCGTAGAAATTCAAGCCAGTCTAAAAAAATGTCTCTTATGCATTGTATACAAACCTCCAAAAATTGGGCACCTTTCGGATCTAGAAAACGCTCTGAACGATTCATTGCCTCATTATGAACACGTTATTGTCGCAGGCGATTTTAATACAAATCTTCTTCAGACTGACTCACCAGCCATACAACTTAAAAATATGTTCCAAAGCTTTAATATGACCATTGTTCCTCTCTCGGCCACACATCATACTGCTAATACCGACACTCTACTGGACTTAATTGTGACTACACATCCACA
Organism: Diploptera punctata; assembly: GCA_030220185.1. Taxonomy (NCBI): domain Eukaryota; kingdom Metazoa; phylum Arthropoda; class Insecta; order Blattodea; family Blaberidae; genus Diploptera; species Diploptera punctata. Next base: position 143,505 of record JASPKZ010006458.1, on the reverse strand, counting down.
GAAAGTACTGTCATATGGACAAATTCCTGCTCCTGGCATATCTGCTCATGACATTGTATTCGTAGAATACTCACTCCAATGTCCTAAAAGACGCTCTAAATTGATTACGTACAGACATTTACAAAACATAGACGATACTAAACTAAAATCAGACGCTTTATAACTACCTTGGTACACAATATGGAATCTTAGATCAGTTGATGAAAAAGTAGACACATTTAATACACTGATACTACAACTATACGACAGACATGCACCAGTAAAAACCCGACGATTTTCCCGCTCCCCTGCTCCCTGGATGAATGATTCAATACGTGAACTTATGTCAAAACGAGACAAAGCATACCGAACATACAGACGACATAAAAATGACGAGAACTGGCAACTGTACAAACAACTTAGAAACACAACTACACAAACTATACGTAATGCCAAACTACGACACGCCCACAGTATAATCGGACCTGAAATAAGTGCACGGGACACTTGGCGAAATCTCCGTGCAATGGGACTTAGACAGTTGAATCCTCAACTGACTCTATAGACATTTCTGTAGATGACTTAAATGAACATTTTACCTCAATACCCATGACACCTCCAGACAACAAGACTAAAATAGACATTCTTAAAGACTTATCCCCATCCCCACATATAGGAAGAGATAAATTTTACTTTTACGACATTTCGCCTATAGACGTTAAAAAAGCACTCAAGCGGATTAAATCCAATGCGCAAGGAACAGATAACATCAGCATTTTAATGCTAAATAAAATCATTGACATTACACTACCCACAGTGACTCATATTTTCAATGCTTCCCTTATAACTTCTATCTTCCCTATTGTATGGAAACAGTCTAGAGTTCGGCCTATACCAAAAATAAGTACACCTACTAACTGTAATGACTTCCGACCGATTAGCATCCTTCCGACATTATCTAAAGCCCTGGAATATATTGTACATAAGCAAATGACTGATTATCTCCAAGAAAATCACCTCCTTGATCCTTATCAATCCGGCTTTAGATCTGGTCATAGCACAACCACAGCTTTGCTAAAAATTACCGAAGATATTCGTGAAGCCGTGGACAGACGTCAATTGACTCCTTTAACCTTACTTGACTTCAGCAAAGCTTTTCACACAGTAGACCACGACTTACTTATGATAAAGCTCAAGCACCTACATTTGTCTGACAGCACTGTATCCTGGTTCGACTCATACCTGCACGATCGTCAACAATACGTTTCATTAAACTCTAGATCTTCGTCTTGGCGTAACGTGCCGGCTGGAGTCCCCCAGGGCAGTGTTCTCGGACCTCTTCTTTCTCAATCCACATAAATGATTTGCCAACTGTACTAAAGCACTGCCGTTATCACCTCTATGCTGATGATCTCCAAATTTACCTACATTCACCTCCTCATTCTCTCTATAACAACTTGATGAAAATGAATGACGATCTCATATCCATCTTTAACTGGTCTTCAAGTATCGGTCTAAATCTAAATCCTAACAAGTCACAAGTAATTCTAAGGGACAACAAAGACTGCTTACAACCTTTGACATATCTACACTTCCAAACATTACTATAGATAATATAATTATCCCTTATTCTTCTTCAGTAATAGATCTTGGACTACATCTAGACGCAAATTTAACCTGGCAAACACAAGTGAAACACATATGTAAAAAGACTTTCTCCATCTTACATTATCTTAGACGTTTAAAGAATTTTCTCCCAGTTTCGTTAAAACAAATCCTAGTGCAGAATCTTGTGTTACCACACTTCGATTATTGTGACATTATATATAATGACCTAAACTATGCCTTGTCGCAGAGACTGCAGAGTGTTCATAATGCTTGCATTCGATTCATTTTCAATATCCGCCGTTATGACCATATTTCCGAACACTTTAATAACCTCTCTTGGCTCCGTCTTACTGACAGACGTAAATTGCACTCTCTTTCGCTACTTTTCAAGCTTCTGAATTCCTACATTCCTACTTACCTGGCGTCCAGATTTGAGAAGTTATCCTCCTACCACAATATTGACACTAGGTCACAAGATAGCAGTCTCCTAACAATTCCTCTTCATAGCACTTCCTCCTATTCTACTTCCTTCACAGTAGCCTCCGCCCGCTCCTGGAATCTCCTTCCTCAAGATATCAGGGGTTGCCGCACACTTGGCACCTTTAAGTCACGCTTATACAGTTACCTGTTGTCTAATAATTATTTTTCTCTATTTATTTAATTTTATACTATGTCATTAATCTTTTCCTCGTTTTTTATATATCTTGTACATATTATATATTTAATTCGTTAAATTTAGAGTAAATTAAAATACATTATAAATATTAATTGTATTGTATTCATAACTTGTAATCATTTATATATATATATATATATATATATTGTAATTTAGATTTAAGACTTTTCTTTTGTATTTTTTTTAAACCTGGTTGAGTGGTAGACAAGGCCTTAAGGCCTTAACTCTGCCAGGTAAAATAAAGCTATTAATATTATTATTATTATTATTATTATTATTATTATTATTATTATTAGTTCACTAGCACTTTCGAATCCAGACATAAGCTCTCCATACATTCCTAGCTCTACTTTCAAGACGCTATAAAATTACCCTGGCATACTATATGGACGTTGCATTCTGTTGACGAAAAAGTTGAGGCATTAAATAACCTTATATTACAACTATATGACAGACACGCTCCACTGAAAACTAAACTAGTGAAACGACACCCTGCTCCCTGGATGTCTGCTAACATTCGTGACTTGATGACTGAAAGAGACGCAGCATATCGGAAATATAGAGTCGACAAAACAGATATAAATCTTAATCACTATAAACGGTTACGAAACAAGACTACACAAACTATCAGAAACGCCAAACTTAGACTCTATACAGCCTTACTGAACCTAATAACAATAACCCAGATATTTGGAAAAATATGAATAATATGGGTGTAGGAAGGAAAGACACACAGGTAGAAAAACTACCTGTTTCTCTGAACACACTTAATAACCATTTTACAAGCACATTCTTTACTCCTAAAGACAAAACACATACAACAAGTGAACTACTATTGACAAATCCACCAGACAGAGAACATTTCCATTTTTCATATCTTACAGAAAATGACATAAAGAAAGCTCTCAAACGAATAAAAACAAAAGCAGAAGGTACTGACCGTATAAATATCACTCTACTTAACAAAATAATCGACGTTATACTACCTACCATAACTCATGTTTTCAACTCCTCACTACAAACCTCTATATATCCCACATTATGGAAGCAAGCAATTGTACGCCCACTCCCGAAAGTAAAAACTCCCTTAACTCCTAACGATTTTCGACCCATTAGTATTTTACCTACCCTTTCAAAAGCTTTGGAACGATTAGTCCACAAACAACTGACTGACTACCTAACTGAACACGACCTTTTAGATCAATACCAATCAGGCTTTAGGACAGGACACAATACAAATACTGCTCTACTAAATATATGTGAAGACGTACGCGAAGCATCTGATAATCGAAAACTTACTATTCTTACACTACTTGACTTTAGTAAAGCATTTGACACGGTAGACTTGGACTTATTGTTGCTTAAACTAAAAAACCTCTCACTTTCTGACAGTGTCACGCAATGGTTCAACTCCTACCTTCGTGAGCGCCAGCAATATGTTGTAGGAAATTCTACATTACGCTCTTCTTGGACCTACCGTAAAGCTGGAGTTCCACAGGGCTCGGTGCTCGGCCCATTGCTTTTTTCAATCTATATAAACGACATATCTGACTCCCTAAAACATTGCAAATATCATTTATTTGCGGACGACATGCAGATCTACCTTCACTCAGACAAATATTCTTTAAATGACGCGGTACCAAAATTAATGAGGACCTTGACTCGCTAACGGCGTGGACAGAGAAATATGGACTTGAATTAAATCCTAGAAAGACACAAGCAATCATTATGGGCCATCAGAGACTATTATCCTCAATTAACACAAATGCAGTTTACATGTGTCACTTAATGGGGTTCAGATCCCTTATAGTGAGACAGTAAAAAATCTAGGAGTGTTTATGGATAAACATTTAATTTGGAATAAACAAATAAATAACATTTGCAAAACTATCTTCTCAATAATACACTCATTAAATCGTATAAGAAATTGTTTACCGTTTTCTCTAAGAAAAATGCTAGTAGAAACACTCGCAATGCCCCATTTTGATTATTGTGATACTCTTTTTACTGACCTAAATACTGTTCTTACCCAAAGACTTCGACGTGTTCACAATTCTTGCATACGTTTTATTTGTGGTATACGTAGATTTGATCACGTTACACCATCCCTGGAACAATTGTCATGGCTTCGTCTTCAAGATCGTAGAACCATCCATTCCCTATGCCTACTCTATAACATATTACACACATCTTTACCTTATTATTTATCACACCGCTTCACTAAACTCTCTGATACACATAACTTAGATACCCGATCCCTTGAGCACAGTGTCCTTTATATCCCTCCTCATCATACTACCTATTATTCGAAATCTTTTCAGTTTCTCTTGCTAGAACATGGAATTCACTTCCACCCTATGTCAGAGACTGCCAAACTTTACCATCTTTCAGAAATAAATTGAAAATAAAATCACTAACAGAAAAACTCACTAATACTACTTTTTAAGAATTAATAATGCGTTTTGCATTATTTAATAAAAATAGACTTAGGATTTGTTAATATATTTACCTAATGCCTTGTATAAAAAGCGTAGATTAATTCATTGTAGTGTATTTTTTTCTCTTCTTTTTATGCATAGTAAATTCGAGCTGATATTCCTTTTTTATTCATTGTATCATTAATTTAATTTTAATTGTATTTAGTTTCATTCTATTATTAGACATTAATTTCATTATTATTCAATATGACAGATAATGAATTGTTCAATAACTATTATTGTAACTTTTTTTGTATTCATATGTAACATGTTTGTCCTGTCTAATATGACTACTATTGTAATTTTTTTGTATTCATGTGTAACATATGTTTGTCCTGTTTTATATGACTATTATTGTATTTTTTTTGTATTCATATGTAACATATGCTTGTTCTGGAGAGTGGAAGAGAAGGCCACATGGCCTTAACTCCACCAGGCTAAATAAATAAATAATAAAAAAATATATAATATTCCTCGTTGTTCCCTGTGTAATTTAACTCCCTCAAATAATAGTTAATGTTATCCTCACATCTAATTTTTGGCTTGCCCTGGTTTCCCTGTTTAATGATTCATAAAAAATACCAGCTGTACAGGGTGATTCAAAAGTTTTTTCTCATTTTCGTGAAACCAATGTTTTATGCCAAATGTATTACATATGGAAAGTAATGACTACTGGATGATAAACTCAGTATATTTCAATGTGGTGGTCCTCTAAGTCACGGCACAGACTCCATCTTTCTTGTGTACACCGAAACATTTTTGCCAGCATAGCTGGTGTGATTGCAGCTACCGCTGCAGCTATTCGTTTTCTCAATTGCTGTAAGGTGTTGATCTTTACTTCATACAATTTGGACTTAACAGAACCCCAAACAAAGATGTCTAGTGGTGTCAGATCTGGAGAGCGGGCCGCCAAAATTATCTGTGAACGACGACCGATCCACCTACCAGGGAAAACTTGGTTGAGGTGGTCACGAATAATGATGGCAAAATGGGGTGGTGCACCATATTTCTGGAAAACCACAATATCTCGAACAGCATCCTGTTCCAGGAATTGTTTTAACATGTAAAGATAGTTACTTCGAGTTATTGTTCTTCATTTTCAATGACATTTAACAGGTCATCACACGTAGCTTGTCGAGCTACATAGTCTTGAGCATTAAGTGGATGTGATAAGTGTGTTTGTTCAGTTTGAAGTGCAAGGTACGCCATACAGTGCTTTAGGACATATCCAACTCTCTGCTGAGTCTTCTGTTGATGTACCGGGACTTCATTAGATGGCATCCTGTATGGTTTGCACGTATTCTGGTGATGTAGCCGGCCTCCCTCTACATGCCTCATAAGCAACAGATCCCGTCCATTTCATTTTCAGTAGCGGATCTCTAATAGCTTGCCTGCTAGGCCCTGGTTCTCTGAACTTTCTAGTGAATTCTTCTTGGACCTACCCGTATACGAGCGAAAAGATAGCTAATATTTTCTCTATTGTTAGCATAGTTTCCAATTACAAAAAACAAAAATATATAAATTAACGATGTGAGGAAAATTTCAAGAGACTTTTGAATCACCCTGTATTAAGTAAAACACATGTATTCATATAACATGAGAAATACACAGATTTCTGTGTAACACACAGAGATCCTAGAGGCCATTTGACCAAATATGTTCATTGATCTCAAAATGAAATTTAATTAAAAATAACTCATTTTTAGTAGAATCAACAACGAAACTTTATGTAAAACGATTCATGGCATGCATTCAAAGATCTAAATTGCAAATATGACTAATATGTATTGACGCATCATTATAAAAATTAAATAAAATTATACCTGCTGGACATAATATTATTTAAGCAATTACTATCAATAGTACTATTTAAGACTAAGCTTAAAAATACTATTGTTAATGGAGTTGTAAACAGTATTATATTTTGTTTTATAATATTCTGAAATTTATCGTTAAAAGAGTTTCATATTTTGAAAAAAATAAATTGTAGGGGAGCAAATGGTTGGTACGGCCTCGAGAAGGATACGGATTCCGACCATGTATATCTTAATAAAACTCTAGTAATGCCACTGCAACTCTTTTAGCAGCTCTGCCAACCAGCCCTAATCCTACGTTCTCGTCGTGCTCCCTGACTGCAGTCGTAAAAGACTGTAGCTAACAGAATGGGACGAATATACAAAAAGTGGTCACCCCCTGGAAGAAATAAACATGGCAAGAATGGAAATGGAAAATCTACGCCATAACTATAATAGATAATATAATTTTTGATCGGGATGATAGAAATAAATGGAAACTGAAGACAGCAAACCTGTAAGTGGGGGAAACCCTAAGAATAACAAGAAGAAAAAGAAGAAGAGGAAAAGAAATATAATTTTGTGTTAGATTTTTCATTAAGCAATGTATCGCCAATCAGTTTCAATAACTCACAATGTAACGTTTGAAGTACTTATTATAAAGAATAGCTTCATCACGAGGAAACTAGTATTCTTACTAATGAAGACACCGCCGAACTGACTTACCTCTTTCTGGGGATTAGGTGAATGAAAGGGAATAGCAATCATGACGCTATTATTTATGATTGAGTGTAACATAAATGCAATTACATAGTCAAAATGATTCTCCTAACAGTTTCAGTTCAGATACCCGTGAACACGATATTTCAATCAACTTGATGTGCATATCTAAGTTATTACGATCGTTCCTTGTTTTGAATGTAAGCTAATTTAAGTAATGGATTTTTTTTTTTTTAATTTAAGGCATGGAATTTCACTATAGCCATTAGCCGCACAATGACAACTAATTTCAATTCATTCTGAGTAATATAAAACAAATCAAAAATATATACAAAATACATCATTTAATATACAACACCTGTTTTTTTTTATCTGGGACCTTACGCTTATATATTGTATAACATTAACTGGATAATTTAATAATTATGGAATGAACACACAATATAATACTAATGATACTACTACTACTACTGCTAATAATAATAATAATAATAATAATAATAATAATAATAATAATAATAATAATAATAATAATAAAATATAAATATCCTAAACTCGTGCCCAACTCAGGGTCAGTCGAAGGATGAGATGAGATGAATCCACTTATATAGAGGTCTGTGAATGACAAGGGTGCCACCGACCACGCCTGACGCACTATCACAGGGGCAGATGAACGAAATGGATCAGATGAGTATTGAGAAGTGGTGGAATGATATTGTGACAGAGGAAAACGGGAGAAACCCCGAGAAACCCTGCCCAAGCTCCGTTTCATCGACCACAAAACACACATGGAGTGACCGAGACACGATCTCTGGACCCCTGCGGTGAGAGGTGAGCGTCTAACAGCTTGCTCTATGGAGCCGCCTACTACTACTACTACTACCACTACCACTGCTACTGCTACTAACACTACCACTAATAATAATAATAATTTATTTAAGCTGGCAGAATTAAAGCTATAAGGTCTTCTCTTCCACTTATGCAGCGAATAGTAAAATTAATAAAAAATTACATACTTGTTACAATTTTTAAAATAATATTTAAATGAAGACTAAACAAAAGACAATGGGATGTAGTCAAATATTAGTTAATACTAACAAAACATGGAAAAATTAAAATAATATAACATAAAATTAAGTAAGTAAAACTTCCCAGATGAATATTCATATGTATGAACAAAATGCTGAATATTTATGCAGTTTATTATTTTCATTGTTTGGAGCTTAAGATATCAGTTAATATGGATTTAAATAATGATACTGAAAGACTGGGAAGTGCGTTCCAGGCTCTAGTCATAGATATTGTGTAAGGTTCAAAGTATAGATATGTCTTGTGCTGTGATACAGAAAGTTAAGAAGTAAGAATAGTCCAGTCAAAATAGACATTTCAATTTATAGTAATTCGCATAGAGCTGAAAATTGGTACGAATGTTAGGAACACCGTTATAAATGTAATATGAAAAGCCCCATCGATCCCACATCTGCAAAAAATATTCAAGGTCAAGGTTCGCAAATATGGGTTTTTTCACGTTTCAGCCAAACGGTAAGTTTTATCAAAAAATATGTCAGACAAAAGTGTAGATCATGCAATTATGTACAAAAATTGATTGAGTGGAAGTTACGGCTCTTTGGTCTTAACTTTGCCAATCTACATATAAATAGGCAGAGACAAAACAGTTAAGTACCATTTTCTCCACTGTTTGTCAACCGATTATCTTGTTAGTTTTAGTAACTATGGCGAGCTTTAGTAATAAAACATTTTTGAAACAGTTAGTTCTGCCGTTTTTAACTGCAATGCAGTGTTCATAGAAAATCTCCATGGTGCAAGAGTTAAATTTCTTCCAGAGAAGCATGTGATGTACAATGGCCATGTCCGAAAAAAATATCTGCTGTTTTTAACTGCAAGGCACTTAAATCCAGCGTCAAAGCTCCCATTTCAACTATAGGGAAATAATACATGTACATGTGTTAATTACAGAGGTAGACGATCATCCTGCCAGTGTAGGGGTGACATGTGGTCAGCATATCGGGTCCACCAGCTATTATAGTTGGTTCTCTCAATGTGGAGCCATTACTTATTTTAGCTAGTCAAATTCTGGGTACTAATTTAGAATACTATCACCCCCATCATCAGTTTCACTCCAACAAAAATTATACATTTTTGTGAAGTATAAAAATGTATGATTCAATTATGATTATGGTCAATTAAACATATTTTTTATTGACAAGCTTTAATTTTCATAAGTTATGCCATTAGCGATTTTTAAATTATCGATAAATTCACGACACACGAAGTGAGAAGTGAATTTATCTAGAGAATTTGGCAATCAATAGTGGCATTTCTTAGGACTATTTAACGAATAAAATTAAGCTCTTTACTCACAAATCATTATTTAAATATAGTTATTTTAAAATATTTATATATTTAATGTAAACGGTGATATTTGAAAACAAATGAGAAACGTTTGTGTTTAATTTGTTAATCACTGCAACCAGATCATATTATTTATTACCAAAGGATCGCATTATTGGAAGAATGCACCCTAGTGGAGAAAAAATGAAACACATGAAACTGTTTATAACCAACATTATAGGTCATTAATTAGTTTCTGATGTCCTGTGACGTAAATTATATTTTTCTGAAACGTAAATTCCTGAGAAATAATACGTTTAAGAAAGTGCAAACAGTGATTTCTTTTTAGTGTGGTATAATCAATTACTACGAATGTTTTTATATTATATCCCGCAAGCAGTATCTGTTTACATTAGTGCACTATATATATAATATGGTTGCCGTATTTCTTATGGAGTCAGTAATTGCAACCTATTCAGAATGATTTTAATATGATAAAATTAAACTGATAAAATCGCGGTGAAAGTGACTGTGATTGGTTGTAAATCAAAATTCATTGAAATGCAATTGGTCATGGACTCCCATTTGTGGCATGAGTCTAATACAAACATTTAAAAACTAACAAATGTCTAATACAATTATTTAAAACTAACAATGTATAATACGAAGTAAAATAATACGTGCCGTGATGTGTTATTTATTGTCGAATTTCGACCAATGGGGAACACTAGTTTTAAAAAAAAACTTTTTCATTATTATCATTAATCTTCAACAACATTATTATTAACTTAATACACAAGTGATCTTCTTGGTGATATAATATTAAAAAATATATGTAGTCAATATGCCCATTTCACCAATTAATGTTTTAAAATGGTCAACAAATTTCTACAGCCAAGCTGTCATTCTCAAGACCAGATATTGACTCAATATTATGTCAATATCTGGTCTTGAGAATGACAGCTTGGCTGTAGAAACTTGTTGACCATTTTAAAACATTAATTGGTGAAATGGGCATATTGACTACATATATATTTTATTATTATTATTAATATAAACAATATTATTGAATTGAAACACATCCAAAGACGGAACACCGATTGAATTGGTGAATATTTTTAGCAAGCAAAAAACCGTACAGGGAGTCACGTGGTTAGCGTTCTTCAATCCCTCAATTTATATTTCATTTTTATTAACCGTATTTCGCTATTTCTCATATCAAGCATTCTTATCACTTGTTATGAGATCACCGTAAAGACAGAGAAGGATGTCTGTGGTATAGCTGGGAATTTAATTCGGGAATCCTGGCATGCTAGTATGTCTTGTGAATCGTTACTTCATGTTGGCTGTCATTATTATTATTATTATTATTATTATTATTATTATTATTATTATTATTATTATTATTATTATTATTATTATTATTATTATTATTATTATTATTATTATTATTGTTATTACTACGATTATTTATAAAGTTCATTTATGTTTTACCGAAAAAAGCAAAACAAATTAAATAACAAAACTCGAACTGGTTGATTAGAATGCATCATAGTTACACGAAAATTTTCTGATTGTATCATCGTAGGTTTGTACATGGCGTAACGTTTATAAATTTCCCTAAACTGTAACTGATATTAAGAAACTGCTTTTTACAACTAACATGGCAACTGTTAACCAATACATGCCGAAATCTACCTTTGAATTTCTTCCAGAGAAGCATTGTGATGCACCAAGGCAGTGTCAAAAAATATCTTCCGCTTTTAACTGCAAGAGAGTAAAATCTAGCGCCAAATCCCTTCATTTAAATTACAGGGAAGTAATAGAACTCCTGACTTGGTGGTTTGGATAACTCTCACAACCTCCTGCCCGCGCGCGACCGACCTCACTCCATTCCGCTCTATTCTAGCTGGTATGTTCATGTTTCACACAGTGCTGGATTTCGCGCCTTGCAATTAAAAGCGGCAAACAATATTTTGGACACGGACTTGGTACATCACAAGGCTTTTCTAGGAGAAATTTGAAGATAGGTTTAGACATGCAATGGTTAACAGTTCCTTTGTAAGTATGTTTTACTTTTACGTAAGTACAAGGTCTGCAAACTAGAATATAGTACCTAAGGTATAATATATTTGGATATGAGAATGTAGACATATATCTAACTTCAGTTTCAAAATAAGTGTGTTCCATGAAAAGTATGCTGAGGCCTATTTTCATAGACTCTCTTTAAGTGTTTTATATAAAGTATGTTTGTTAGAGATAGTTATGTCAAGATATTATCCCTATGACATTTACCAACTGACATTCTGTTTAGTATGTTAAATTAGATTATTATTATTATTATTATTATTATTATTATTATTATTATTATTATTATTATCCTCTTCTTCACTTCACGGGCTAGGCAAATTGCCTGTTCCGCCTCACAGTTGTTCTGTCCATCTTTTCACTGGCCTTTCTACATTCCTTGAACCTCTTGGCTTGTAGTTGAATGCTGCTCTTGGTAATCTTGATACATCCATTCTTTCCACGTGTGTAAACCATTTCTCTCTTTATTCTCTGATTTTCTCATCCAATGGATATATTATTATTATTATTATTATTATTATTATTATTATTATTATTATTACTATTATTATTGTTATTATTATTATTAAATTGCACTTCTTGATGAGAGCACCAAGATGTTAAAAAATTGAAAAATAAATAAAGTTATACGAGAAAAAATTAATATTCAATAGTAGATTATGTAAGATATAATCACTTAAATTGGTATAGGCATGTACGACGAATGCAATATGGAAGGTTATCCAGAAAAAACATTGGAATGGTGTCCACCTGGAGGAAAAATGAAAAGAAGACCTCGAAATTCATGAATGCAAGAAATAAGAATTGGAATGGGAAAAAGAGGACTGGAGGACATGGAGTGGATTGGTAGGGACGAGTGGAGAAGGAAAATACAAATTTAGGCACAGAAAGGTGTGTAAACAATGAAAATCTGTATATAAAATTATTATTATTATTATTATTATTATTATTATTATTATTATTATTATTATTATAAGTTCAAATCGGATCCCCAAAGCTGTTTATAATAATTATATATAATTATTATATAGCAAGAGGACGAAGATCTCTGGACCGTCCTATGAAACCCTGGAGGGAAAAATTACTATAGGATCGTAACAGGCCTTGACTTAATACTTGGAAAAAAGAATAAGATTATTATTACTATACTTCCATAGTCCAGCGCTATCGGAATAACGCCGTTGCCTCGTATGGGTTCGATCCTCAGTCGAAACAAGTTTCCCGGATGATGGTTTTAAATTGGTTTTTCCTCACCTGTAAGACAAATTTCAGAAAACTTTAGTTCACCAACGTTTCCGAACACCTGCTGTCCATCATGATCTTCCATTTCACATTCACCTTGATGGTATAAATGTGAGAGTGAATGATATGTCTTCTGTCAAATGTTCGTGGTGTCTCGGAGGTGATCCTAACATTAAGCTGATCACTCTTCCGTCTCCTTGTATGGTTAAAATAGTAAGCATGAGATCGGAGATTCAAATCCTGTCCCGACAGGTCGTGCAACAGTAAGTCTTGAGTGGTGTAGGACACGTAGACGGTTTATTATACTGTCATTATATTCAATTAGCGTATATTTAAAATGAAGTTAGTGAAATTAAACCTCAATTAGAGTATTAAACTATTCAATTAGAAAAAACATCTCCCAGATATAAACAGTATTTACATTAATGACATCTCCGGTTTGAGCGACTTATTCACTGGACAGTAAATTGCATTAATTATCAAATACGTGAAACAATTTGCAATTGAAATGTAATAACATAATTATAGAGGAAAACATACTGGACTTCAGTCATATCTGACGTAGTAAATTAAAAATTATACACGTAAAAACATAATTATGAAATTAGCTTAGGGATTTATTAAGAATGTAATTTGCAATATATTAATTTAACAATGTGTGCTTTATAAAGAAACTCGAAATTCAAACGCAAATTAACCTTTTCTAGTCGAAGGCCTATTCGACATTGATTCTACGTCTTAGTGAAATATGAAATCCGGAATAGATTAATTCCACGTACCATTCGACATATGGAAATTGATGTTTCTTCCCTGCTTCGCAACGCGCTATATTTCGCACCTGTCATCATTGGAGTTATTGTAGAATATAAGCAAACTCATACGTAAAAAGATTTTTTTTAATAAAAAATCTTACATCACGCAGTTATCTTTGACAGTTACGTGAATTACCTTTATTTTGTATAATTAGTGACCCGAGTTAATTAAAACTTAAAACTCAAACATGTAGTCTATATTTTAACTCCCATATATATATACTACATTCATAACTCCTTGTTGAAATAAAATTGAAAACGTCACAAAGGTTATTATTGTTGTCTCACTCTGTAAAACTACAGTTATATCAGTTACCGATATAAATTCGCACATTAATTATTATTGAAGATAAGAAAACTCCATATTTTCTGATATATATACACACACACAATCTAGCTGGCCCGGCGAACGTCGTATCGCCTTTAAATATTTTTACGTTAATGTTTCCGATATTTTAATAGTTATCTGCTATTCGGGGCGGAAACAAATCCAACAATTCAATGATCATAAAAATTGGTCCAGACTTTTTGAGTTATAAATAGTGTAACTAATCCGACTTTGTTTTATATATATATATATATATATATATATATATATATAAATTATATATTATATATATATATATATATATAAGTGAGAAATCTAAATCAGAAAGATTTTGTTATACACAATTTTTTAGTTCTGGTACGTTAACTGCACCCGGTATAAATATGGGTGGTGGTTTATGTGGAAGTGGTTTTGTTGATTGAGATGAATTTATGTTGTCTGCATTCTCAGTATCATCCATAAGTGTATCATAAGGATTATATACATTTATTGATGGAATATTTTGAGGAGGCTTGCTGATTTCATTATACTTTCGTTTTTTTCTACGAACTTGTTGGCAGTTTGAATTCTCATCATCATCAAGAAGTCTCTGTATAGTAATATCATCTTGTAATATATTATAGTCATCTTGTTTTTCATTTAATTGAGGCATGGAGATTGTTTCTGTAATATTAGGCATATTATTATAACTAACAGACTTACTTACAATTCTGTTATTCCGTTCCTTAGGACCTTCATATGTTTTTAAATTGACATTCTTCTTAAATGTAAGATTTATGTCACATAGTCCTATACCAATTTGCGGAAATTCACTTGATATCTTATCATTCATGGTCTCGAGAACTGATTCGCCATATTGTTCAATATCCCTTCTCGGTCCAGTTAAATTTAAATTAAGTTGCTGTCTTTCAGCCAGATTACTGAAAACTAATACTTACACACGAAATTAATATTATTATCAATATATTGAAAATAAAATAAACACAAACACACTTAAATTATGAAATAATCAATATCTGTAATTCAATTGAAATTCGCGGTTGCAACAAAAAGTACAGCCACCTGGTTAAATAATAAACCAATTACCTTACACCGTCATCTGTTAGAATCGTATGGAACTCACAGATAATTATAACTCTTTGTTAAATAATAAACAAATAATTTGCAATAAAAAATAATGCGACTATAAATTTAGTTATAAACAACCGTAGGTCTCAAGTTGCATCAAAGAGCACACAGTGTGCTAAATTTTATTAAACTCGGTTCTGTAGTTTAGGATTCCATTGCGGACAAACAATGTGACACATAATTTTTATATATTAAGATGTTCGGAAGGAAAAAAAATATGTGTTTTATACATTGCTTTTGTTTACCTATTGTTTGTATTGTGTTGCTTAGTTACACTTTTTAATATAGTTGAGTATACATATAAACAGAAAAAATGTTCGTATGAAGAAGATGCAGTGAACTGAAACAGCTGTTATGAATGTTATATGAAATAAACATTTATGAAGATCATGTGACACTTGAAAGTTTAATTTAATAAAAAATATCATGAATTTTCAGCAAGTAAACACCAAATCAATTGATTACTTAATGTTGTATTAATTAGTTGTAATTGTTACGTCAGTTACCATGACCGATATATCAATGCCAAAAATGTATTTTTTATAAAGATATTCAACATTTAAACGTAATTAACCTTTTTTAGTCATATTCGACATTGATTATAATCAATATAATTATTATACCACTTAGTGAAATATGAAATCCGGAATATCATTTCAGATACCGTTAGAATATTCTATGTGGGGAAAATATGGTATTGAAGAGAAATATGGTGTGTTGACCCAAATCATATTATATCAAATTTAAGTCGGTTAAGTTTTATTTCAATATCATTTGGTTTTCGCGAATTTCGTAAAATTGAGACTGTATTCTTTATGAATATAATATCATAGATAAAATTCTATTTTCCTGTTTTATTACACTGATTAAAATGGCGTCTTTTTTCAAATCGTAATTTGTAGGCCTACAACACCCATGATGTGTTGGATCAAATTTCATCATCATAGTACATTCACGAATTTAGGCCATTTGTTGACCTGTTTCGGCCTCAAGAGAAACACCATCCAGAAGTCTTTTGAGTGGACGTCCTGGTCTTCTTCTTCCTGCAGGTTGATATCTTAACATTTGTTTGGGTATTCTGTGATCTTCCATTCGATGAACATGTTGCATCCATCTTGACTTATAATCAGAAATTTTGTTTTCTAAAGATTCCATGTGTAATTCTTCTAATATGTCTTCATTTTTTTTTGTGATCTAGTAGTGTGTATCCTGCAGTCCTCCGAAGATATCTCATTTCAGCAGATCTAAGTCTCTGTATATCCTTCTGTTTCAACGTCCATACTTCGCTACCATACAAAAGAGTTGGAAGAGCCAGTGTTTTATACACTTTCAGTCTTGAATGCTTTTGGACTAACTGTGGCTTGAAGATAGAATTTATTAACCCTAAAATTCTTAAAAATTTAGATATTTTTGCATTTACATCCTTTTCTTCTTCATATGAGATATTGCATCCTAGATATTGTAAAATTATTCACCTGCTCCAAAATTGTATTGTCCAGTACAATTTTACTTCTGACAGGATCTACACCTTGAAATGCCATAATTTTTGTTTTTTCTGTAGATATCTTTAATCCATATTCTTCTGTAATTTTGTTAAGTTCATACAGACCTTTGTGTAGATTATCTTCGGAATTTGCTATTATTATTTGGTCATCTGCAAACAATATGGTATTTAATTTTCTATTTTCTGATATTCTTATTCCAAATTTATATGTTTTGTTCCAGCAACATATTACTTCATTGATATAAATTGCAAAAAGTGTTGGGGATAGGGGGCAGCCTTGTCTCACACCACGATTTATAATTCCTTCTTCAGATTCTGGCTTTTTTCGTGTTGAGACTTGAAAGTAGTTTTGAAGTTCCTTAGGACAGGTTACTGGCCTGACGCTAAGTAGTCCAGTGGTAGGGCTGCTACCTTTTAGTCTCTGGACAGACATTAGGATACCGCATTTACTCAATACCTGATGGAACGGTTATACCGCCGTGACTCGGTCCTCAGAGCCTCGTTTGTGAAAACGGGTTCTACCACGAGAAGGTGAGGATGAGAATTAGGTAGGAGAGGTTATACACACGTCACTACCCCTTACAACCCTGGATCAAATTTAAGGTGACAAATCTATTGGCTATAGAAAAAAAATATAGGCCTACACTTATAAAAAGAAAAAAATGAATGGAGAGAGAGAGAGGAAAAAAAGTCCATCACGCAGAAACTGCTTAAACTAAACGTATTTATCGGTATGTCGAATTTATGGTCAGATGTTACTGATTCACGGAATATATATTTCTTTTGTTAATTGAACTGCATGTAAACTTATACAGATTCATTTCAATAAAACAAATATAGCGGCCATCAGATCGATTTTTAAATTTCGGCTTTCAGCTAAACCCCCACTATTAATGGTCAGTTTTCGTTTATATCTATCGCGTTTTATTTCAATATCATATAACAAGTTTCATTGCGAAAAATCTTCAGCATTAAGAGTTATCGTTTTGCTACTTAGGCACACTTCACGAATTCATCTTTTACTCCCAGAGTTATCCATTCAGTAGTGAAATTATCTTCCCGAGTCTTAGTGAAGATTCCTCTGCTGCGAGAAGCCATTATGGCGATAAGCATTATAATAAATTAAATTTTTAAAAATTATATTTTTTTATTTATGACGCACTATTGTTATTGGTTAATTAGAAAAAAATCTTCATGGCCTTATATATGCTCACTCACTCACTCACTGGCACTATCGAACCCGTAGGTTCATGGCCACGCGGAAGTAAGCTCTCCATACATCTCTATCCTAAGCTAATGATTTCCAATCATTCCCTGTATAATCTACTTCCCTCAAATCATAGTTAATGTTATTCTCCCACCTCATTCTTGGTCTACCAACTGGGCGTTTTCCCTCTGGCTTTCCTACAAGAAGCTTCCATGCACGTCTTTCATTCCCCATACGCGCAACATGTCCTGTCCATCGCAGTCTACGAGACTTAACTGTTCTTATTATATCTGGCTTCCTATAAAGACTATGTAGTAGTTCATTGTTATGTAGTCTTCTCCATTCACCTGTCTGTTCTCTCTCTTTGGTCCAAAAATTTTCCTAAGAACTTTATTCTCAAATACTCGTAATCTCCTTTCTTCCCTTCGAATAAGAGTCCATGTTTCGCACCCACATAATATAACTGGTAGAATAATAATTTTATATATTTTCAGCTTAACGTTTTTTGAAAGGAGTTGGACATCAAAAGTCTCTGTAATGCATAATAGCATGCATTTCCAGAATTGAGCCTATATTTAATTTCTTTGTGCTTCTCATTCCTATTTGCGATTATTGTTCCTAGGTATTTGAATTCAGCCACTTCCTCAAAATTTCCCTCATTTGTCATTAACTGTCCATTTCCATTATATACTGAATTTCTACACATGCTAGCAAGAATAAAATATCCGTATTATATGAACGTAACATCAGTTCTATTTCGTTTTATTATTATTATTATTATTATTATTATATTATTATTATTATTATTATTATTATTATTATTATTATTATTATTATTATTATTATTATATCACCAGTAATCGCTATTTTTTTCATTTTTTGACATACTTCTTACTTGCTTTTTTCTTTTCTTTTTTTCATATAAAATTCTTGATATTAAAGTCTTCTTCTATTTCACATATTCTTCTGTAGCTAGTTTTACTAGACAATTTTATGTTGTCCTAGAGAATTGATTATTTCATTAGTCTCTATGTCTCTTCACCACATCATATATTCCTTGCATGTCATATTCTTGTCTCACATTCTGTAAAATATATTTTCCTCAGGAATTATGAACTAAAATGATGTAACTGAAGCATGGAAGTAATGTGCATTCTTTAACACCACTAACAAAGATATTATGTAAATAATAGCAGTGGCGTCTCGTGACCTAAATTTGACCGGACTGACACAGTTTGCACATTATGTAAGATTCTTGTCTTATCACAAATATATTAAATAAGAAATACAAATTGGTTTCTTAATATACTTACAAGATGTATGTCCACATTATAAATTTTAATATTATAACAATGTTAACGAGCAATTTAATTTTTCTGTATTAAGCTATGGGACCCCAAAGTGACGAGACTAAATAATAAAAAGTATTGCTACAGTTCTATGAGTTTGCGTGATGAGGAGACAAGGCAGAAACAGAACTAATGTGATTTCGATTTCGATTGGAATCCGCATGATCAAATAGAATAATATGTAGGCCTAAACTAAGTACCACATGGTGTAGTACAGTAAAAAATGAGGTTAATGTGTTAGAAAAGAGTTGGAAGGAAATCAAGGTACTGGCAAAAACAAAAAGCGCTGGCGAGCATTCATTAAGACCCTATGCTTCCCAGAGGAGGGAAGGAAACTACTACTTCTATAGGATTTTAAAAAGACATTTTCAACGATAAAATATCTTAACAAATCTTTCGGCTGCAATACAAATTATTTTCAAATGGTCCTCATACGTTTCTGCATGAAAATAGAATGCCCTGCTATAACGCCAGTATTAAGAGTTTGTACAATAGGGATAAAATCGGAATGGAAAAATATTAGAATCGAACAGTTGTTCTATTAAGATAATAATATCAAAGATTTTATACATTTTTCAACTAAAAGTCTACATCAATATTAAGCATTAGAGTCCACGGCTGTGGTCTCGGGGTAGCGTGCTGCCTTGTCACGCAGCGGGCCCGGGTTCGATCCCCGGTCGGGACAGTTTTTCTGAGTGAGGTTTTTAGGGGGGTTTTTCCTCACCTGTAAGACAAATGTCAGGAAAACTTTAAGGCCCAAACGGTCCCCGAAATCATATGGCCATCGCAATCATCATCATTCATATTCATCTTAAGTTAAGCTTAGGATTAGGGGCTCTCCTGTCGCACCATTATCGTCATCATCATCATCACCCATCATATCATCGGGGCAACGTAATCCCGCCAGGCGCCCCAACCTCAGAAGTGGGTTACAGTTCGCCATGCCAGGAGAGAAACCAGGAATGTCGAAAGACAAACCTGGGGATTTCAAAAAAAATATTAAGCATTAGTACTAATTTTAATTTCGTTTGTGATGATACATGGGGCATGTGAAAGTAACGACCCCAAAGAGAGAGAAATATTAAAAATAAGAAAAATAAAACATATATGTTTACATTATCCATATAACTAACAAACTCATCGGTATCATCGAAACCCAAGTTTTATGGCCGCGCGGAAATTTGCTCTCCAAACATCCCTATTCTTAGTGAATATTACAATCATTCCCTGTATAATTCACCTCCCTTAAATCAAGTACATTATTCTTCCACCAAATTCTTGGCCTACTTACTGGCCACACCCCTCTAGTTTTCCTTCAAGAATTTCCTATGCCCGTCTTTCATTCCCAATTTGTACCACATGTCCTGATCATCGCTGTTAGCATAATTAACTGTTCTTATTACATATGGTTTTGCTTGACGATGATGTATTTCACTCTTATGTAGTCTTTTTCATTCGCCTATCTGTTCGTCTTTCTTTAGTCCTAAAATGTTTCTATGAACTTTATTCTCAAAGAGGCCTACATCTTGTCCTCTAAAAAAAAGCATGTTTCGTATCCATATAATATAACCGGAAGAATATGTTAAGTAATTATAAATTTCAAATGTTTAAAAAGTAATATAAACAT
The DNA here is from genome assembly GCA_030220185.1 of Diploptera punctata. Lineage (NCBI taxonomy): Eukaryota > Metazoa > Arthropoda > Insecta > Blattodea > Blaberidae > Diploptera > Diploptera punctata. Next base: position 122,615 of record JASPKZ010006458.1, on the reverse strand, counting down.
GATTCATATGTGTGTTAGTTTACTATTGTTCTACAGGATAACTTGATAAGATCAGTCTCCTGAATTCTACAAAATGTAAATTTGGAATTTCATCGAAATTTTAAAACATTTAAAACGAGATTTATAGAGATATCTGATTTTGTAGGTTAAATGACTATATATATATATATATATATAATAATTAACTTTTTGACATTGAGCAATGCAAGCTTAATATGACATGATAAGAAAAATAAATACTCGGACAGGACTTGAACCCGGACCTCTGGATTGGTACACCAGCGCGCTTCCGATTACGCCACCAAGCAAGTCTAGAACAAACATTAATTTTCCTTTACATATTCTCATTATTACCAGATGCAGCGGAGACCGAGATCCCACTACATCTTGTAATAATGAGAATATGTAAAGAAAAATTAATGTTTGTACTAGACTTGCTCGGTGGCGTAATTTGAAGCGCACTGGGGTACCAATCCAGAGGTCCGGGTTGAAGTCCCGTCCGAGCATTTATTTTTCTTATGTCATATATATATAAGAACGGTTTTTAAGTGTTTGGGCAAAAAATTATAATATTATAGTTGTTTTAATTATATATCATAAATATACAATAGTCGTGTATAATAGCTTATGTAATATTAATACCCAATATTATTTCATATTCCATCCATCCATAGTAATTCTGCCCGAAGTCAGGTCCTTCACTGCAACCATAGCATTTTCGTGCTACGCTTGCAGCTTTACTAGAGAGAGAATTGTAGGTGTGGTAGCTTCCCGTTGCTTTCCACACCGGTGAAGGATGATGATGATAATGATAATGATAAGGATGATGATAAAGGCCATATGATTTCGGGGACCGTTTGGGCCTTAACGTTTTCTTGACATTTGTCTTACAGGTGAGAAAAAAAGCCTGATCAAAACCTCACCCAGAAAACTGCCCCGAGCGGGGATCGAACCCGGGCCCGCTGCGTGACAAGGCAACACACTACCTCGAGACCACAGCGGTGGACTATTTCATATTAATGTTTAATAATTTTATTTATATGATTTATGTCGGATTTTGATTTTATTTTTTAAAATGATTTCGTTAGTATGTCAACTTACTCGTATTACCGGAATCTTCCTAGCAATACAGTATTGTTCCAACATTGAATTAGCATTCAACGGAGTAAACCTATTTATAACACACGTTATATATATACTCATAATTGTGTTTGGAAGTAAATGTAGATTAATAATTAATGAATTATTTCCAATAACACACTTCTAAATTAAAAATAATATTTTAAGTTTTTGGTTAGTAGGTTGATGGAAATGTAGGAAACATTTTATTTAAATGTGCTTCCTAACTACTCAGATTTTTAGCACTGAAATTCAAATCTGTGATTGAAAGGATAGACGGGTAGGCCTATTACTGAGAGAATTCTTTCTGGGTTTAGAATATTTTACGTGCCGTTAATCTACGGTAAGGAACCCAAGACTTCACGTCCTTTCCAAAAGAAGTCATACTCGGAAGTAGACCGACTATCTTCTAGAATTCCAATACTGAATTTGACAGAAAATAGCACAACATTTTACTGCAAAGGAAATATTGGTAAGCTATAATAATACGGAGAGAGAGAGAGAGAGAGAGAGAGAGAGAGAGAGAGAGAGAGAGGAGAGAGAGAGAGAGAGAGAGAGCGGAGAGAGAGAGAGAGGGGAGAGAGCGAGAGAGAGCGAGAGAGAGTTAATTTTTTTTCAGATATCGAACCCATGTGATGGTCCTTTTGCACTGTGTTGCATTATTTTTTTAGAAACAATAGGCGATGATATCTGATTAAACTAATTTATTTATAATTTTCTTAGGTTAACATTTCCTTTTTGTTTTTTTCTAGATACTCAACGTCTATTGGGCATTAGAGCTCAACATGGAAGAAGAATATTTGTAACTCTGGATCACATACATACTTTTTCACCAAGCAAAGTCAAGGAAGGCTCTCCCGGATGAGTAAAAAACTCAATATTAGGGCTACTTCCGAGACAACACGGACATTTAAGACAACCCAACCGTTCAGTCATATATTCATACTAAACAACGTTAATATGATAAATATGATGTCGAAATAGTATTCGTGAAGTACTTTAAACTTAACGTTTCCCAACTTTGTCTTACAGATAATGAAAAACTCAGAAAAAATCACCAAAGAAAGTTGTTTCGACCGGGGATCGAATACCGAACCGCTACGTCCGAGGCATCATCGATACCCGAAGACTACAGCGATAGTTGATCAAACTAATCTGATCCTTAAAAATGGTCGATGTTAGCATGACGTGATAAAATTAACACATTTCGTTACTTGCAAATAAATGTATCATAATTAACGGTTGCCACAATGTTAAGAGTAATTTAATTTTAAAAGCAAGTGCAGCAGAATGAACGATATTACACGGACTGTGAAATAAAGTTATTTTTTATCACATCAATCTAGTTTTACTTTCGCTCTTGTAAGTATATTGGCGATGAGGCAACTGCAGAGAGAGAAAGAGAGAGATAGAGATGGAGAGAGGACCCTCACTCGGGATGATGCTCTGGTTTTATTCTTGACCCTTCACCTTACTATTCAGGATCCCATACCTCACCTTTCGCTTTAAATCAGTTACCCTTGCTATAGATTCCTTCCCCACTACAAGCGGCTACTTACCTTGCAAGTACGAAATCCCTCCCCTCCTCTTTGCCATAACTCCACCTACACTCATGACGGTTTCTTTTCAATACAGCCCCATTTTGCTTTGTTTGCATTTTTCTGATAAAGAAGGCTATTCTTCTAATAAAAATTTAGGAGGTTGGCAATTTCTCGAGCAAGTATAAAAGCTGTACCCTTCTTCGGAAAATCATCAGTCAAGCACAAGTATTCGGAGCATCAACAGCTTCTTTTTACAATAAGAAGAGAGTTTGTTATATTGGTCAGTTCTACAGGGCCTTGTTCAGCAATGGCTCACATAAAGGTACATACAGTAACTTTAAAATTTTGTTATAATATTTCAATCTGTGATATTAAGAGTCTTTGAAATTTTAACTTTAAAAATTCCTACTTAATTATTTCCATAAGCGTCAAAAATACTTAGAACTGGGATACCAAACTTTAATTGAAGTGATGGACATTTGGCTAGGGCATGAGATTAATTTCTGAACTAGTGATCATAATTTATGACTAGATTACTGGTCTCATCATCTGGGCCTTTGTTTAATTACAAGAGGTTCCGGTTTTGATTATAGGTAACTTATATGCAGAATCCCGTTTCTCCCTCTCTCCTAAGAGAGTTTTAGAGTCGAACAGACAGATGAATGGAGACGACTTTATAACAGTGAGCAACATGATCTTTATAGGAAACCTGTTGAAAGAAAAACAGATCTCGTAGGCTGCAATAGCCAGTGTGTGATAAGAATGGGGAATGAAAAGAGGACACGGAAACGTTTTATAGGAAAACAGATGGAAATCGCTAAGTAGTTAGGCCAATAATGAGGTGGGAGAATAACATTCACCATGATGTGAGGGAGGTGGATTATACAGAGGATAACTGGAAAACATTAGTTCAGGATAGAGAAGTATGGAGAGCTTATATTCGTGCTGCCATGCATTTCGGGGTTCGATAATGCCAATAAGTTAGATCGTTCTTAGCAGAATTTTCCACACTGCAATTGGTCTAGTAATACTGGAATAATAATAATAATAATAATAATAATAATAATAATAATAATAATAATAATAATAATAATAATAATCTTCATTCTAAAGAGTATAGAGAGTAAAAAATACAGAACATATTTTTTTAAATCACCTCAAAGAGAGGGAGGTAAAATATGCAACAATTTGTCAGAATCTTATTAAACTGAGATAAGTTAACTGGTTAGAAATAGGTTTAACTATTTGATTAGAAACTTTATTTTACCAGAGTCTTGGAATTTCAATTAAACAACATAAATAAACATATTTAATAGCGTTTCAGGAAATACTCATTTTTAATTTAAGAAAAAAGCATTTACGCTCGAACCGGGGGTTGAACCCTGGATCTCTATTCTGTACATCAGTGCGATACCAATTAAACCTGATTAATGAAGCCTCTAAGCAAAATTTGCCGACCTTCATCCTCAGTTGCCTACTAGATGTCTAATTGGGTCAGTATGTTGACCGCATACCAGTCATGACATCTTTAGGGAAGTAAGCGTAAATAAATTTACTTCATTTAGTAAATCTTAACAAAGGGGAAGCTAAGGTCCAACTTTGAGCTATTACGTTATTGTACACAGATGCATGCATGCATGCACGCACACACACACACACACACACACACATGAATTAATTTTAGCATTAAATTGGCCATACGTTTATGTTTATCGTGGAATACTCAGAAACACTGTTAATCCTGTATCCTCATATTACGCATGTCTAATGCTAGTTTCAATATGTAATTACTTTAGTAGATATGGCGAGGAAAAAAGTAGTATGTGATAAAAAAGAAGTATTCATTTCATTAATAGAAAACGCGATATAGCCCTACCAATTCCGTATTCTTTGTTTAGCTACAACTATCGAATACAAATACCGCAGTGAATTTGTGAGTTGGACACTAGTAAAAGAAGCGTAAATGGAGTATATTCAAAACGCACGTATAAAAAATAAAAATAAAATTATATACCACAATATATATGTGGTATATTGTATAATTATATGGCTTGGATTTATTGTAGCAGTCTTTCCAACTTCGGGTTAAATTTCAGAATGACCTACATGAGACGATTCTCCAACTCATTAAAGTGACCTACACATCACTGAGAAGGAAGAATTTGTTGTTATCTAATTTTCTTTTTGCTTAAAATAAATTAAAAGCAGAATTCTTCATTAACTCTAAACACTAGCAATAAGTGTATTACGTAACTATGTTATAACATTACAGCTACAATATTAATTTCACGACACTAATGAAAAATGTATTTCAAAATTAAATCACTTTAAAGTAAGATGTAGGAAGTAATAATTCTTCTTGGAGCAGTTTAAAGATAATGTGCTGTGTTGAGACAAAGCTAACTATTCATCAAAAGTTTATGGAAATTAACATCTTTCGTACAACTAAACGTGAATATTTTCTCACGAAAAAAAAACATACAGTAGTGTCTATTATATTAGCTAACTATTTAATTTATATATGAATTATATAATGACTATAAAGAGCTTTATTTAACACACTAAAGTAGAACAATGAATCTTCATAATAGAATGAGGTATAGGCCTAATTGAGCCCTTGATTATTAAAATGGGCCATTCCATTATGTCATATTTCCAGAACACAGAATTGTCTTCTTAATACTAGTTTAAATAATGTAGGCCTATTATAAATAGTGTCGGACGCGGTGGTTATGCTCCTTGTTTCTGGTTCCAAGGGTCGCGGGTTCAAACCCGACTGCAGTCGGAAAGAAAAATCCAAAGAGCGAGTCCTCCGAGAGGGACCCGTGGGTCCCGAGTCTGAAGGTGTTCAGGCTCGTAAAAAATCCTTACGCCTGAATAAAAAGGCCTCTAAGCAAAATTCACTGACTTCAATATCCTAGTAATACTTTAGTTGTCTGCTAGATGCCTCGTTGGGTCGGTGTGTTGACCGCATGCCATCTATGGGAAAATAAGGTAATTAACTTGGTCTAGTGACTCCTGTAACAAAAGAGAGGCTACATAGATTATAAATAGTAATACAAAGAACAAATATTTTATTTGTTTTAGTAGTCACTTTGAAACACTAGAAAAATTAAATTATAAACATGAATATGCTCTTGATCTATCAGTAAACATGCTCGCGTCTAAATACACCAAAAGCCCATTTTAATTCTCAAGCGATCAATTGTGAAAGTACCAGTAGCTCATTGAGCTTCAATTTAATAATACTCATGAAAAAAACTACTAATCCAGTATTGAAATGTTAAATTTGACTCAGGACTTAAATATTACGTCATTAAATACGAATTTCAATATAATTCAGAGATGCGATAGAGCACAGACCAAATTTAGGGATCGGCCCGATGACCTACGTGTTACGTTCCTTGCCTCTAGTTCCCGAAGTCGCCGATTCAAATCCGACTTGAGTCGACGATTTTCTATGCTGAAAAAATGCAGGAAACAAGTCCTCTGACATGGACTTCAAGCATGGGTCCGAGTTTGAGAATTTTACGTAAAAGAATCTGAAGCCTAAAATAGAGCGTTCTAAGTAAAATTGAATCAGCTTTTCTAAACTAAATAATTACTTAGTTGCCTACTATATGTCTCTTAGAAACGATGAACTAACCACTTATTTCTAGCTGACATGTGTAGGGAAATAAACGAGATTAAATTATCTTGTTTAAATAACTCCCGCAAGGGAGTATCCTTGCCCAAGTGGAGATGTACGGGTGTAGGCAAGAGACATTACTTTTGTGGATCACTAATACAAGTGTGCTAATATAGTTTCACATTTCAGGGTTTTGATTAATTCACACAATTATGGGTTATTCGTACAATTAACACATTAGTTAGTGAAACGTAATTATGCATTTTTATTAAAAAATAACTATGGCTTTCTATAAATACCGCCGACACTACAGTTTAATTAAAAAGTTACAAACTTCCTCTTCCGATAGTTTGTGTTACCTACCAAGAGAGAGGTTAAACTAAGGTAAATAAGTAAAGAATTTTCAAAGTACAGTAAATATCTAACATAATTAGATATCTAGTAACTTTATGCCACTGATTTATTCAGGGGTTTTAATATCTCTTACTAATATTATTATAAAACCCATTTACACTTTTCTCCTTTTGATTCAGATAGACTACACCGATCAACAAACACAATTTTTTTTTTGTCTAATGCTTTCTCTTGGCATTGGCGGAATTGTAATCAATTTCGTAGGTTGGGGCACGTGAAAGGCGGTGTTACGATACCCCGATGATATGTTGGGTGATAAATTATAATGAAGCGCCAGGAGAGTTCTTAACCTAAACATAACCTAAATTTCACACCATGGGTAACCACAGGAATAATTCCCTTTTTTAAGGAAAAATGCCTATGGTTTGACCGGGAATCTAACCCGGGACCTCATGAACCGTAGTCAGGAACGCTGACCACTAGCCCATGAGGCTGATCGACACAAATAGTTTGGTATCATCTAATTCAGTACGTGTGAAAAAAACGGTACCAAAGACACCGACATGAGTTAAACACTTGATGTTCGAACATAATTCATGATACGTAACACTGTTAGACTTTTGAATAAAAATTGACATAAAACACAATTTATATCTGAGCTTATTTTTTAAGTTAAGTGTGACGAATAAGGCAATGCTAGTTGTTTATAATGAAGGAAGTAAGTCTCATAACAGTACATTACGATGCGAGGTTGGGAAGTGGTTTTTACAGAATCGAGGAAAAACACTTCACAAACGTGCTTTGTACATTTTTTTGGGCGATGCTGTTTTCAAAATAATAAATAATAGTAAAATAATAACAACTTTGTTGGAAATATTCGCGTTCATTGTAAACAATTGACTAACGTTAATAGTGTGGGCAATGTTTATTAGTTGAACAACAACAGGCCGTGACACCAATCAATGATAAAATTGCGACAAGCACTTATTTATTGTTTTGTATTGTTCAAATAAAGTTCAGTTCATTTAAAATACAGTGATTTGTTTCGTGTAACGTATATTAATACTACCGTTTGAATATTTTCTGTACGTCGTATACATACAGGACAGTGGATTTACTTCCCGCACGTAGATGTAATGTAATATTATAGTATAGTTATTTAGGTTGGCAACCCCTGAAATGTAGGAAGTTGAATTTTCAATAATGGTCCACATTGCTTGTGAGTACGACAAAACGCACTACCGCGCAAAAAAATGTATTGTTATGTGTAACAAGCACCTCGAAAATACGTAAAAAATTGATGGGGAAAATATTTGACTATGCTTTATTCCCTTTTTCCAGATTGTTTGTGTGGTATTGGTAGCAGTTTTTATTGCTGATACTGTGAATGGAGGAAGACTAGGCGGATTGTATGGTGCTCCAGCGTTTGGCGGAGGTTCTGGTGGATTCGGAGGTGGACACGGCGGTGGCGGTGGCGGTGGAGGTGGAGGTGGTGGTTTCGGTGGAGGATTTGGAGGACGTCCATCATCTCAATATGGTGCACCAGGTTTTGGAGGTGGTAGCGGAGGTTTTGGAGGTGGTAGCGGAGGTTTTGGAGGAGGATTTGGAGGAGGCAGTGGTGGCATGATGGCGGTCAGGTGAGACAAAACTAGACGATTAGCTAAATTTAACGAAAAAAGCTTTCTTGGGAAATAATTTGAACCTGGCTCCTATAGTATACCAGTAGTAGAGTGGTAACAGAGAGCTCTATAAGATATATAGGGCCTAACGATAAAAAAAATACTGTTACTACAATGGCATAGCCCGATGTTGAGCCAAGCCTCTCTTTTGTTACTAGACCACGTTAATTTAGTTACATTTATTTGCCCATATATGTCATGAATGGTATGTGGTCAACATACCGAGTCAATGAGACATCTATCAGGCAAATAAGATATTATTAGTTTGATGAGGTCGCTAAAGTTTGCTTAGAGGTTTTTTTTATTCATGCTAAAGGATCCTTTACGAACCTGGAAATCTTCAAACTCGGGAGCCACGACTTAAAGTATCTCCCCGAGGATTTGCTCTTTGGATTTTTCCATCCTAAAAAATCCATGTACCCCGAACGGATTAGAACTCGCGACACTCGGGACCAGAGGCAAGGAGTATAATCATTAGTCCACCTATAAAATATATTAATTTGATAATAAATAAAATATAATGGGCCTAATAACCAAAAAATATATAAATAACCTATTACCTTAAATATTTTTTACTATTGGCAGATGTTCACTCAAAAATCAGTTAGTTTTAAGCAGTACCCAAACGTAATTATTCAAATAACTGATATCTACATATACTTGATTTAACTTATGTCAGAGATGGTTATAATTACTTGTACGTTCCATCATTTATATTCCCGGGTGTGTTTATTATGTAACACAATATGCAGTTACGATAAAATCAGTATGTTTGCTAGTGTCACCATTCCATTTTGTGGTATTTCGACTTTCTCCAGATCATTGATATCTCCAAAGTGATAAAAAATATTGAAATATCTAAATCTTCTCTGAACGTTTATTTTATTTGTTGATTTTTACTGTTAAAACGATTTTGCAATTTTGGAAGCTCGGATGAGGTAGAATATGAAAGTGGAAGTATTATAGATGACTCGCATTGGTTGGCTACTCGGGCAGAACAGAGAGTTTCCTACAGTCTCCGCTTGTGAGCATCCGTAGGAAGTCGTAAATCTCTGGCCAATGACATTCTCGTTGTTTTTGTATCGATCTCAGGCATTTCACGTTCTTCTACTAGAGGTCCCGTTTTATATGAATGGAATTACTTGCATCTTGCCATGCATTCAAATGACAGTCTCGCGGGCCTGAATCACTGAAGTTATATTTCAGTCGTCGCGTCGTGACGAAATGGATGGGGTTTTTATTCCGACAACAAAGTGGAAACATTGTAATACACATATTTACTACAACAAACATTAGAGCAAAGTCGCATAATTACACTGTTGTGAAAACATTATATTTAGTTTCAAATCTGCAGTTTTATAATGATTCGAAAATTTGATTTTTTTGTACACCGTCGAAGTTCTTGCAAATGTTGTCTTATGCAGTGAAATTGTACCTCAGTGGTCTAGAAGTTACGTTCCCTGCCTCTGATTCCGAGGGTAGCAGGTTCAAAGAGTAGCAGGGACGATGTATTTTTTATGATGGAAAAATCCAAGGAACAAATCCTCCGAGAGGACTTAAAACTTGGGTCCCGATTACGATTACTTTCGAACTCGTTAAAGAACTTCAAATCTAAAATTGGAGCCTCTGACTAAATTTCAATCGCATTTTGCAATCCAAGTAATATTGTAGTTGCCTACTATTTCAGTCAATGAGCTAACCATTTGTCACTCGCTGACATTTGTAAGGAAAAAAGCATTATTAATTTTGTTTGGTTACGTAACTCCGCATGGAAGTGCCGGGTGCAGATGTACAAGTATAGACAGGCAATTAAATGTATGAATACATAATGTTTAACCATTCTATTAATAACAGTGCTTCATATTATCACTATTACCAACGAACCGACTTAAAAAACAGGGAATTCGTGTTATTGTTCAGTTTATTTTCTGCTGTCTATTCGGATATTTTTAAGAAAGGAATACTAAAATATACGAAAGATAATGTTACATAATTACTGAGAATGAAACGTGGTGACTTACATTAAGGGGAGAAAACAAGCCAAACAAATTCGAATATATATAATATTCTAAGGCGAATATTCGGTTCCCTAAGGTGCCCACGTCTAAAGTAGTCTTGGTGGAAAGGCCCTGCGGCTAGCCAAATTAATGACAAGCGGTGAGCGATTCCTTTTGGTTCTCCAGGATGTCCAAGAAAGGAGAACCCCGGGTTCCTGCTTAAGCATTGGCGTTCCCTAAGGTATGAGAGTGGAGAATGGAGCTACCCTCGTAAAGAGAAACATCGTAATTTTTATGTTCTTGTCCAAATATGCGATTTGAAAGGAAACCAGTTAGAACAGCAACAACTGAAGAATAAAAAAAAATAAAAAATGCACGTTACCGTAATTGTATGATAAATTGTAATAATCCGAAATGTAAGCACATTATATTTAAATAAAGAGAAGCCTGGATGCCCTCCCAATATAGAGTCATCCGAAAGCCAAACTTGGCAAGATCCCGTGTGATCGACTATTCCGATTGAGGTTTTAAGCGGTTTCCCTCAATCCAAAGAGCAAATGCTGGAATAGAACCCCAAAAGGTCCGCTTCCGACTTCACACTGCTAATTAACTTCAAATTTGAATTCAAACTTTAAACCGGGGCGAATCGTATTGCTTGTATTTGTCGACTGAACCGGGGTTATACATATTTAAGGGAGGACCAAACAATGGATCTCTCACCGCCAAACACTTACGTGATGGCCGAAAGAGCTTTCCATCTATCTATCTGTCCAAATACTGTCTGAGAGAGTGATGAAGTGGCAGGTCGCTGACGACTGAATGGGCCATTGATTGATCCTCCTGTACCAGTGGTTACAATGCTCGCCTCTGATTCTGAAGTTCGCGGGTTCAAACTCGGCTAGGGCCGAAGAATTATTTTGGAGGCGTAAAAATCCTAAGTATAGGTTTCTTTGCAAGCACATAAAATCATAAGCCTCGTGTCGTAGATTTACTGTCCGTAACAGTACCTAAATCCTGAATTAATAGATTTCTGAACAAAATTTGTCAGTCATTTCATGCCCAGATTTAAATGATGACTCCTAATGACCTGAAATGTTAAAGAGCGTCGTTAGATAGAAATGCTAACAGCCTATATCGAATAGATGACAGTATAGGCATATATGCTATTAATATGTTTCATTAAGAAACCCTTGTGTGAAATACCATTATCAAGGTGGGAAAATAATATTTGTATGGATCTTAGAAAATGGGTATCCGATATTCGAGCTGGACTCTGTTGGCTGAGAATGGGTATCAATTGAAGTCATAGGGCATTCTTGAGTGTTCTATAAGTCATAGAAATAGATGATCGGTTAGTCTTACCAATAAACAAATAGTATAAAGTTGGTAAACAAAATGTATCGTTAAAAACATTAAATGCCGTTAAGCTGTGTTATTGCTACTAATTTTATGGTGATTTAATTATGTTATAATTAACATAAAAGTACACTCAAATTTTAATTCTTAAAACCTAATTTTCAGTATATTTTAACAAAATAACTTTCAACCTCATGCTGAAATTTAGGCCTAAGTATGGCCTTTTCACCTTCAGTATGATGAAAATATTTCAATCACAGAATAACTTAAAATTTTCAGTATGTTTAATGAAACACATTAAGATAAATTTAAATTTCTTAGTTCCTGCATTTCTCTTCAACTCCTATGAATATTTAAATTTTGTCACTAATAACTAAATAGTTAACTCTGTGTAACTATCGAAATATATAAACTTTTGATTATATATTTCTTTTTGATCACATAAAGACATAGATGGTCTCACCGAAAAAATGATCACCTTAATCGAGGGCCTTCTCCGAGACAACACCAACATTAAGTCAAAACACACAATTCATACGGACATTCATACTAAACATGAATATGTTGACTAGATAACGTTGGGGGACCATTTGGGCCTTAAATATTCCAGACGTTTGTCTTAGATGTGAGGAAAAACTCCGAAAAAACTAATCACCCAAGAAACTTTTCTCGACTGGGAATCGAATTCGTGCCCACTTCGTACGAGGCAGCCACACTCCTCTCAGACCACAGCGGTAAACTAAATTCCGCATTTAACTTAAGTAGGAAAAATATCACAGAAATAGGAGTTTAAACTGTGGAAACATGAAAAGCTGGTGTCTGTAACTTTTACTTTCTAAATTATTCTTGTGAACATGTGCATTGTATTCCTGAGAACACTGACACTGTATCATCATTCAACATCATTATCCACAATAACAAACAAACGGCATTCAGCCAATTAGGCTGTTCAATTAACTTCTGATTTATCTCAAATAAACAATGAATTTTGATTCATGAAAGTTGCATTCTATTAAATAAACGCCAAGGAACTAGCAACGGAAGTGCACGTCAATGGAGATATATAAATTCCCATATAATTATAGAAATACATTACTAAATGGGAATCGTCCCTCAATTATTAAATGAGAAAAAATGAACTGATTGAATTCAAGTACCTATGAACGATAACAAAAGGAATGATTAAAAAACTTTGGTTAAATTCCGGAAACGCGCGATATTAAGCATTTCAGGATTCTTGTCATTCCAATTTTTCTAAAAAAAATTAAAATAATATATATATATATATATATATATATATATATATATAACAATAATTTATCATTACAGTTATATTATGTGAATGCGAAACTCTCTAAAAAAGGAGAACATATTACAAGTATTTGATAATAAAATTCTTCGGATTTCTCTTTGACCAAACAGAGACAAAGAGAGAGATAAATAGACGAAAGTATATATCAGAGAACTCCAAGATGTTGGGGAATCAGATAAGTCTCCTAGATGTCGAAGAGCATGACGTGGCACGAATGGGAGAGATTGAATGAAGGTAAAGAAACTGCTTGTAGGAAAACTAGAAAGAGAGCGCCCGCAGATAGGCGTAGAAAGAGAGAAGAGAATAATATTAACCATGATTTTAGCGACATGAATTTTCAGGGAATGATTCGAAAATATTAGCTCAGTATAGGGATATGTGAAACCTTAAATCAGCGCAACTATCAAACCTTGAGTTTGACACTGTCAGTGACTTAATGAATTAGTTTCATAAAAGCACAACGTATTAAATCAATCGTAATATAGTTCAATTAATAGTAGAATTAATAAGAATTCTAATGGGTTTAATTAAAACACTCATTTTTGTACAAAATAATATGATCTGTCTACAGTGGCGTACCGGCCCAATATTGGGCCTCAGCCTCTCCTTTATTAGGAGTTACTAGACCAAGTTAATTTAGTTACCCTTATTTCCCTAAAGAAGTCATGAATGGTATGCGGTCAACATACTGACCCAATGAGACATCCTGCAGGCAACTTACATATTACTACGATGAAGGAAATCGGCCTCTTCATTCAGACTTAAGGATCTTTTATGAGCCTGAAAATCTTGAGTCTCGGGACCCACGGCTTAAAGTCTCTCTCGGAGGACTTGTTCCTTGTATATTTCCATCCTAAAAAAATCCATCGACCCCGGCCGGGTTTGAACCTGCGACACTCGGGACCAGAGGTACGGAATATAACCACTAGTTCACCGCGCCCTACAAAATAGTGTGAGTGAAAATATCTTTTATAAGTAACAAATATTTGTGAAACGCATTTCGCAATAACATGTATGACTAACAATTTTCCTAGTGAATTGACAGTTACCATTATTGTTTAATTCACTTTATTAAATTGGCATAAATTGCCTAACATTACGATGTCGTAGTTCTTTACTTATCTTAGAAATTGTATCATCTCAACCCGAAAATGTGATCAACGAGCATTTTTTCTGGGATGTACATAAAATGCAATAAGTGTATAGAGAAATCTTATTACATGTGCAGAAAGTAGCAGGTACATAAGGCCAAATAAAATGCTACATTTTTCGATAAGTAACAGGCAACATGAGTGAAGAGAGGTATCGTTTAAGACTGATAATCAGGAGAGCTCTGGTTCAAACAATGGTGCTGATCAACCTGAAACTTTATTTTCATGTTTTTCCCTAATCGTCAAGCAAATGTTGGTTTATAATATTTTCATTACTATTATTAATTTCATCATAATCGCCAATTTACGGTATAATTTTTTAAAAAATCCGTAAACGTCTTCAGAAAATATACCACAAATACATACAGCGTTCTGAGTAGGCCTCCAATTAAATAAACTAGATACGATATTGTTTTAGATGTTATAGCGTCTATAAATAAGAATTACAAAAAAAAACGTGCACTGGGACCCATATTACTGCATTCTGCAATACTAGTATTTATTTCCTTAACAATAAGCTATTCTGCAGTGCGATGTCTAGAATGTGAATATTTTACCTCAAATGAGTTCCCTATTTGCGATAAAATTAAAGACAAATTAATAATATATACACAAGTTTAATTGAGTCTAAAATGTTGAAAATACTGCTTTCAACATTTTAAGCGCTTATCCTGTTGTCAAGAATTGCGTTATTTGCATGATATATATATATATATATATATTCTTCGTGGTAGACAGTCGGGCAGTTCTGCTCTCAGAATTCATCTTCCCATCGTCCCACATCTCTATAGCCTTGAGGTTCGTACAACAGTGCTTGTTATGTTAGCCTAGAAGAGTCCATTCTTAAAATATGTTCATGCCATTTTTGTTTATAGTTTTGTTTTTTTTACATTATTTTTTTTTAGTTCTTGCCTAATTGTTTCACTAGGAATATGGTCTCTTAAGAGTATATCCTGCAACGCATCTGAGGAACTTCATCTCTGATGTTTCTAGTAATCTTCTGTCTGATCTATTCATAGCCCAATTCTCTGATCCATATGTCACAATGGGAACTGCCATTACCTTATAAAACTTTAGCATTTTTTCTTATATATATATATATATATATATATATATATAGGCCTATTAGATTTTTTAATAATGGACTTTCTCCATGTATAAATCATTAGTGTAACTACTAAGAACATTTATGATGTGGTCAAAAGATTTAAGTATTTAGATTAATTTAAAAAGTTATTTATTGTTTCAATGAATTTCATTTATTTTAGGTGTACGCTCTTGATTTTGTATATAACCCTAGTTGTCAAGTCTTTCTTGTTCATTTGTAGCTTAAGGGTCGCGCCAAGCTGTTGTTCCTTATATTGGTTGAGCGGTTGCGGCTTTCCATTTATTCTCATCATTAAATTTAGAGGAATCTTCGTAGAATGTTTTTTCGTCTAGCATTGTATAAATACTTTCAATAAAAGTATTATTACTGCAATATAGCCGTCACAATTCACAACTTTTCAATAGTATATTTATTTATGTATCAACAACAGCAAGACACTCCATACTCACAAGTCAGATAGCTTAAATTTCGTAACCAATGCACAATTTAAATTTACAGAAATAAATATAATTATAAATACATTTTCCGGGCTGACCGACCTTGATCGATAATCGTTGTTGCGGCTACACGTTTCGTCTCCGGCTACGGGAAACAGTCACTGATGGTCTCTCCCACAGTTGGAGACGAAACATCTGGCCGCAAAAGGGATTTTATCGACCACGACCTATCAGCCCGGAAATTGTTCATCATTTTACAATCGGCCATGAAAGTCTTAATTGTATTATAAAATAAATAAAACTGTCGAAAACTAAAATAATAGAGAGTGAATAATAAAGTTTTGTTATGTTACAGCCTCAGCCATACAACTTCCAATATGCAGTAAGAGATGCTTATAGCGGCAACGATTACAAACAAGTTGAAAGCAGTGATGGTCGCAACGTGCAAGGCGAATACAGAGTCCTTCTGCCCGATGGCCGCAATCAGATCGTTAGATATACAGCTAATGATGCCGAGGGTTACAATGCCGATGTAAAATATGAAGGAGAGGCACAATATCCATCGGGAGGCGGCGGTGGTCGTGGAGGCTACGGCGGTGGTTCTGGAGGATTTGGAGGAGGACATGGTGGTTTTGGAGGTGGTTCAGGAGGATTTGGAGGTGGCCATGGTGGTTTCGGAGGTGGATCTGGGGGATTTAGAGGCGGTTCAGGGGGATTCGGAGGAGGTCATGGTGGAGGATCCAACACATACCTCCCGCCTAGCTACAAAAAATAAAAACTGTCTTACATATGAAACGAATGATTCTGTATATGCTAATTTATAATGACGTGAAAGTCCTTTTTTACCGCACGCTCTTTGTACAAACGGGTAGATCATTAACTTGAAATATTTTATAAAAAGTATTATATAAGTGATAACCATGATCTCTAACTCATAAGTCTGGACGTTCAATAAATAGTGGAAATATATTATAATTAAAAAATAATATTCTGGAATATTTTTGTAATAATTAGTGCCTACATTAATATAGTATAGCGTAGAACATGCAATATTAAACTTAATATATATTATAATTTACAAAATTAAATAATTGGCTTAAATATAAAACTACACCATCCTTTATTCGTTGAAAGTCCTATATACTGTATTTAGGTTTAGCTTTTATGATTTTCTTGTAAATTAGCATGATTTGTTTAGCATATTTTGATGTATAAATAAATATTTGTGATATATTTTATCTAGAATGAATGAATATTTGACTGAAACTGTAAGAATGTATACATATTTTATATCTATGAGTTTGTACTTCTATGTGAGATATCAGAGAATAAAAATTATTTTGATGTATAAAATTGTAATTATTTGTACTGACATTCCAAGTAAAGCGCAAGGAATGAAACAATATTATAGGATATTTTTATTTCCATTACACAAAATTAATTTATTTATGATTATCAGATATTGTGTTCATGTGAAGGTGATCGTTACAGGATCTGATAAAAAATAGGAATCAAAAACTAAATTATTCTGATTCAGGAATAGATACAATTTTTTTATAATAAAAATTCATACCGTAGATAAGATTATTTAGCATTGATTTATCACATTCTTCACCATAATGAAACATTTATCTTACTCATTGAATTTATAGCAGACATGAGGTTTAATGCATCTTCAATAAAAATGAGAAGTTGAAAAAGTTATAGCCGACTAGAAAAATTCTTAAAATTTAATAAACTGAAAAGTAAAATCAAGTATCATTGTTTAAACGAATTACTAAGGAATGATGTTATTAAGATCATTCTCATGAAAAAAATTAATATTCAAATATTCCTACTTAGAAGATACAGAAAATTATCACACACACACACAGACATATATACAATGACACCAATTGAAATAGAATACACAAGGAATACATATACCTATTACAACTAGTCACCTCCAAGCAGAATAAAGCAAATAAATTAAGAGGGGAATAACTGCAGACTGGAAAGTATTGTGGAACTGAAGTTCTTCTTACTAGAGAAATCCGTCAGCCGAAAATTTATATTCAAAATCTTGGAGTCATTCATATGTCCATTATTATTTTACGGTCGTCAGACGTGGTCAAAAGTAGGTAGACTTAAGAAAGCTATTCAATTATGCCAAAAAATGTATACTAGGCATCTCACTTAACGACAGGGTCTCAAATAAAAATTAAGCAGTCTCTCCAGTACTTCGAACATTATGGAAATAGCAACAACGCCAAAATGGAAATGGAGAAGACATGTGTAAATACTTCATCTGGAAAGATGGAAGCAAGCAGCTACGATATGGATCCATATAGAATAGATAGAATAGATTTATTTAGCTATGGGTCTATGGAGAAAATAGGACAAGGAAGACCAACTCGCAGATGAGCAGACATATTTAAAGCAAGAACAGAAAAGCAGTGGTTAAGATTGGCAGAAGTCAGAACACAGTGGAAAGAACTAGAAAAATAATTTAAATAGTATAAAATAGAAAAGAGAACAATGTCAAATTTAAATTAATGTTTAATTATAGTATGTTATTAGAGTGTGTAGTTATAGCACTAAGACAACTGTTACTTGGAATAACTCACAAATTAACCCATTACTATAAACAGGAGGTTTTTTATCCTTCACGGCACATCCAATGAGATATTCATTCATTCATTCATATATGCCGATTCACAGTCTGTACAGCAGATCGGATTTAGAGCGGGCAGATCAACTACTGATATTTTATCTTTGAGTTTGTTATTAGAGTATAAATTAAAAATACGGCAATAAATTAATTCATCTTAAATACAAATTGAACAGGCATGTGATAACTTACCCATATCTTACCTAGGGTAATATAATGCAAAAATTGTATATACGATTAATTTAATATATGTTACTCAGAAGCTATATACGAATAACACTTGCAGACTGAAACTAGGATAAAATTTGACAGAAGAATTTAAAACGACAAAAGACTGTACTATGGATTATCATACAAATTATTTAAAATTTACCTTGAGAGATTAATTGGCAACAAAACTGTAAACAATGAGAATACAAATTGATGATAACATTACATCTCCTTTATTTTGCAGATAACAGGTTAACAATGGTTAAAGATCAAGATAATTTGGCAATTCAGTATATGATCAGAAAACTCCAAGAATAGGCCTATTATGAAAAAAAGTGGATTATAAATTAATATAGTAAAATATGAACATTTAGTAGCAAGTTTTCAACTAACAATAATCGTACCTTATTATTACAATGTTAATATCATTGGTTACAATTTTGCCATTGCGAAAAAAGGTAAATTATAGGCTTCGAAAAATATAGATATTTATGGAGTTATATTTAACAAAGGAGACAGTAACGACCAGGAAATTACAAGTAGATTAAATAAAAGTAGAAATTTTAACAATATTTTTAAAATCTATCTTATGCTACAAAAATAGGAAAAGTACAAAAATGCATATATGCATAAGCATTGTTTTATAGTATATGAATCAGAAGTACCAGAATGTAAAAATGTATTAAGGAAGAACCTTCTGGCAACCGACATGGATTTTTTAAGATTATGTTATAGAAAAACAAGATTAGATAAAATACCAAACATACATATAAGAGAAGCTATGGGAGGAAATAGGCATTAATAATGGAATACAGATGCGGCAGTTAAAGTTATATTGGCACATGGTTAGGATGGACAACACAAGATGGCCAAAGTAGATCTTAGAATGGATATTACTAGAGAAAAAGATCTAGGGAGACCTAACCACAGTTAAAAGAATGATGTCCAGGAAGCAAATAAATTGGAACAAAAATACGGCTTAGACAGAAATAAAGGTAATTGGTAACAGAGAAATATCTAAATAACTAACTCACTAGCACTAACGAACCAACTGCGCGAGCAAAAGCTCTCAATACATCTCTATCCTAAGCTAACTCTTTCCAGTAATCCCCGTACAATCTACTTCCCTCAAATCATGTTTAATGTTATTCTCCAACCTAATTCTTGGTCTATCAACTAGGCGTTTTCCTTCTGGTTTTCCTACAAGAAGCTTTCATTCCCCATTCATGCCACGGCCTGCCCATCACATTCTACGAGACTTGATTGTTCTTATAATATCTGGTTACCTATAAAGATCATGTAGCTCATTGCTATATAAGTCTTCTCCATTCGCATGTCTGTTCATCTCTCCTTGGTTTAAACATTTTGCTAAGAACCTTCTCCTGGCCATCTAACTTCCTGTAAAGCGACTATATCCTAAGGGTGATATATCTAATTCCTGCGATTGTATTTGTAGTGCCCCACTACTATATAATATCGTAACATTCCATGTTCCTCTGTTTGAACCTTTGGCATGAATTCCTTGAAGTAGTCCCCTCCCGGAGAACGAGAAGCAGACATATAAATAACGCCCATTGTTCATTACATATAGCAATATAGATAAGACTGACTTCATCATGTGAAAGAATAAAATATACCAGAATGCCCCAACAGATACTTCACTACATACCACAGAGAAAGAGGCCTACTAGAAAACCTCACAAGAGGTGACTGCAGATCGTTTTTCGCTAGCTGTAACAATTTGTAAAATAATACACCATCATTATCCTTCAAGTAGTAGGTATAATGGGGTGTTATGGTCTCCAACCACCTCTTGTGAGGTCTTCCAATTAGCCTCTTTCCCTGCGGTATGAATTGAAGCTTCTGTTATGGTATTCTGGTATGTTTCATTCTTTCACTTATTGAAGCCAGTCTCGTCTATATTGCTGTACCTAATGAAAAAAGGGTTCAATTTTTAATTCTTCTCCAATGTTAATATTTCTCTTATGATCCAGAAGACATTATCTAGACGTTTTTCGTAGAAATTTGATTTATACAGTTCTCCCTTAAATTGGCAAAACAGTAATTTCTGGTATCAGTTAATTAAATGTAGCTAACCGCACTGAAAACGAAATCGTTCATAACGGTTATTATTAGGTATATTATGTAATTCCACGCACATTTAAGTAATTTCTTATCGTTCCTCTGTTTTATTACAACTATTAGATAAATTAAAACAATTGATGTATCCTGTTGGATACTTTGTGAATTTAAGGGTTAATAACCGACGTTAGTCTTGGAGTATAATGGCCCAGGCCACACTTTCATAACTGAGAATTGAATGTGACATAATTTTATATAATTTAAGTCCTATACGGTTTTGAAGGTTTGTAACTGGAAATACTTGGTTGTTGATACTCAATAACCTAATTTTGCATAGATTTTATTAGAAATATCACATTCTTCAACAAATTTTAATGTGTAAACTTGAATGATTAAAGAAACTGTCCTGTTCCAGCATGAAATTGTCACATTATTGATGCAAACCTTACATCTCACAGGCTACTTCCCTTAAAACACATTTTTTTGTGGAATAACTCTAACGCGACTTATGGAATCAATAAAATTAAAGTCGAGTTATTTAACCAGAAAATTCTGACGTATGTAAATCAATCTGAAGCAAAAATTTAAAAATCGTTCTAGCGATCTCCATGATTGGTTATTTCGCATATAAACTATATATGTATACGTCAATCACAATAGCGAACTCATAAGTACATTACCGCTGACATAAGCTCTCCATATATTCCTATGCTGAGCTCATGTTTTTCCAATCATATCCTGCATAATCTACTTCTCTCAAATCGTGGTTAACATTGTTCTCCCACCTCATTATTGGCCTGCTTGAGCGCTTTCCATCTGGTTTTCAATAAGAAGCTTCTATGCCCCTCCTTCATTCCTTATCCGTGCCACATATCCTGTCCAACGCGTCAAAAAGATTTATATTTTCTTGTTGTATCAGGTTTCCCATATAAAATATATATGTTTTTGTTCAATGCCATCTGTTTGTCATTCGCCATTTCAGGCATGCTCTCCTGACATTGGCGTATTGCAACCCATTTCTGAGGTTGGGGCGCTTGGAAGGCGGGGTTACGCTGCTCCAATGATGTGATGGGTGATGACGATGTGTATTGATGCGCCAGGAGAGGCCTTAAACCTAAACTTAATCTAATGAGGTGAATATGATATTGATGACAATGTTGGACAGATAATGTTCGGGGACTGTTTGGCCCTTAAAGTATCCTGATATTTGTCTCACTGATAAGGAAAAACCCCGAAAAAAACCTCATCCAGGAAACTTGTCATGAGCGGAGATCGAACTCTGGCCCGCTGTGACAAGGCAGCACACTACCTTGAGACCACAGCAGTGGATCTTCAAGGTATGCGCCTATTGGCCTGTTCCCCTCCCCGCTATACAATATATTACAGGTCAACCTTCTAACGCCGTTTCGGTCTTCCTACATTTCTTCGGCCTTCAGGTCTATAATAAAATATCCGTTACGATAAACGATTATACTTTGTATATGTTCAAACCATTTATATTTATTTCTGTACATTCTCTCGTTTATACATGTATTATATACTTGTAATTCTTCTCTGATATCTTGACTTCTCTTGTGATGTTTTTAATATATATATATACATATATATACACCCATACACACAATGTAATTAACAATAGACTGTTTAATTTCGTAAATCATCAATTTCTGATTTTTTCTCGTTTACACTGTTCTTCCTTCTTGTTTTACCTTTTTGCTAACTTTCTTTTATTCTCACATGTAGACACAAATATATGAGACACACCCAGACTCAAGGTGGAGATTTAAAATCCTCTGTTCCTCCGGGAATCGAACCCGGGTCGCCAGAGAGGAAGTTAGGGACTCTACTAACTACGCCACGGCGACGGACAGCTATGATAAAACAATATGAACGAAGATAGTTCACCCATATAGGTGTACTGATTCTAAATTAGATTGAATATTTCTGGGATAAAGTCACGAATTACAGACAGAAATGGATTAATCAAATGGATGAAATGAGTAAGGAGAGATATCCATTGTTAGCAAGAAATTATCAAGCAAGAGGAAGGCGTGATGTTGGAAGACCTAGAAGACGTTGGGCTGATGCATTATGAAGTCGGAACGGGCAATTGCCTAGTCCCTGGAGTGATGATGATGATGATATTTCTGGGATGGGTCTTAAAGTTTCAAAATGGTCTTATATTAACTTTAAAAGAACTGGTGAATAATTCGCCACTGTATAAGGTCCACGAAAAATTTCAAAACTTTTGCACTTATCAGAATATTTTTATCGCATATTTTTACTTACCTGATCATTCGCACGGAAGTGGGTATCACTTGAAATGAACGTATCTGTCTTTTGACAGTCTTTATAATTTTAATTAAAACGCACTTTTTCTTGACCCAATCGAAGGCATCACACATTGCCGCTTCTGTCTTTGTGTCTATGCTATCTCATATTTATCAAATTCACCACGTGTTTGTACTGGTATCCATTTTAAAAATATGTTTGCATTACGTGCTTACTCAGATGTGTTTTATGAACTTCGGTATAACTGCAAAATACGTATAAATGCATTCCGTACAAGTAAGGTTTAATTTTGTAACTTTTCATTTACAGTTAGCCGGGACTTATAAACTTTACATATAAAACCTAGTTTCGCTGAAATGAGTTACACATAAAGCATGTTCAGTTGTATGTATTATATATATATATAAACCCGGCCGGGGTTAATGGATTTTTTAGAATGGAAAACTCCAAGGAGCAAGTCCTCCAGGAGGGTCTTTAAACCGTGGGTCCCGAGTATTAAGATTTTCAGGCTCGTAAAAATTCCTTAAGCATGAATAAAAAAGGCCTCTAAGCAAAATTTACCGAATTTTCCCGTCCTAGTACTACCTTGGTTTCCTAGATGTCAGTATGAGCGGAACGCTGAACACGGGCCACTCCAATGGCATCTATACAAAAACAAATGTAACTAAATTAGTATGGTTAAATTTCTTCCCTGTAGGGGGAGAACGCCTAAATCTCGTTGAGGGAAACAAGGGCTTACAAGAAGAAGATATATATATACAGGGAGGGAGGGAGAGAGGGAGGGAGGGAGAGAGGGAGGGAGGGAGAGAGAGAGAGAGAGAGAGAGAGAGGGAGAGAGAGAGAGAGAGAGAGGGAGGGAGAGAGAGAGAGAGAGAGAGGGAGGGGAGAGAGAGAGGGAGGAGAGAGGGGAGAGAGAGGGGAGAGAGAGAGAGAGAGGGGGGAGAGGAGAGAGAGAGAGAGAGAGAGGAGAGAGAGGGGAGAGAGTGAGAGAGTGAGAGAGAGAGGGAGGGAGGGATGAAGAGAGGGGGAGGGAGAGAGGGAGGGAGAGAGAGGGAGAGAGGGAGGGAGGGAGAGAGGGAGGGAGAGATGGAGGGAGAGAGGGAGGGAGGGAGGGAGAGAGTGAGAGAGAGGGGGAGAGTGAGAGGGAGAGGGAGAGAGTGAGAGAGAGAGGGAGAGAGTGAGAGAGAGGGAGAATGAGAGTGAGAGGGAGAGAGAGAGGGAGAGTGAGAGTGAGAGGGAGAGAGAGAGGAGAGAGAGAGAGAGAGGGAGATTAGGGTGGAGAGGAGAGGGAGAGGGGAGAGAGTGAGAGGAGAGAGAGAGGGAGGAGAGAGTGAGAGAGAGAGAGGGGGAGAGAGTGAGAGAGAGTGAGGGAGAGGGAGGGAGAGAGGGTGAGAGAGAGTGAGAGAGTGAGGAGGGTGGGAGGGATGGATGGGGAGAGAGTGAGAGAGAGGGTGGGAGGGATGGAGGGGGAGAGATTGAGTGAGAGAGAGGGAGGGAGGGAGAGAGATAGAGAGAGTGATGGAGAGAGGGAGGGAGAGAGAGAGAGAGAGCGAGCATTTAGTATATGGTATTATGAGTGTAATGCAGTAATTGTTTTATATTATTTATATTATATATTTTATATATATATATATATATATATATATATATTTATATATATTTGCCAAAAATGTAATTTACTATCTTTTATACGAGCACCTCATTTATTGATAAATGTTTTGTCTCTCAGCGAGACTTAGGCGATCTCCCCTAACAGGGAAGAAATTCAACTGTACTAATTTAGTTACACTTTTATTCGGATAGATGTCATTGAGTGGTCCGGTGTCAGAGTTCGGCCTGATAGTGACATTTAGGAAACAAAGGTAGTACCAGAATAGGAATATTTCGTAAATTTTGCACAGATACCTTTTTATTCAGGCTTTTCGTTCTTTTACGGCTTACTGTCCCTCTCGGAAGACTTGCTTTTTGTATTTTTTCATCTGAAAAATAATCCATCGACCCCAGCCAAATTTAAACCCGCGATTTTTGGGAAATGTTAAAATACTTTTAAAAAATGAACATAAGCTAACAACACTGGAGAATCACACGATACATGCTAAAACGTAAGAACAATCAGATGTATAAAAATAAACTGTAAAACATTAACCAGGATTAGTCATATTTATTGGAACTGGAGGTTCAGTAATACAAGTAATTCTGCATGAAAATTAAGTTATAGAGCAGTGTGTAGCTCAAATTATTGGATAAGATCGCCAGAAGGAAAATAGGATAACGTATTTACAGGATGCAAGGAGATAGGTTTGTGAATATTGTAAAAGTCAATTCTCTGTAAGGGTGGAGGAGCCAAGAGATACCACATAAAATGTTGGACTCATGTCTTGAATAAACATACTTGGTTACCTATGCTCAAGAAAGAAGAAGCAGAAACTTTCTTCGGCCTATATAAGTTTAATTAAGGTATATTTATTATCGCCTAATAATTGATTTTGATAAAATTTCATGTGAATTTTTTTCAGTTATCAGAATATTAAATAATTTATTCTGAATGCTTCATAAATGATTTCTTGTAAGACACTGACCAATACTATCAAAGTGTAAAAATAATGTATAAGAACATGTATTCCATACTATGTCTCATTCTTTTCAACAAATTTACGATTTTTATAAGTAGCCCGAAAATAGGACATTATAGTACCGTGCACTGTTTATCCAGAAAAAATGGAGTACACTTTCACAACGTATGAATAATCCGTGGAAAACTTATTAAATAATAGCTATTACAAGTAAAATTAACAATTTTCCTTATTTCACTGTATATTATTTTATGGTAAAGGAGTAAAAATGCGCAATATATATATATATATATATATATATATATATATATATATATATAGAGGCAAAATTTGTTTTCAAATTATTTTATCATATTTAGAACGTTAATTCAACTTGGCCAGTTTCCAATTTCCCCCGCAACGAGGATAAACATTATTATTAAGAAACACGTGTGACATAATGAATTCTAACTAAAATAAGTCAATTTTAACCATTTATTATTATAAAATGTTAGAATAAAACACTAGAAAACTAAAAAAAAAAAGAATGTACGTATTTAATTTAAATTAATATTGTCTATCACATTAAATCGAAGGACTGATGGTTCAGTCAATTACACTATGGAGAATGTTGGTTCTTTCATTACTGAAGTCCTTTTGTTTTACAAAACTGAAATAATGACCTAAGCAAACTTTATTATGGACGTGGTTAAGAAAAAATCATGGAATGTAAGCACATAATATATGTCAGTGATCATACGCTAAAATAAATTTCAAACTGCAAGTATACCACTTCTGATTTACTTACTATCATAACCTCCTGATTATATTTTTCGCTCTTTTTCGAAGGTAGAATACCTTATTCTCTTCTTTTTTTTTGTATCTTTCTTTGGACTTACTTGATAATAATTCTCCCATCGCTTCATTTCATATTTCAAGATATTTCGTTTAATAGTTTATATTCATCCTGTCTCATCCACAATAGATACAGGGCTTCCAATAGTTCCTAAATCATTACTAAGCACTGCCTGATAACGAGCGTAATTTGTCTACTAACTTCAGCAATACATAAGTATCTAATTGATATGTATTTAGTCATTAAAATAGCAAAATTCAATTCACTGACACTACCGAACCCGGAGGTTTATGGCCGTGCAGACATAAGCTCTCCATACATCCCTATTCAGAGTTAATGCATTTCAGTTATTTCTTGCATAATTTACCTCCCTCAAATCATGGTTAATATTAATATTCCACTTCAAGATTCATCTACTATTGTGCGCTTTACCTCTGGCTTTCTTACAAGAAGTTCCCACGTCCTTCTTTGATTCACTATTCGTGCCACATGCCATGCACATCGCAGTTTACGAGACTTTACTATTCTTATTATGTCTGATTTTCCATAAAGATCATGTACCTCATAATCGTGTAGTGTTTTCTATTTATCTTTCTGTTCATCTCTCTTTGGTTCTAAAATTTTCCCAACTACTTTATTGATAAATATTAGTAATATTTTCAAGATACCATATTTCTCGCCGATATAGTATAGCATGAACACTAGCCATTCATATTCTTTTAACATTTCTTTAGAGGAAATGATACAAGAGTCCCTGTAATGCATGATAGAATGGATTGAAAACAATTTAGGAATTAAGTAATCAATTGATTTGGCGTTTACTTGATGAAAATCCACATTTATTTAATTAAATAAAAATAAAACTTAACTTTTTATATGATTTTCACATTTATTACAATATAAATTTGTAACAGCTGTTTCGGTACTTTATACATTCTTCAGACATGATTACAAATGCATGAATTTTGTCATTATATATACTCCAGTACATAAGAACTGTAACTATGCAACTGAATGTAAACAAACTTGTTATTAAAATTTTAAAGTTTTACATGTTTGTGACAAAGGGGAAAAAATAGATCTTTTAGAAATTGTAGAGATAAATAAATTGAAGAATAGCAATAGGCTGTTAAATTTCCTACTAGAAATGAATCTCCTCTTTTAAATTTATAATAGAGACTGCTTATTATTAAAAAAAATGTTTGTTTACATTCAGTTGCATGGTTACAGTTCTTATGTACTGGAGTTTATATATAATAAAATTCATTCATTTGTAATTATGTCTGTAGAAGGTACAAGTACCGAAACAGCTTTTACAAATTTATATTGTAACAATCATGAAAATCATTTAAAATTTCAAGTTTTATTTTTATTTAATTAAATAATTTTAGGAATTACTTTCGATTTTCTGGCCTCATTAATGTAAATCCATAAACAAAATTTGCAATCGTAACATAAATAACTATTCTTATAACGAATAACGCCTGAAAAAGGCACTTATCACCCGAGGTAGGTAAACTTTAATTACATTCTCATTTACAAACACTTGGAAATGAAAGATTTTGAACCATTTCTCTTTGTAACAACACTTCCACATTCATTAACTTCAGGACATGTTTACACTTCATTCTGCTAATTACTGGTGAGAACTTTCTTCTACACTTTTACACACAAAAAAACGTACTAACATTTTGCAGTTATTTAACTTCAACTCTCTTACTTCCAACTGAGCGTTCTAAACTTGGAGAACCACATTAAATTAGTCATGGACGTAATTTATTTGTTGTTGCTTCCATTCTCCTCGATAGTTGGCTACATTTGTCAAGAAATTAAGCGATACATAACCATTTGTTTAAGATACATTCATCTTTTCTCCTCAATTTTTATTTCCTTTTTCATGATAATTGCTGTACTTTCTTTAACCTCAATGAATTATACTACCAGCTTATTCTACCGGGATAAGGAAATAGCAACTTTGCTCTTGGACACTTGTTACACAGTTTGTATAGAGTGAATGTATATTGCATTTGCGCACAAAAACACTGAAATTCTGTTCAAGGAAACATTTAATGGAATCACGTCTTCATGTGGCACTTGGTCGATATTCTAACTTCCTGACGCACGATATCATTTTATGTGCCATTACATAGAAATAAATAATAATAATAATAAATAATAATAATAATACAAATAATAATTAATACTAATAATTATTATTATTATTACTATGACTATTATTATTCTTACTATTATTATTCTTACTATTATTATTATTATTATTATTATTATTATTATTATTATTATTATTATTATTATTATTATTATTATTATTATTATTATTATTGTGGAAGCTTCTTGTAGGAAAGCCAGAGGGAAGACGTCCAGTTGGTAGACCAAGAATGAGGTGGGAGAATAACATTAACTATGATTTGAGGGAAGTAGATTATACAGGGAATGATTGGAAAGCATTAGCTCAGGATAGGGATGTATGGAGAGCTTATGTCCGCGCGGCCATGAACCTACGGGTTCGATAGTGCCAGTGAGTGAGTAAGTAAGTATTATTATTGTCATCATCCGGTATCATGGCAGCTTCCGCCGTCTTCCGGAAACCAAACGCCATTCCTCTCTATCCATCCATTGATCTTCCTCCATTCCTCTGATATTCATAGCTGCTTGTACCCATTCTATCCAAGTTTTCTTCGGTCTTCCTCTCTTCCTCCTTTCCATTGGGATCCATTATTTTTATTATTATTATTATTATTATTATTATTATTATTATTATTATTATTATTATTATTATTATTATTATCGGTATATGTAATCCTTTGAGCTGGTAACTCATTTGGGATGGTCCTTGCGTAGTCAAAAAAATTATGTATGTGAATCATAGTTGGATCCATAGTAGTATGTGATCCCGACAGGTTGTGTCTAGGGCTGTAAGGCACGTATGGAGAGTGGCACGTAAAAGTGCCTATAAGATGAGAGGTTAAACTGCGTTAATGAAATGGAATATGCAATCCTAAAAAAACATACTTTTCATTATATCAATTTAAGTTTTTTTTTTACTCTCGTTTAATATCAACATATTTTTCTTCTATTCTTTATGGGCAATCTACAGACATATATATCTTCCAAGTACAATGTAGCATTTTTTGCCTGAATAAACAACTTCTAATATTATTAACAGGATCATTCTCACCTTTATTTATGTTTAGAATAAATTGTAACATATATTCTATTGTGAAATTATGTAAGATATATAAATTATTTTTAAATTTGCTGTAAAGTATTAACTTACAAATATATTCGGAAATATGAAACGAAATGGGGTTTGAAAATAAAAAAACAGAGTATTTAACAAATGACCCAGATGAATTATATATTGAAAGGGTAAAGATAAAGAAGAGCGATAGTTTCTGTTATTTGGGATCAATTATAGAAAAAGACGATCACCAAATAAAGAAATAGCAAAAAGGATCAGTAATGGAAGAAACCCCATAGGAATGTTAAACTATATACTTTGGAGTAAAATCATAATTAACAGAACAAAACAAGTAATTTATAAGTCCATACTAGAAATATATGTTATATGGATCCGAAGTTTGGACAATGACAACAACGTGTCAACAGAATAACTGCAGTAGAAATTGATTTTAGGAGAAGAGCTGCAGAAAATCTCTACTGGAAAGAATTAGAAATACAGAAATTAGATAATGGATGAATGAGAAAGAGGCATAAAGGATTATATTGAACACAGAAGGCTAAAATGGTATGGACACATAAGAAGAATGCAGGATGGAAGTCTACCAAAGACTGTCTAGACATGAAAAATTGAAAGAAGGAGCAGAAAAGGAAGACTAAGACCAACCTGGAAGATAGCATTCAGAATTCAATGAGGAAATTTGGTGTAACAGATGAAGACACAGAGAACATTGGAGAGCTTTAATTAAGGGAAATTTGTGAATGTTTGTTACAAACGGATAGTCTGTAAGTCCATAGTCATTTATGTATTTCTTTAAAACTCATTAATTACTACGATTGGTTGGAGAAAACCCTCAATAATGAGGAAAATTCTCAAAATCAATGAATAAACATATTAGGAATTTCTTTCATAATTTTTATGTCACATGTTTTTAAATACGTGATGTTTGACAATATATTCAGAATTAGCTCATGATTTATTATTCAAAAGAAGATCCTAACAGACATATTAAACCATATTAATTATTCTAAAGGCTATTTAATTGAAATTAACATGGAAATTATCGTGCTTTTAAGCATATATATACGAGATACAATTATGATGAATCAAATTGAATAATTGAACAGAGGAAGATGTGTCATATACTATCTGCAGGCCATTATGTTAAATGACACATTCCTCATGTTTATATTCCTCGTCTTGTATAAATTAAATGAATGCGAAATTTCACAGCCTAATATCAGTGTTGGGGTATTATTAGCATTACGTACTGCATTTAAACAAACTCATCAACAAGACGACCTCAATTTATTCAAGCCTCAGGTTTACAGACACTCCAGATACGAGCATTACGTTTAATTCAACTGCCACTTTAATCACTCAGCCAATTTCTCACACAAATATATCTACACTATACACTCCCAGGTCTCTTTACGCCCCAGCAACAGTATAATTAAACCTTCACATCTTCTTCAGCAAATTATTATTTAAAAAGTATAATATTTCTATGAGCTTAAACTAATTATGTATAACAATAAATAAAAACAAGATTAATAATTAATTCCATTCCATTAACTCGCTTTAACCTCTCACCTTATAGGTACTTTCATGTGTCAAATGCCATCCGGACCGTACAGTGGCACGGCCTAACGGGAGAGGGATTTTAACTATAGATCACACACATATACGTTTCTGACCACACAGGACATGTAGGGCCTCCCAGAATGAGTGATCAGCTCAATGGCAGGACCTCGTCAGAGACAACACAACATTTAGACTAAACACGCCATCACACACATATCTATACTAAACATTGCGAATTATGTTCAGGGGCCGCTTGAACCTTAAAGTTTCCTAGAATTTTGTCTTACAGGTAAGGAAAAACCCCGAAAAAACCCTCACTCAGGAATCTTCTCCCGAGCGGAGATCGAACCCGGACCCGCTGCGTACGAGGCAGTGACATTGCCCTGAGACCACAGTGGTGAACAATTAAATACATACATATAAAATATATTCTATTTGTATTTACATCCAATACCATAGTAATACACATCATTAAAATTTGAAAACAAGGTCTGAATTTAATTAAGTTCACTATTTTCAAATAGAGAAGTAAAATTTTAGACAATAATAAAAAAATACTCGGTACATTCCCTGTCATTAAATAATAAATAGAGAATAAATAAGAAGAGTTGGGCGACCTTAATAAGGGAGTTCTGATGCTAGAAGCATGGAAATCCATAACTATTTACCATAGCATTGGAACTAAAAGGTGGAGGAAGTTTCTTGAGGAGTTCAAGTTTCCACTATGAGATATAGTGCAATAGAATAAATATAAGGAGGAGGAGAAACAATAATTGTATTTAATTTTCGACTACAATATTTTAATAAATTTCAGAATAAGGGAAAATTTAATCCTTTGAAATAATATTACAATTATATTGAACAGTTGTTAGGGTTTCATGTAAAAATTAATTTAGTTTCCATTTGTATTAATCCTATACAAAGCAAATATTTTTTCAATAATAGTGAACATTTCAGGAGGTTATTTTCAAAACGTCAGTTGTTCATTTTGATACTTTTTATGGTAGTAATGCAAGACTCCTATTTTGCTGTAAACAATAGTCAGTTTTCACACGTAGACTTTCACGGCCGGAGTTGCTATGATGATCTTGAAGAAGATTTTCGGGCTGTAGGCCGTGGTCGTGAGGCTTGTAGTTCCCCGACGTTTCGTCAGAGACTGCGTCTGGCATCCTCAAGGGTTGTCTTGAGACTGGCAATTCTGACTGATGACTGATTGTTGACGGTGACGTTGCACCGTCCAGTGTGCTGCATACTGTTCCCCACTGGGATAAACTTGGCAGCAAATTCCTTTTTGGCTATCGAGTAGTGGTTGTGGATTATGTAACCTCAGCCTTTGGTGACAATGTATTTTATCTAACAGGTCTATACCAGAATAATAGTGCAAACCACTCTACTTGTAAGAAGGCATCATAAACTACGCCGCCGGCAAGCAGAGAGTCCGAAAGCCGGACAGCGTAGAGTGACCCACACTTCTCAAAGCGAGCGGTCTCGCACTATTATGTGGATGGTCTCTCCTTTTGAGGTTAACCTGTAAAACACAGGTTAACCAGTCGGCTCATGAAGATGAAACGCTCCATGGGACTAGACAGTTCAGCCAATAAAGGCTGAACGTCCCGGAGAATTTCCTCCCCACGAGCACTTAAGCTACCTATTAGCATTTGCTGGCCCTTTACTTTAGCAGTGCTATTCTCTTGTGTTGTTCTGGAAGCAGTACCAGTCTGTAGAGCTTGGGTGAAGGAAACTCTTGGATCGACCTTCACAGAAGTGAAGGTCTTTCTTTGAGTTGTAGTTATAGTTGGATTTGGAACAGGATCACTTGTGGATTGTTTCTCTTTTGGATTAGGGATGGGTTTAGCTACCCTGCTATAAGCTTCAAGGGCCGCCTTGAAAGCAGGGCAGCCTCTATAGGACGCCGGGTGACCGGACTCCTAGCAATTTGCACATTTTAGCAAAGTTGTGTCTCTCCGCGCTTCGGCCTTTAGGATACAGTCCTTGTGCCCGTGAGGCCCAGCGCAGATAACACAGCGAGGAGCCCGATTACAGGCAGGAGGAAAGGTATGATTAAATGACTGGCACCGGTAACACTGCTTAAGTCCAGCCCTAGGTCTATATGGTTCTATGGCTACAACAGTGTATAAGAGACGCTTTAGATCATAAATTTCCAACGCTTTACTATTGCGTTCTAATTCCAATATATAGATGGGAAGGGGTATGGCCAAATTATTTTCGGTTTTTATAATCTGCTTTACATCTTTAACTGGGAAACCCAACGCGAGGATTTCCTCTTTAATTTCGTCTGGGTCTACAGTTGCCGGCAGTCTCTTTAACACCACCTTCAAAGGAAGATCTCTCTTCAGTTGAAAAGTATAGTATTCCCTATTTAGGGAATTAAAATACTCCTTCAACTTGAAGAAATCCTCCAATGAACGTGCATAATAGCGTATTCCTTCAGGAATACTAACACACTTTAGTTGGTCGCCAATTAGTGATTTCAACTCTTTATTTATTCGGAACAAATTCCCGTGACCAATAATAGTAATTGGTGGGGGTCTTTGCTCCGATTGGACACCATTACCTGAAGGAATAGCAGTAGGTGTAGCCATAGTAGGACCAGTAGCTTGAGGAGGGACCATCTCTGAGGATGTTCCTGCAGTGGAATTTGGAATGTCAGTTAAAACTGAAAATTTATTGTTAATAGGCACTGCTGGAACCTCAACTCGTGATTCCTGCGACTCTGTAGATCGATTGTCTGGATGTATAGGTACAAATTCTTTAGTGGGTTTGACCAGTAGTATGGGTTCTTTTGGTTTAGAAGAATCAACTTTTGTTTTCTTTACGACTAATGTCGGTACTTTTTCTTTTTTCTTTCTGTTTTTCCTTTTTGGAGATTTTCCACTAGCAGTTGACTGGTCGTCAGTGAGCATTTGCTCCTCAGTGGTCATCTGCTCACTGGTGTCCATATCGCTGCTAGTTGAAGGTATGTTGCTCTTTTCTTTGCGATTCACGGAGGAATAGAAGAGCGCAGTAGTGCGAATCTCTAATAAATCTCCTTTGAGTTCGTTAAGCATAGCTTCAAACGTTTGTTGGCCTGGTTCATTATCCTTTATCAATTGATTCAATCGATCCAACGCAGAAGACGTGAAATCACGAGCTTCTTCAGACCTTTCATAGTCTGGGAAAGTACCCATGAAATTTATGACCAATAAGAAAGTTCCACTAAGAGTGGACAGCAATTCTTTTAATTCGGGTTTTTTGTCATATCCATACTTGTGGACAAATCTTTCAAATTTATTCGCGGAGTCTTCCCAGAGTATGAGAGGTCCGACATCCTCACTTACTGGATCCATAGACCCGTCAGACTTTGGCATAGCAGCCATTGTGCTTGGTAATACCAAGTCTTAGTTCTGGACACTATACACAAAAGCACTAAACACTTGTCACCAAGGAATAAGATTAAATATCACAATAATAATTATTGTATCCACTCCACTTACCTTGATAGCACTTCACTCGATTTTTATACACAAAACACAAAAGAACACAAGGATCAGCCCGTGTTAGGGCCACGCCCTAACAAGGAATTTGCTAACCAGCTGTAGAATCCGCGGATGTGATTGGCCGAGACGAAAACTGAAAAAATTGATGCGGCCAATCGCAGCACACGAAGGACTACAAGTCAAAACGTCAACAACTTATTGATAGTCGTTTGCAGTACTACGTCTAGGATGCCGTGATGAACTGCAGCAGATGTACAATGTAGGCAGGATCAATTGCGGTATGAAGTATCATTAACCATAGTAGCATGATGTTTCCAGTACCAGCTCTGATTCCAGTATGATGGCAATTCTGTCCGCTGTCTGTCTTATTTATACGTTCACCGCGATGTGTTCGTAAGTTGTATCTGCCTTCTGATTGGTCAGCGTTAGGGACTTCCATTGCTCCAATGACATTGCTGTTTGATGGTCTAGTCGACTGTACGTTATACCTGTCTTCTGATTGGTCAGCGGTAGGGACTTCCATTGTTCCACTGAGATTGTTGTTTGATAGTTTAGTCGACTGTGCTTGTAGAGGTTTACATTTTGCGTTTTTTAGAACGGGTATCCATACTTTGTTGACTTTTAATGATTCTTCTTTTCCGTTGAAACTGTTTTTATGTTTGAATATTTCGATGGCTTCTCGTTGTAGACGGGTAAAATAGTGTGTGCAGTTAGATAATATGTCTGTATTCTGGCATTGTACCCTGTGGCCCTCAAGTAAAGAGTGTTCTGCTACTGCCGACTTATCCATTTGTTTAAGACGACTGTATCTTTCATGCTCCTTAAGTCTGGTTGCGATGGTGTGTTTAGTGGTGCCTATATACACTTTTCCACAACTGCATGGAATCCTGTATATGCCTGCTGTCTGATGAGGATGGAGTTGATCCTTTATAGGTCTGAGAATGTTCTTGATTTTCTTGGTAGGCCTGTATATTGTCTTTATGTCTTCTTTCTTTAGTAGTTTTCCAATGCGGTCCGTTACATTCTTGATGAACGGTAAAAAATGCCCTGGTTGAAGTTTTTTCCTCTGATTCCTTGCTGCTGTTGCTGTTGTATCGTCTGGGATGATTGACTCGGTTGATTTCTTTCCTGGTGTATCCATTGGCTGTGAATACCGTCTGGAGGTGTTGAAGTTCCGTTTTTAATAAATCCGGATGACAACGTTTTTTGGCTCGATCTGTCAATGATTTGATGATTCCAAATTTTTGCTTAGGGTGATGATTCGAGGTTTTATGAAGATACCTGTCCGTGTGGGTAGGTTTCCTGTAGATAGTGTGGTAAATGTTGCTGTCTTCTTCCCTTTTGATCAGGATGTCTAGGAATGCTATGCTGTTGCCTGTTTATTTTTCTATGGTGAATTGTATACTGGAGTTTATGCTGTTGATGTGTGTCAGAAATTCGTCTAATTTCTCTTCCCGGTGGTTCCAGATTACAAAGGTGTCGTCTACATAGCGAAGCCATATCTTGGGTTTGATAGGTGACGTATCTAAGCATGTTTGCTCAAAGTTTTCCATGAAGAAATTGGCAACTACTGGGCTCAAGGGACTGCCCATAGCTACTCCATCTATTTGCTCGTAGAAGTCGTTGTCGAATAGAAAATAGCTGGTGGATAAGCAGTGTTCGAAAAGTCCCTATTAGGTTCGTCTTCCGGGCATACAGCCTACAGTTATACAGTGTTCGAAAAGTTTTGTGATGTCTTGAAGAAACTTGGCAGCTTTGCTCTACGGGCAAATAGATGGAGTAGCTAGTTTGATTAGAAAATTCATTTTGAAAGCACGTCCGTAGAGATTTAAATGGATTTGTAAAGCAAAATTGTGCCATATACGTAAACTAAGAAGAATGCAGACGCACAAGAAATTAATTCTGATATATGCTGAGCCACAGATGTTTGGCAAATAAACTTCTCATTTGTAAACCTTCGGACGGTGTAAAATTATAGGCTATATTCTTGAATCATTTTTATGACTAAGATATATTATCTAAATAATTGCTTATATAAAAAATCAATATCCATGAGAGCATTTTTTTCTGCTAAGCCATTATATGATTCAGTTATTTAAATCATGTAAGATGAAAACTCTTGATTCACTCCAGAAAGTTTCCTTTGAATCCATTCTTTAAAACGAAACTTTTACCCAAGTCAGATTTAACTAAATGTTAAAACCATTCATTGTTCTCTCACATTTTAAGAGTTATATTCTATAAAATACAATAACACTTAAATCTAATTTTATATTTACGTTTTGTAAAATAAATATTTTACACATGCCATCTGTACTATTTAGGATGTGAAATCAAAATGGAAGTTTAACAAATATTTCTATTCCTTAAATCTAATTTTAGACTTAGGTTTTTTAAAATAAACATATTACGTTTCTTGGAATAAAAATATTAGAGATGTTATTATTATTTAGGATCTGAAATAAAAAAGGAAGTCTAACAAATATTTCTATTATTCCCCAAATGTTTTTCTAACCTTCCACTTTCCCACTTCCAGTATCATGCCCATTAAAATCGAATTAACTTTAATATTAACCATTGACTTTATCACCCCTTTTTTATTCTTTCTCATCATTCCACATATCCCTGTGTTATAATTCTCACTGTATAGGCCCTATACAGTGCCTATTTCCGAATCAGATTAGTCTTTTTTATTAGCAGGTCTCTGTGTCTTACTATGCAATACAGTATTATAGCTTTACAGTATTACAATTTTATTTTATTTCCCTCAATCTTTTTATTTCTCTATCCCTTGTTCTAAATTTCCTGGGAAAATTTCTTCTATTGTAAGTTTATAACTAGTAAAAAATCTTTACTAAAGACTCACGATTATGTGTGGGATTTAATAACATGTTTTTAATACAAAACTAAATTCATGATTCCTGTGAATCATTGAAATTTTCACCAATACACCGATATGCAAATAAATCTCTCACAACCAAATCTATTCATTTTCGAAGACCGTGTGAAAGTTAAACTGGATTCTTAAGATTTATAATTTAATAATAGTTAATATCCGGAGTAATTTTTGTTGTCACAGAAACGTGCGAAAAGCAAGTATTTCCTACATGAGTGGAAAATTGCATAACTAGAAATGCTTTGATCTACAACATTGTGTATATTCTGCGCCTGTGGGTTTAAATTAGGAGGAATCTTGCAAGAAATTCACGTATTGATCTTGAGCATCAACATGCATTGATCAGCTTCTCATCACGACAAGACTACAACGTGACGAAGTTACCACGCACCCAATTTAATTCAAACAACACATTTAAATTAACCATATGTTGTATTAAGAAGTAAAAAAATAGATTGAATCAGTCATATGAACTTTCTTCATTAGATAATTATGTATATATATTCCATTTCAAATTCTAACACCCCAAAAAAACTTTATAAATAAAATGGAAGTATATATATATATATATATATATATATCCATCCATCCATACATAGTAATTCTGCTCGAAGGCAGGTCCTTCACTGCAATCATAGCATTTTCATGCTATGCTTGCAGCTTTACTAGGGAATTGTAGGTGCGGTAGCTTCCCGTTGCTTTCCACACCGGTGAAGGATGATGATGATGATGATGATGGCCATATGATTTCGGGGACCGTTTGGGCCTTATAGTTTTCCTGACATTGGTCTTACAGGTGAGGAAAACCCCCGATAAAAACCTCACCCAGAAAAACTGCCCCGACCGGAGATCGAACCCGGGCCCGCTGCGTGACAAGGCAGCACGCTACCTCGAGACCACAGCGGTGGGCCATATATACTCCAATTCAAATTTTCAAATTCTACCCCTAAAAATAAAATGTTATAAATACAATGGAAGTATATATATAAAGTAGCTTAATTGGTTAGAAGGCTTAGCGTACCGAGTTTAGAAACTAGGGTTCAAATCCCAAATCAGGTATTTATTTTTCTTTTCATGTCATGTTTGCCTTCATTGCTAAATGTAAAAAATATAGTTATAGCATCTAGCATCTAAACAAGCGTCACTACTATAATATTCTCTTTAAATATGCTTACTTGTTATAGTGGTCACTAGATGGCAGTTTGAACAATATCCCGCTATCTCTCGTGTACATTGAGAATACTATATACATATATACATATACCTTTGTGTTAGGATTTCTAAGTAGCTCAGATGGTTAAAGCGCTAAACATACAGAGTTTAGAAACTCGGGTTCAAATCCCGACCCAGGCATTTATTTTCCTTTTCATGTCATATATATATATATATATATATTATTCCAATTCAAATTCTACCCGCTAAAATAAAACTTTATAAATGCAGTGGAAGTTTGCGGATACATAATAAAATTTATAAACTTACTAACTATAACAAAGGAACATTTATTAATGTACCCTCCCTATAGACGCTTTAGCATGAAAGGTCATTTCACATTTAGATATTTATGTATATCCAATAGACAGTGTCTTCCTATCATTATGTTTCTTATGTGTTTTTCTGACGAACTGAACTAAATTCAATTTGTAATGACACTATGAAGTCTTGTAGATTGCGTTGGGAAGGTACGAATGCAAAATCAAAGAGGGATATGGAAACCAGAGGGAAAGCCCCTAGTATACAGACCAAGAATGGGGTAGGAGAATAATATTAAACATAATATGACGATGATAAATTATACATAGAATGATTGTAAAACATTAGCTCAGCATAGAAATGGATGGAAAGTTTATTTCGTCACAGCTATGAACTTACAAGTTGTAACTGCCAGTGAATGAGATAATTAATTAGTTAGTACGAAATGGTGACTATGATGAAATGGGTCCTAATAATAAAATTCTATCCCATAATTTGCCTTGACTATTGGTGAAAACTAGGATAAAAAGTTCAGTGTGATTTGTCGGCACCGGGGTTTAAATCCATTACCATCCCAGTACAAATCTCAGGCGTAACCGTGTAACCGCCTAAGCTACCTTCCTCAGTTATATTCACTTATTAATTTTGAAAATTTCCACTGGAATAGACCGAGCAATTTGGCTCAGGCGATAATGTTTGAGACTCTTAATCTGTAGGTATCAGGTTGAAATCCGACTAATCTGAGTTTTTTCTTGGTTTTCTTCAATCTTCGAAGCAAATGTTGGGTTAGAAATTCTTCACCAGTCAATCCATCAAAATCAGAATTTCGTAAGCTAATGATGGGTTGGAAATTCTTCACCAGTCAATCCATCAAAATCAGAATATCGTAAGCTAATGATAGGTTGAAAATTCTTCACCAGTCAATCCATCAAAATCAGAATTTCAATCAGAATTTCGTAAGCTAATGATGGGTTGGAAATTCTTCACCAGTCAATCCATCAAAATCAGAATATCGTAAGCTAATGATAGGTTGAAAATTCTTCACCAGTCAATCCATCAAAATCAGAATTTCGTAGGCTAATGAAGGGTTGGAAATTCTAGTCAATGCATCAAAATCAAAATTTCGTAAGCTAATGATAGGTTGAAAATTCTTCACCAGTCAATCCATCAAAATCAGAATTTCGTAAGCTAATGATAGGTTGAAAATTCGTCACCAGTCAATCCATCAAAATCAGAATTTCGTAAGCTAATGATGGGTTGAAAATTCCTCACTAGTCAATCCATCAAAATGAATTTCGTAATCTTTATATATAAAAATTCAACCTGCGTATGTTTGTGCTCGCAAAACTCGAAAAGTAGTCGGTCGAATGTTACAAAGATTTGTTCATACAAGTTTTGAGTTAGAGAGTGCACAGTCACTATTTATTATTCACTAAAACCAATAGGTGTAGGAGTTCACCTGAAACGAAAATTTAAATATCCTTCTAGTTGAAGCAATTTTTGATGCTTCACAATGAAACTCAGTATATGCTATTAAAATAAACCGAAGTAGATATTGTCAAAAAATTAGCGAAATCTTGTCATTAAATTAGGGGGTTTACCTGAAATCCGAAATTAAATATTGACTCTAGCAACCGCTATCTTTAGTTCTTCGCAATGTATACCATAGATTTTAATTAACTCTTAACTTTATTTTAACTTATTCAACTAAAAATAAAACACATTTCACTCATTTAGGCAGCGCTCGCCGTGTGTTTGCCAGTAGCATATAAATTTGTGGAAATTAAGCGATATAAAAACGTCCATGGTGCAACACGCCTAGAAGGCCTTTGGCTTATCACCGGCTATTGGCCTCACATCTATATTGCCATTCATAGAGGTGGATGGTCGTTCAACCACCACAGAGATGACATGTGATCCGTCTGACCGATTTTCCAGCCGTTTTAGTTGTTTTTCTCAGTCTAGAATAACTGTTGATCGTAATGCCTGAATTCCTCACAATGTTTGGTGGGCATTGATTCTATACACTAGCCGAAATTTCATTCGAAAGTTTTTTCCTTCTAGGGGAGTCGAATAAGCGCGTGTCGCTTCAAGGTGAGATGCATTAGTCTACTTTTCTACGGTGTGGAAACACACTCAGTAATCAATGAAGAGTAACTGTTAAAATAAAACAATACAAATTCTTAAATATATTGTTAAAACTCTCAATTCTACCATATAAGTGATCAAAATATTTTGAACCCTATTATTATTATTAGCCCCCGAGGAATATCGCCTTGATGTGGCGGAGGGGCTTAGTACCTGATGATCCAGACGGCTTACTGAGTGAGTCTTTTGACTACCAGTGGGCAAGAGGTGAAGGGAAGCTAAGAATATTCTACAACGAGCGGATGGGGCTCGATAGTTTTGGTAGACAGCCCATCTAGGAGAAGAGGACTCCAAAATTAAACTCCTGGTCCTCCAAGTTGGGGGTTGATGCAACGGGCTAAGTCCTTGTTCATCGAAAAAAAAATGCTAAAAAAACCAATGAAGCACAACTGGACAGGATTAAATATATACGACACAAGCTACGGAAGAGGACAATGATAATTGGTACATGGAACACTCAAGGAATAAGGAATAAATTTGATGAAGTATGCAAAGAATTAGAAAGAAAAAATCAAGACATCATGATCCTTACAGAAACTAAAAAGAAAGGAACCGGAATAGAAAATAAAGGATCTTACACATATTATTATAGCGGGGTAAAAAAGCATCAAAGGGCACAACGGGGAGTTGCCATAATCATGAAGAATAAATACAAAAAGTATGTTACAGACTGGGAACCTATTGATGAAAATATTATAAGAATAAATTTGAAGCTATATGGACACAAATTCACCATTTTGGGTGTCTACGCAATTAGTGAAGATCAAAACAGTACAAAAATAATAATTTTTCAACAAATTAAATTCAATAATAGAAGAAATTGGACCAGGAAGAGATTTAATTATGGCAGGGGATTTCAACAGCAGAACAGGAAGACAAAAACAAAGTAAAATTATAGGTCCACATGGAGAAAATGTTGTAAACGATAATGGAAAAAGAAATATAGACATCTGTGAGCAAAATTCTCTGAGAATATTAAATGGATACTACCAGCACAAACATATTCATAAGTATACAAGACAGCAAGATACTCTTCAACAAAAATCAATTATTGACTACATTATAATTAAACAGGAAACTAAATTAAGAGTAAATGATGTGAGGGCATATGGAGGTACCGCATTCGGAGATCACTTTTTAGTCAATTCTAAAATCATATTTACATATTTAAGCATTCAAGGTAAAAATGATCCCAATCCAAACGAAGAAAAAGATAATTTAGATAATAATATAATAAGTGGTTATAAATATAATTTATTAAGTTTGGAACATGACAGTACATCATATTTATTTAAGCAAAGACTAAAAGAAAAATTAATGGAAACTACATTTGAATCTACAGAAAAGTAATATCAGTACATTAAAGATAATCTGCATGAAGCAGCTAAAGAAGCTATTGGGGAAGAGAAATATACTAATAATAATAATAATAACTATTGCTGGAGTGAAGAAATTGACAAAGAAGTCAAAATAAAAAGAGATCTTTATCTAAAATGGCTTAATACTAAATCAATAGAGGACAAAATTAACCTTCGTAAACAACAAGCAAAAATAAGAAAAGGTATATCAGAATTAAAGAACAAATGCTGGGAAAATACATGTCAAAAAATACAAAGGTACATTGGAGGAAAAAGAAATGCGGAAGCATGGAAAACTTTAAAGAATATAAGAAAGAATGACAAAGAAGGATTTAATAAATACATTAATTTCCATACTTGGGATAAATACTTCAAAGAATTATTAACAGAAAACAGAGAGCAATATATAAACCCTATAGAGGAAGAATTTGATGCAGAACTAAAAGAAAATATACACCTAAACATAGAAACAGTGAAAGAAGCAGTAAAGTCATTAAAGAATAGAACGTCACCAGGAAAAGGAAATATTCCAGCTGAATTAATAAAACATGGAACAGATAAGTTGTTCGAATTATTGGGAAGTCTATTTGAAAAATGCATAAATGGAGAAGATATACCATCAGATTGGAAAATAGGATATATTTAAACCATACATAAAAAAGGAAAAAAAGATGAATGCAAAAACTATGGGGGAATTACAGTCAATAGTACACTAAGTAGACTATATGGAAAGATAATCAAGTATTTCCTAGAAATTGAATAGTTAGAAGCAGAGGAACAGGCAGGATTTAGAGTGGGCAGATCAACAATAGACCACATTTTCAGCATACGACTGATTATAGAAAAGAAAACAATCAGAGCACAACCGCTACATCTAGTATTTATAGATATAGAAAAAGCCTACGATAACATTCCTACGTCAAAATTATGGAAAGTCTTAAAACTAAAAAAAATAAATCCAATACTGATTGAAGCAATTCAAAAACTATATTCAGAATCATATGTGCAAGTAAAAATGGGAAAGTACTTGTCTAAAGGTTTTCAAACAAATAAAGTATTACGAAAGGGATGCTGTATATCTCCAACATTATATAAGATTTATGCTGAAAAAAACTATTGAAGAATGGAAAAAGAAATGTAAACCGATGGGAATGCCGATTCCGATTGAGGGTCTTTCCACTTTTCAGCGGTTGCCCTTTTACCAGCCGGCTGCTGGCCCTTCACATCCACATGTGTCAATCACAGAGGTAGATGATCAACAGCCAGTGTAGGGGTGACATGTGGTTAGCATGTCGAGTCCCCCAGCCGTTATAGCTGGTTCCTCAACCTGGAGCTGCTACTTATTGTAGCTACCCAATTGCCTCACGATGCTGGGTGGGCACCGGTCCCATACTGGCCGAAATACCATGAGAAAATTTCTTCTCCCATGGAGACTCGAACCAGCGCA
The DNA here is from genome assembly GCA_030220185.1 of Diploptera punctata. Taxonomy (NCBI): domain Eukaryota; kingdom Metazoa; phylum Arthropoda; class Insecta; order Blattodea; family Blaberidae; genus Diploptera; species Diploptera punctata. The sequence continues at coordinate 78,686 of JASPKZ010006458.1, read as the reverse complement.
AGTCCCGTAGCTCTGCGCCAAGGCTTCCTACCTTAACCGCTCGGCTACGGCGATGATAATTCAACTAGATGATAATTCAACAATATATACACTCCAGTTTGCAGATGACCAATTGATATTGGCTCAAGAATTTGAAGATATAGAATACCTCACTAGAAAATTAATACAAGAATATAGTTTATGGGGTTTAAAGATCAATATGGATAAATCTAGATATATGACAATAGGGGATCTTCCTCAAGATTTAATACTGGAAGAAAATTTAGGGACAATTAAATACACTGAATAATATAAGTATTTGGGCTTAAAATTACTAAAGATGGAAAACAAGAAACAGAGATAAGAAACAGGATCAATATAGGAAAGTATGCTATATCTGCCATAAATGGAATAGTATGGGACAAACATATCTTCAAAGAAACAAAAAAAACTATTTTTAATACAATAATCAGAAGCATTATTACCTATGGAGCTGATGTGTGGGCTTTAAATGCAAAATTGAAAAAAAAAAAAATTACTCGCCACTGAAATGGACTACTGGAGACGTGCTGCAAGAATATCCAGGAAGGATAAAATCAGAAATTCATATATAAAAGAAAAAATGCAGGTTCAATATTAGATTTTATAAAGAAGAAACAATTAAATTGGTACGGACACATTAGAAGGATGGAAGAAGGAAGACTACCTAAGATAATCATGGATTGGGAACCACAGGGAAGGAAAAGGAAGGGTAGACCAAATATTACGTGGATTCAGGGAATCAATGAAACTAAGAGGGAATGAGAAATAGAAGAAGATATATGGATGAACAGACAAGAATGGAAAAATGTGTTGAAACAAATGTGTAGTTAACTGTGAACATGAGTACCGGAAAAATGTATATTCATTGTAAAATCCGGAATAATAAAATTATTATTATTATTATTATTATTATTATTATTATTATTATTATTATTATTATTATTATTATTCTCTGATTTATCCATTCGTAAGCAGTTATTGTTTTCCTTAATGTTGTGCTTACTAATATTGCTACTCCTGCCTGAGCTCTTTCTGTTATTTCAACTCCACAGTAAAACATTATATAATTACTTAGATCTTGATTTCCTCTTTGTTTCTTCTTTGTTTCTGTTATCACTGCTATATATATACCCCTTTCTTTTAATTCTCTTTCCAGTTCGGTTTCTTTATAATGTATTCCTCTGATGTTCCATGTTGCTACTTTAATTTGGTCTTAAATTCCAAAACGTTTATCCTTATGCTTTGCGTTTGTCGTTATCGGTTGGACAGTCCGGCTGTCTCTTTGGAGCTTGTAAGTATTTTGAAGTGTCCCCTGAGTACGTCACTAATTTTCTGCAGGGATAGTCCTTTGAAGGGGTTGCCTCCTTAAAGCCTTTGGACTTGCTTCCTTGTGTTTTATCCCCACAATGAGGATATCAAAGAATAGACAAAAAACATAACACAGAAATAAGACAACTAAAAGTAGAGGAATTAAACACAGCAATAGTGAAATACAGAACAAACTGGAAATAACACTTGGCAAGGATGACTGAGAATAGAATACCAAAAGCAGCAGACAGCTATTCATCATGAGGATGAAGAAGTTTGGGAAGACCAAAGAAAAGAAGGAAACAGCAGCAATTTAGAGCCGGAACAGACTAGTAAATAAGCCTAAACCGTACATGAAGAAGAAAAAGAAGAAGATAATTTCAAATTTATACATCTGTATGTGCGCAATATTAAGCGTTGATTATAATCGTCCATTCATCCCTATCCTTCCAGTCACCATCCTGTAGTCTCCTGTCCTTCAACAAATTCATAATTCCGTCTATCCATGTTTTCTTAGGTCTCCCTCCTCCTTTTCTCCCATTTGGAACCCTCTCCAAGCTCCTAACTTGCAATCTCACTACGTATTAAACTATATAATAAATTTCCATTCAGGTATCACTCAGAATATAAAATTATAAAATTTGTAATATACAATTATAAAAGTGGTTCATATAATGCACCGTATTTCTCTATTTTGGTTATTCTTTAAACAGCAGGCCTTTCGGAATAACAACGTTCTGGTAATAATGGAGTAAGTTCCAAAAGGATTGCTTTTTTTTTATCAACCGAGCTGAGGAAGACATACAGGCTTTAATTTTATATTTAAAGTTGACTTCTTGTTATATAGAATGTTTCAATTTACCATACGGGTCATACAAGTTAGCCTGTTACAAATATATCTTCCACCATTTTTCATTGATTGATTGTTGTCCATTCAACTCCTCTTCTCTATACATTTTTCCTTACATACTCCATCGACCTCAATCTTTGTCTTCTCAATGACATCGTCCTATTTTTCTCGCTTCTCTAATATCATTCCCTTAACATGTCCGAAAATTGTAACATATTTTGCTCAAAATATTCCAAGTTGTTCTCCGATTTCTTTATTTATAATTCTATCTCGTCTGGTCTTTCCTTATATGTTTCTCAAAAGTCTCATCTCCGTTGACTGCACTCTGCTTTTATCTTTCTTTACCAATACCCATGTTTCTGCTACATAACTGAATATAGGTAGAAAAATATATATTATATATGTCTATCATAACATTAGATTCTTTCTTTATTTCCCATTTCCACAGAATGGCCTAAAGATAAAAGTATAAATAATTATTATAAAACCTACATCTTACTTGGTTTCTTTTCGTTATTTCCTTTTAGTATCTTCCTTCCGAATCAAATTTTCCTTCCAAATATCCAAACTTTGTCTTATATATATATAATTTGAACTACATTGTGATTTCTATTGATTATTTCACATAGGCCTTAAGTAGCTTCATCATATCAAAAATACCAGAGAAGAAATATTTTACTGACAGTGTTAACAATTTTTTTTCATTTACATTTATTTTATTCCTAACATGCAAATTTGTACGTGTAAAAATGGTGTGTTGTGTTAAATGGTTGAAATAGTTGAGATTCCAGTACGGTGATGAGAGGGTTCAACACTGAAACAATTACATTTTAAAAAAGCTAGCAACATATATACTTTTTTGTCCACATACGTGAATACTTAGCGTAGCTTTTGGCTTGTCGTGCCCTAATCACAGAGCCTGTTATTAACCCTGAATGCCATCGCTTTATGTCGCAAAATTACAGAGCTCGTTGCTATTATCTTCGAAAAAGGGGATGCGCTTGTAACAAAATTCGCAAAATTTTAATTAATTTACTAGGGCAAGTATAAAGGCTATGATTAAAAGCTTGTCCACTCAAATAAAGCTTTTTTTACAAAGAGATACTTTGTTCTGGTTTTGTTACATAAAATTAAAAAGAGGCATTGTATTGTATTCAAATTACCTATGATATTATTTCATCTTTTCATACTGTTTTTACTATAATTTTAATTGTATAAGTTTATAAAATTATATAAACAGAACTGACGTTAACTTATGAACCTAAGCCAGATCCAGGAATCTTAAGGCAATTTAAAATTCCAACCAAATGGTGTTAAATATTGAATATTGGAAGATTAAATGTTATCTGTTATTTAGATTGCATAAAGAATAGTTTAGAAATATAATTTATTAGTTTATTGGTTGTCTTAGCAGCAATAACAAATGGATCTCAAATTCCTTTTTTCTTCTTAATTACCAGCAGCTATGTCTGCTCTTACTCCAAAAAAATCATTGAGGCAGCAAGGAAGATATGACTCGAAATATTTTTATAGATCGTAACAGTATTACAATTCTTATACTATATTTGATATAACTTCAATTTTATAAAGTTTGTAAAATTATATCAACGTAACTGTTGTCAACATTTGTTCAGATCAAGGATTCCTAAGGCCATTTTAAAGTGCCTACCAATTGGTAAAAATCATTGCAACGGCCAAGTAAGTGATGGCTGGAAATATTTCTATAAAAAGTTTCTACTCTCTCGACATTTTTATACTACCTTTAATATATAATTTTAATTTTATAAATTTATAACAACCGTAGCAGGATGCCTCGTTGCAGAGTTACGCGACTTCCATGAGGGAAGAAATGTTCACGTGGAATTTCGGCCAGTATGGGAGCGGAGCCCATCCAGCATCGTGATGAATTTGGGTAGCTACAATAAGTAGCGACTCCAGGTTGATAAAACCAACTATAAAGCTGGGAGAACCGACATGCTGACCACATGTCACCCCTATCCTGGCTGAATGATCGTCCACCTCTATTAGAACATGTAAATGTGAAGCCAGCAGCCAGTGGTAGGCTAAGGGTCTTCTAGGCCTGTCGCGATATGTAGATTTTATATCAACAGAACTGATATCAAGATGTATCCAGATCTAGGATTCCTAAAGAATTTTTAAAGTATCAAACAAATGGTAAAAAAAATCGATGGGACAGCAAAGGAAAAGATGGCTGGAGTTTTTACAGACCGTAATAGTTCTTCCACGAATTCAACAAGAAAGGAAGATTGTGATAATTGAGATAAAGTTTATAAAATAAACGTCTGATTAAAACAGCATAATTATATATTTTTATAATCCGTCACGCATGTGTTGTTTAAACTAATGGAATATCTGTGAATGACAATTTATGGCTCGAATTGCTGATTTATGGAATATTTATTTTGTTTGTTGATTAACTCATATGTACCCAGTTTCGTTGTGAAGAAACAGAAATTAAGGCCGCTAGAGTTTTGAAATATCCCCACTAAAAGTTCAGTTCTCATGTTAGCAACTTCCAATGGATCCATTTTGCTGATTAACAGCCTTGATCTTATTTCTTATTTAAATGTTATATGCTGATTTTCGATGTGAATATTACAGAAATGGTGACCGTTACATCGTTTTTTAAATTTTGGTTATTGGATAAGCCACCACTTCTAATTGTTAAATTTTGATGTTTAACAAATTCTATTTTAATTTTTTTAATTGATTGTTAAATGACGAGTTTGATTCTGAAAAACAAAATTGCGGCCGGTACTAAACTAAACTCCATGGCGCGACAAGGCTAGAAGGCCCTTGGTCTACCATCCGACTGCTGGCTTCATATCCAAATATGTTCATCAAAGAGGTAAATGATCATCCAGCCAGTGTAGGGGTGACATGTGGTCAGCCTGTCGTGTCCTCTAGCCGTTATAGCTGTTTTTACTCAATTTGGAGGCGATACTTATTGTAGCTACCCAAATGCTTCACGATGCACCGGTCTCATATTCGGCGAAATTTCATGAGACAATTGCTTCCCTTATGGAGCCTCGAACCAGCGCAAATCCTTTAGTTCTGTGTCAAGATATCCTACCTTAACCACTGGGCTAAGGCGCGGGACGTGGTCACTACTGTACTAAAATATAACTCGCTAGCACTATCCAACCCGTAGGTTCATGACCGCGCGGACATAAGTTCTCCATACATTCCTATCCTGAAGTAATGTTTTCCAATCATGCCGGTATAATCTACTTTCCCCAAATTATTTCATATATATATATATATATATATATATATATATATATATATATATATGAGCTGTTTCTTTTAATTAATTTATTTCCTTATACATACAAATGTATTTATATAACGAAACCTGATAACGTGTAGGTATTATGAAAATTAACGACGTTATTTTAAAAAATTGCTGACCAGGATCAAATCTGGGTTGCGTCGTGGCAAAAGAGCATCGTACCGACTGCTCTACTGAAGCGAAATCTACGAATACTGCATTATCTTATAGAAAAGTACCAAATGGACCGCCAGGCTTATCGTCCCCATCAGACGGACCAATCGCTGTCAAATGTATCACATGCCTTATTAACATATGTATTGCAGACGAATTTTAATGAAAAAATCTGGTGCATAATCTAATGATTAACAACTGCATAGGCCTAGTATTAACCCTCATATCCACGCATTGTAATGTTATAAATATAATTTCCAACCCGCCCATGTATAGCACCCATTACCTCGAGAAAAACGTATGGGTTGATAGGGCCTTAGCTAGTGTGGAGAATATATTATTATTACTCGTATTATTATTATTATTAATATTATTATTATTATTATTATTATTATTATTATCGGCCGCGGTGGACTAGTGGTTATGCTCCTTGCCTCTGGTCCCGAGGGTCGCGGGTTCAAAACCGGCCGGGGTCGATGGATTTTTTAGGACGGAATAATCCAAGGAGCGAGTCCTCCGGGAGGGATTTCAAGCCGTGGGTCCCGAGTCTGAAGATTTTCAGGCTCGTAAAAAATCCTTAAGCCTGAATGAAAATGCCTCTAAGAAAAATTTACCGAATTTTCCCGTCCTAGTACTACCTTGGTTTCCTAGATGTCAGTATGAGGCGGAACGCTGACCACGGACCACTCAAAAATGACATCTAGACGAAAAAAAAAAAGAAGAGGATTTTGAAGTCTGTTGTGGAAAGCATAATTACTTATGGTGCTGAGGGATGGACTTTGGTAGAGGGACAAAAAACTAAGATCTTGGCAGTGGAGATGGATGGACTAAGACGCAGTGCCAGGGTGTCCAGGTTGCAAAGAAGAAGAAATAAAGAAGTGAGGCAGATGATGGATAAGGAGGAGACAGTGGTGGAAAGGATCGAAAAACGAGCTCTTCAGTGGTATGGTCATGTCAGGAGAATGGAGGATGATGGGTGGCCCAAACCTCTTTTGGAATGGTCACCTTCTGGTAGAAGGAAACGGGGCAGGCCAAGAACAACTTGGAGAGGAGAGATCCATAGATTGATGAACGACCGAGGTCTGGAGGAGGATGAATGGCGTGATCGGCAAGAATGGCGAATGGGAATACAGGGTAATCGCTGAAAAATGGAGAGGCCCTCAAAAGTAAAAGTAAAAAGTAAGTACGAAAACATGTGTAACTAAATTAGTATGGTTCAAATTCTTCCCTGTAGGCGGAGAGCGCCTAAATCTCTGTAAAGGAAAACATGGGCTTATTTATTGTTATTGTTATTATTATTATTATTATTATTATTATTATTATTATTATTATTATTATTATTATTATTATTATTATTATTATTATTGTTATTTTCTGAAATAAATAAAAGAGTAAGTGAAGGTAAGAAAATAATTCGATCGTTAAATTCGATATTGTAGAGTAGAAACTCTCTGATCAAAACAAAAAATAACTTATTTCTAGTTCATTGGTGGAGAGTATACTATTTCATGGTGCTTAACGTAGATATTAAGCAGAAAGCAAGCACATAAATTATTGGTGACATTGATGGGCTTCTGGAGGAAGGCTTCTAAAAATTCAAGAAGAGACATAGTTAGGAATACTAAAATTATAGAAATAATGGATGGTCAAAAATTTGTCGCACAAGTTATTACAGAAAAAAGGCTGAAAAGATTTGGCCACGTAACAAGGAAGTCAGATGACAGGATACCTAAGATTATATTACAGTTTGAAGCAGGGGGAAACAGAAGAAAGGGGAGACCAAAAGTATAGTGGGTTCTAAGAGTACATAGGAGTATGGTGTCGAGAGGATTAACAGAGAGTGGTGCAGACAATAGGGAAGAATGGAGGAATAAAATTTACAAAGGGTTGTTGGAAAACCACTGTTTTGTAGAGAAATTCCTAATAAATATTATTATTATTATTATTATTATTATTATTATTATTATTATTATTATTATTATTATTATTATTATTATTATTATTATTATTATTATTATTATTATTATTATTTACACCGCTGTGGTCTCGAGGTAGCGTGCTGCCTTGTCACGCAGCGGGCCCGGGTTCGATCCCCGGTCGGGGCAGTTTTTCTGGGTGAGGTTTTTATCGGGGTTTTTCCTCATCTGTAAGACAAATTTCAGGAAACCTTTAAGGCCCACACGGTCCCCGAAACCATATGGCCATCATCATCATCCTTATCATTATCATCATCATCCTTCATCGGCGTGGAAAGCAACGGGAAGCTACAACACCTACAATTCCCTAGAAAAGCTGCAAGCATGACATGAAAATGCTATGATTGCAGTGAAGCACCTGCCTTCGGGCAGAGTTACTATGGATGGATTATTATTATTATTATTATTATTATTATTATTATTATTATTATTATTATTATTATTATTATTATTATTATTATTATTATTACTCGTTTATATCCGTCCAGTTTCTCTTGTTTGGAGTGTTGAAAGTAATGTTGTGTCCTATAGTTCGGTTGCTGGCCGAATAGTAGAAGTCGGTCCAATGTCGGGGTTGCCAACTTTCGCCTCTGGACAGACATCAGGAATTCCTGGAAGGTAAGGGCATTTCCCCCAATTCGACAGAATTGTAGCTTCGTAAGTTGTACCATAAAAACGCGAGGATGAGATTTAGTTTAGAGATAATATAAAGCATCATAACAGGCTTACTATTTGATAGGAATATTATTATTATTATTATTATTATTATTATTATTATTATTATTATTATTATCATCATCATCTTAATAATAGTCTATAACACTAAATCTAAGATTAATTAAAAATCTATGTAATTTAATTTTATCAATAATTGAGCATTAATGTTAAACATTTGATACTTTTTATAACCTTTCATGAAATTGTGAATTGTTGAAATATTAATGAAAAGTCCGTAACACCCGAAGTAAAAAAAAAAAAGAAAAAAAAGTTGATGCTCTGTTGTCAACACGCTGTGGAATCTGTATTACTTAAAATTCGATAGCGCGGAAAAAGAGTTGTATCTATATCATTTTTTTAGAGTTGTAAATGTTCTAACTCAGGAAATCGAATAGTTTTTTTCACGTCAACAGCATTTGAAAAATGTTATTTTTTTTAGATAGGGCTTTATTACACCGGAATAGTGAAATGTATTTTTTAATATAATTCTGTGCTGCCACATTGCGGTTGCAATACGAACTGAAAGAAGTTTTATCTCTTGTAAACTTCTGCTCTCTCTGGTGATTCTGTGAACTACCTCGTACTTTCGTAACGGTACACTCACACAAAATTGTAATATTCTATTGATATATTGTCGGCTTGGACGAAGACTGTCATAACTCAAAATTAACACATTTTTAACTACTTCACCTGCAGAGTATTTAAACATTTTACTTGATAAAAAGGCCTCAGAGCTCGGTGTTATGAAATTATTAGAAACCATAATCAGTACAGATGGCTTGCAGACAATTTAAGCTGCATTGCAAATCTACAATTTTGTACTTTTGTACAAATTGAACTCCTTTTTCCAAAGATGTGACAGTCTTGCTCTAAATATTTGTTTGTATTTTCAATACTTTTTTAGAGAATTCAGTAAGGGTTATTTGGTTGCTTCTGAAATAAATTTAAAGATACAAAATTAAAACTTTATACTTTTGTCAGAACAACTACATATACTCAATGGTAATTTTTATAAAACTCGCAATAATGTCAATAACAACATTTTCATCTACCAATAATACAAAATGACAACCCTTATTTTAAGTAAAGAAAAACGTTTCGAGAATAACTTTACCGTACATTATTAAAATTTGTATAAAAGTCATAATATCTAGGATCAACTTATTATCTATCAAGGATATAAAATGAAAACCGTATTTTAAATAAAACAAGAACTTTGCGAAAACAACATTTACATTATTATAAATTTTTATAAAACTCATAATAATATCGGGGAAGAACTTTATCTATCAAGGTGAATATTCCATTCTACTTTGCTTCTGAAATAGGTAATTTCTGTTTATATGCTCTATTTAGTTAAAGAAAATTAAAGTATGTTTTCTGGAGCCTTGAGTCCACAATACATACAGTAGAAAACCCCTCCTGAAGGTAAGAATTGTTATGGAAGATTTTTCCAATCTGGTCCTTCTTTATCATGCACATTTTCATGTCTGTGATTTTAACTACTTCGCCTGCAGAGTTATTTAATGTATTATTGATACCCATCTCTACAACATTTTATTTAAGTCGGCAACAGTAAAGACACAACTGACATGCGACTCTCTTGCTCAGAATAAAGTTGTCGACTTGTCAAAAACATATACCGTCATTTGCGTCATCTAGCAGGTGCAGTAAGAATTCTCTTCCACAGAAAAATATAGACAAATTGTAGTCGTTTCATTGTGAAAACATAACAATTAATTACTTTGAGTTGCGACAGTCTTCTTCCAAACCGACGATGTGTGATAATACAATACAGTATAATGAACTCATCGAATCATTCAACATCTTAGGTCCTATGTGTTTTTTCCAACGTACTATATATATTTATTGTTGTGTGGCAATGTATTTAATACGTATATCCTGATTATTATTTCCAGTAAATTATAAAATTCAGGATAATAATTATTTAATCTTTGATAAAAACCATTAGAACATTGCTATATCTGAGGAAAACACGAAATAATCAGATTGGCTGGTCCAGGGATTTTGAGAGCAGACGTTATCGAGAGGGAGTATCCAACGTTGTCATATCAGCCAAATCAGTAATTTTAATTATACGCCTACTACAGGATAAAATAAATTTCAATTTCGGTAAATCATAGAGAAATTAAATTAATTGGCTAGTGAGTAATAATATTAACCTTCACCCAATACATAATTCGAGCTAAAAAGACCAAAAAAAAAAAAAAGAAATATAGCAAAAGCAAAAATAAAAGAAACCCGTCTAGAATCTTGGAACAGATTTTTCATTAATTGAGCATGATACGTATGGAAGGTAAATATAGTATGGAAAGTAATGAGGCATCTCAAATCAACATAAAGGGATAAATCTATACTACCATGTATAACGGAAAAAAGAATGGATAAGTTATTATAAGGATTTGCTATGGGGCAATACAAAAGAGAATACACAGAGTGAGTAACAAGAGGAAAGAACAGTAGATTTAATAACATTAGAGGAACTGCAAGATACCACAAAAAATAAAAAAATAGGAAGACTCCAGGTACAGATAAAATCACAATACAAATATTTAAATATGGTGGATTAATATTACAATTACGTTTACTACATTTATTGAATGTATGTTGGAGAAGAAAATTCCAGAAGAATGGAAAGTTGCAAAAACTATTCCATTGTTTAAGAAAGGGCAAAGAAACGAGTGTAAGAACTACAGAGGAATAAGTTTACTAAATGTTATTTGTATAAAATTTAGGTAAGAATTATTAATTTCAAATTGAAAGTATTAAGTAATGTGCTAATCAGTGAGGAACAGAGTGGATTTAGACTTGGCAGATCATGTATGGACAATGTTTGTACAATGAAGCAGATTATAGAAAAAAATATAGAGAATTTAATATAGAAACCCACATGGCCTTTATAAACCTAGAAAAAGCCTTCGACAAAGTGATCTACCCTCTATTATGAAATATAAAGCAAACAACAAAGATACCCGATACACCTAATAAAAACTATTCAAAGTTTATATATATGAAGATACAAAAATATTAACTGAAATAAATGGAAAATTAACAGAAGAAATTAGAACTAACTGTGGTTTAAAACAGGGGTGTAGCCTTTCCTCAACACTTTTTAATATATATTTACTCGACACTCTTGATGAATGGAAACAATTGGTTCATAAGGGATTCAAAATTGAACAAAATAAACATTGAATGCATTATGTTTTGCAGATGATATAGTTTTAATTTTTGACAGAGAGGTCAGGCTACAAAAAGTCTATCAATTAAATAATATATGTAAGAAATATAATATAATTTCAAAATAAAAAACTAAAGTAATGGCTTTCCATGGAAAATATCCAGTAAGAAAAAAATAGTAATAGAAGATAAAGTGTTGGAACAGGTTTCACACTTCCAGTATTTGGGCTGTGATATAACGTATGAAGAGGAACAAGATATAAATAATAAAATACAGAAATCTCAACATATTTGTGGTCTTAACATATTTGTGGAACAATCAAACACTGAGGAACAAAGTAAGAAAGGAGACGCAGCTAAGATTTTACTCAATGATGACACTACCAGTGGTGATGTATGGAAGTGAGGCCTGGACCCTGAAGGAAAAAAAAAGTAAAATTCAGGCAGCGGGAATGAGATTCCTATGGGTTGTTAAAGTTGTACTAGAGAAAAACATATTAGAAATGAGAATATTAGAGAGGAACTAAAAGTACAACCAGTTCTTCAACAAATAGAAGAACACAGGAACAATTGGATGAAACATCTGCAAAGAATGACAGGACGAAGATCGATGGGAAGACCAAGAAAGCGCTGGGCTGAACAGATGTGAAATCGGAACAGGCAAAGACTTAATCCGTTAAGGATGATGATGATGATAATGATGAAGACTAAGAAAGCTGCACGTTTTGTTGTATTAATATAATCTATTTTAACAAATGGTGAGAGAAAATTAAACTAGAAACTTATTTTTGTCTGCCTACCAACTAATTATAAAATGAAACTATGCTGAAAATTCGCAACTAAAAGTAACTATTAAGAGTATAGAATGATTTACTCTTTATTAAGTTCTTACATTTTACAATGACATTTACTATCCATTTTTTTTAAATGCTCCAGTTGTCATTTCGACATTTCTGGTGTTCTCTTCTGACATGGCCTACTTGTAACCTACTACTAAGGTTGGGGCGCCTGGAAGGCGGGGATACGTTGCCCCGATGATATGTGAGTTGATGATGGTGGCAATAATGCTCCAGGAGAGGCCATAAATTTAACTTAAGCTAATTGGGCGAATATGATAATGGTGATAATGATGGCCAGATGATGTTTGGGAACCGTTTGGGCACTAAAATTTTCTGGCATTTATCTTACAGGTGAGGAAAAACCCCGAAAAAACCTCACCCAGGAAACTTGTCCCGACCGGGAATCGAACTGGGAACAAAATTGTATAATTTCGAGCTTTTTTCCAAAAGGTATCAAATATATCTCAACAAATTTTACAGGGAATGAAAAAAAAAATCATTACTGGATGTGATACATTTTTTCTATAAAATGACATGCCATTAGTATGATTTAGTATTTATTGACAGTTATAAATTTCAAAATATATTATTTTTAATGTTTAGATGTTTTATTAAGTAGCAAGTAAACATGTTCTCTAGTCATTAAAAGAGATTCTATTTACAGTGAAATGTTATGAAGATCAGATATTTAGAATTTAAATATGAATTATGTAAAATTACATTAGAGAATATTAGGACGCAAAAAACTACAGAGAACTAAGTATAAATAACACATTATATAGAATATTTACGAAGTTATTAAAAACAAAGTTACAAAAAGATGTTAAAGACAAATTAGGAGAAGATCAAAATGGATTCAGACCAGGAAGGTCATGTGTTGACAATATATTTGCAATACAACAGTTAATTGAAAACGGACTGCAGTTGGAGAAGAAACCCATTTGACAATGATAGATTTAGAGAAAGCTTATGACTCAATTCCGAGGAACAAATTATGGGAAGTATTGGAGAAATACAATATTGACAGAAACCTAATAGAAATTATTAAACAAATCTATAAAGATAACTCCGCTTATGTTAAAATGAGAAATATAATGTCTAATCCTATAAAAACCTCAAAGGGATTGAAACAAGGGTGCAGTCTATCACAAATTTTATTTAATATTTATGTAGAATTTATATTAACGAAATGGAAACAAAGCTGCAAAGGTATGGGGATCCCAATAGGTAACAGATTTTTGCTGACATTACAATTTGCCGTTGATCAACTGGTTTTAGCGCAAGACAAATTTGATATGGAATTCATGATAAAAAGGTTGAAAAACAAATATGAATCATGGGGTCTCACAGTAAATTTACAAAAAACAGAATATCTGGCAATAAATAGCAATGAAAGAGAAAATTTAATATTGGAAGAAGGAATCCAAATAAAGCAAGTGAAACAAACTAAATATTTGGGAATGATTATGGATAACATCGAAGGTATAGGAAAAGAGAACATAAAACATAGAATTGAATTGAGTAGCAAAATTATATCATAATTAAATTCCATATGGTGGGATAAGCATATTTGGAAAGACACAAAAAAATATATTGGTAAAACATTGGTGGAATCTGTTGCAAAGTACGGAAGTGAGGTATGGACAATCAATAGGTACTACAAAAATAGACTAATAGCTCTAGAAATGGATTATTTACGAAGAAGTGCCAGAAAGTCTAAATTAGAACGTGTCACAAATAAGGAAATTGAAACATAATGGAAGCAGAAGAAAGCATAATTGAAAGAATTGAGGAAAAGGAATTGAAGTGGTTAGGACATGTTTTAAGAATGGAAGATGAGCGATGGCCGAAGCAGCTATATGAATGGCATCCGAACAAAAAGAAGAAAAGATGAAGACCAAGGTTAACATGGAAGGAAAACATGAAGACAGTAATGCAAGCTAGAGGGCTAAGCATCGAAGATGCGCAAGACCGTAGGCTTTGGAGGTTTGGCACGGGAAGACGGCAGCAGCTGTAAAAACCCGAGGATAGATAGATAGAGAATATTAGGGCCTATATTACATTTTTGGGTCATACAGAGATAAGCAGACAGGTGAATGAAAAAAAAAACTGAGCTACATGTTGTGTATAGGAGCCAGATATAATAAGAACAATTATGTCTCTTAGGCTGTGATGGGCAGATCATATGGCATGTATGGGGGATGAAAGACGTGCGAGGAAGCTTCTGGTAGGAAAACCAGAGGGAAAACGCCCAGATGGTAGACCAATAATGAGATGAGAGAATAACATTTGTATGATTTGAAGGAAGTAGACTATACAGGGGATGATTGGAAAACATTAGCTCAAGATAGTAATGCATGGAGAGCTTATGTCCGCACGGTCATGAACCTACGGGTTCGATAGAGCCAGTAAGTTAATTATTTTTTATTTTAACAATGTAAGAAAGATAAGTATTTATTATAAAATATATTAATATGGCTAGCTATGAATGTGCTGCCATCTTTTTTTTTTTTTTTTTTTTTTTCAATTTTTGGACTTGCTATTATGAATACAAGCTCCACGTTATATTTTAAATATTTGTGTCACTTTGTAAAATGAACGAAGGAATTAATAATTAAGAGAACACAGTTTGTCTATAGAGTTAATTTACTTTACGTTATTCTATGTTGTGATATGGAATATAGGTCCAGTAAGTACAGCTATTATCAGTGTCATTTATACGTATATTATTGATATTATACAGTAAGAAAATCTTCATCATTACAAATCATTATACTACATAGTTTTAAATCAGGCGTATATTGTATTCTTTTTTATATTAAATTAAAGTAATTCATATTCGGTTTGATGACATATATAAACAAAATTTGACTAAAATGTTATTGGTATAAAATACAGTACTGCATATTATTTATGTTAAAAGAAATTTAAACTAAAGCACAATCTGAAAAAAGTATGATTATAAAAAATTAAGTATAATGTGGGTTGCTTTATACCACCTTCGACCGGCTCTGTGGTATAGCATGCCTAACTAGAGGTCAGGAGTTCTATTCTCGGCATACCATGGAATGTTTTATTTTGGTACAGTGTCTATACAACTCAATGTTATTAATCAGCTGTTGATGTTATGTGGTGATGCAGTAGTATTATTAGGCGATAACGAGGAAATACTGAAAGTCAATTCTTACATTATATTAAATAACACAAAGAACGAGGCTATAATTAAATATTGGACACACGTTAAAATATATAGCGAAAATAGACAATTAGTAACAAGCGAAATATTTTTTTAGGAAATGGCAGAATTCAAATACCTAGGAACAAATTATTATAAACAGCAATTTGATGCTGAATGAAATTGAACAAAGGCTCAATTTAGGAAACGCATGATATTATGCATTGCAGGGAGTCTTTGCCATCTCAACGTCACTCAAAAACCGATAAACTGAAAATAGCTTTAACTTCTGAACGAATAGGCCTTCGAATCTATAGATGAAATCAATTTTTATAAAGAATTAAACTTGGTTTTACCTTATTTTCCATATATCTCAACATGGCTTCCATTATTGGTAAGGAGTATGTCCAATCAGCATTCAACCTTAACCGTGTGTTGTGAAGTATCTGTGTTGTTTCCAATGTACTTCTTGGCAGCATAAATTATTTCTCGCAAGTTTATGAAATCACTTCTGGTGTCGTGTAGTCCTTGCTACTAGCAAACCTCCACAGGAAAAAAATTATATCGTGTTAGAACTGGGAATCTGGCATGCCATGTGATGTATGGTGATACTCTACCGATACAACTTCTAGGGATCATTCCATAGAAGATTACCTCTTGATGTGTAACGTGTTAGTGAGGTGTGACATATTGTACAATTGAAATCAGTAGCTTACTGTTAAGTAGTCTCCTCCATTCACCTGTTCGTTCCTCTTTAGTCCCAACATTTTGAGATGCATTGCAATTTTTTTTGCACTTTTTTATCGAAGTTCGAAGGATTGAAGCTATTGCGTGTGTTTTCACAAAAAACGAATATTTTGAAAATATTTCTACAAGCGTGAAGCTTCTAAAATTAAGAACACCATTGAATCAAAAGGTCCCAACCTCCTCCGTAAAATGTTACCAACCTTTCAAGTAAATATTTTCGAATTATAACTACTTATTTTATTATTCTTATAAGCAGAACTCGGTGTAGTTGATGATATTAAATTGCCGAAAATAGGAGGGCATATCAAAACCGTCTTTATAGCCATCGAAATCTCTGTGCCATATATCTCCTGGAAAACGAAACTCGTAAGTGCAACCGACTTCAAAGAAATTGGATACCCATTCACATAAGATATAAATACCTAACAATATATTATTTAAATAGAAAAATACGGCGATGTTGAATTTTTACTTATTTTTTAGCAACTAAAATTCAGTAAAAGTGAAATAAAGTCACATTTTATACTAGTTTTAAATCTGAACTAACGAATATCCTCTCGAAAGACACACAAAATATTGTAGAAGTACATTGCAGTCTCATACCGAGCACCAAAAAAGCTGCTTACATCACGTTTTATGAGGAATATACAGGTTGGAAGACCGAAAAAACGATGGGAGGATGGTACATTACATTATTATAGATGAAGTATTTTATTTTTGGTAAGTTGGATAATTTGGTGTATTCGAGAATTCTGCAAATCTACGTAAGTATTGCAACTGGAGGCATGCCGCGTAGAAGATAAATGATTGGAGACACGAGTTAAGGGATGCCAAAGCTCATATTTGAGCAGCCACTGGATGGTTGGATGGATGGGTGGATGGATTTTCGAGTCTGATTTATCGACCGTTTTTTTTTTGTCTTGAATTGACGGCCATAAAATAGACATAGGTACAAATTGTCTTCTGAGGCTAATACAGATTTAACAAGTGTTCTTCTTATTATTCTTTTTCTATGGAATGCTTTCATTTACCATGTAGGTCATCCGACGTAGCTTCCTCAAGACATCTCTATCCTCCCAGCATTCCTTCATTCTACTCCTCTTGCCTGTTGCTTTTCCCGGCTATGCACATAATCTTGTTCTTCACAATGGTCGCTTCATGTTTTTTTTACTCTCATTTCCAATGTTCTTCTTCGCAGTCTCTCTAATCCCATTCGCTTAACACGTTCGAACCAATGTAACCTCTTTTGTTCAATACATTCCTTCTCTAAATTCCCAATTCTGCTGCTTCCACTCTGCTTTTATGTTTCTTTGTTAATGCCTAATGTTTCTGTTCCATAACTTGCTATAAGTATGAAATATGTTTTATGCAGGCAGTTGGCCTAGCCCGTAAAGTAACGAAAAAGGAGAAGAATATGATTTATACATACATAAAAAATTTTAGCAATTAATATTATGGTATATTTCGATACAAGTATGGGAAATGTATCTTAAATGAATCGAAGAGAAGTTAGAAAAAACGAGACAAAGTCGTATTGCATACTAATTTTTATACTAGATATCAGTATCTTTTAGACGATGGGTATTACTGTTGATTAAAATGTAGTAATAATTAAATTAAAATGTTTAATATAAATAGTTACTATAAAAGAGAAAGAATAAAAATCGCACAATTTGATTTAGGCTATGCATACGATAGGAAATATTAATTTCAGTACTGCGTTTTCTTTCGTTTGTATTGCAACCAGACAATTCACTATAATGCTTTCCTTTGTTTACATAGCAACCAGACTGGGAATAGTAAACTTTCAATTCATGACAACACTGTTATTAAGTATTGTCTTGTATTGTATGCACTCCTCGCCTAGAGGGAAGAATTTCAACCATATTAATTTAGTTGCACTTGTTTTCGTATAGATGTCATTTTGAGTGGTCCATGGTCAGCGTTCCGCCTCATACTGACATCTAGGAAACCAAGGTAGTACTAGGACGGGAGAATTTGGTAAATTTTGCTTAGAGGCCTTTTCATTCAGGCTTAAGGATTTTTTACGAGCCTGAAAAATCTTCAGACTCGGGACCCACAGCTTAAAGTCCCTCCCGGAGGACTTGCTCCTTGGATTTTTCCGTCCTAAAAAAATCCATCGACCACGGCCGGGTTTGAACCCGCAACCCTCGGGACCAGAGGCAAGGAGCATAACCACTAATCCACCGCGGCCGACCGGTTATTAAGTACAATTTATATTATCAATACTTTTCAAATTCGTAGATACGTGGCGCAAGCGGTTAGACGCTCGCCTTGGGGTCCTGAGATAGAGTCTCGATCACTCCATGTGAATTTCGTGGTGGACGAAACGGAGCTTGGGCAGGTTTTTCTCCCGTTTTCCCCTATCACAATTTCATTCCACGATCTCTCCAAACTCATTCATCAACTTTGTTTCATTTCGTTCACCTGTCCTGTGATGGTGCGTCAGGCGTGGACAGCCGGACACTAGTCATTCATAGACCTCCATATAAGGTAATTCATCTCATCCCATCCGTCGACCCGGCCCTGAATTGGACACGAGTTGAAGACATCATTATATTGTTTGAAAATCGTACATTTTTATTATTTTACGTATAACAATATAGGTTACTAGTTACATTGTCCATCATCATCATCATTCATGCAAGTGTTAGGCCATGTGGCCTGTTACGGTTCCATCCAGCGTTTTTTGGACATCCCAGCGATCTTTGCCTTGGGGGCAGTAACGAAGTATGACTTTTGGAATTCTATGAGATGGCATTCGTTGAAGATGGGCTTTCCAGTCGTTCTGGTAGTTTTGTATATGGTGAAGAATGGGTTCTACATCCAACTCTTCCATAATTTCCTCATTTCTTTTATGGTCCACTTTGTATAGCCTGCTGCACGGCGCATAAATTACATCTCATTTGCTGTTATTCGGCATTCATCTCTTCTTCGTATTGTCCATGCTTCACTACCATATCTTAATACTGGTCTTGCGAGAACCTTATAAAGCCGTAATCTTGTGTTCTTCTGTACTAAAGATAGTTTCATTATACTGTTAATTATCCTCGTTGTTTTTGTGAAATTTGTTATTTTCTTTGATATATCAGCTTCATCTTGAAATGTTAAATTATAACTCAAATAATTAAATTCATTTACTCATTCTAAAATTTCATCATCCAAAACAATTTTGCTAGGTATAGGGTATTTCCCACAAAAGGCCATCACTTTAGTTTTCTTTGTATTGATTTCCATATTGTACCTTCTTGCAATTATATTAAAATTGTGTATATAATACTGTAAATCTGTTTCTGTTGGAGCTATTAATATCAAATCATCTGCGAAAAGCAAGGAGTCTATTTTTAGGTTTCTATTAATTTTGATAGAACCGTGTCTCATCAGTCGCCAATCTTGGAGTATTCTATCCATGTATATGATAAAGAGCAAGAGCGAGAGACCACATCCTTGTCATACGCCTCTATTAATTTTGGTCCATTCTGTTTGTGTGTTATTGATTCGAACTGAAATCAAATTTGTTTTATAGATATTGTATAAATTTAAAATATGCTGTTGTGGTAGATTGTTGTCAGCTAACATTTCCCAGTTTATTCCTATTGATTTTGTCGAAGGCTTTTTTGAAGTCCACAAAAGCTAAATGTGTTTCTACATTGAACTCCCTGTGTTTTTCTATTAATAATTTCATGGAGAAATAACCATCACAGCACCTTCGACCTTTACAAACGTCATTCTGTACTTCGCTGAGGAGGCTGTTAAGATGTTTGTATAATTCGTTCTTAATTATATTGGCGTAAATTTTGTATCCAGTATTTAGTAAGCTGATGCCTCTGTAATTTACATTGCCCAAAAATTAACAATTATTAATCTTTGGGCTTGTTGTAACTAAATACTTTTAACTTTTATATATTTTTTATTTTTATCGTAGTTACATATTGTTCGTATTATTGAACAAGTCACATTTATAAAGGGTACAGGGAAAATCTCCAGGTAAGCCTCTTTTCCTTGAAGCCCAGAAAGCGTACTTTAAGTTGCACAACATCCATACTTTATCTATATGCCAAGCGTTGGAAGTAAACAAACCCATTAATAAACTGTAGGGCTATATTTTACTATTTCACGCTTCTAAATAATAGTGCTTTCTATGGAGAATATAATGACATCTCTAACTCCATTTCGACAAAAAAGTGACCTATCTGGTTATTTCCCCATACCCTTCATATATTTATATTAAAATAATAATAATAATAATAAAAATAATAATAATAGTAAAAAATAAAATAATAATAATAATAGTAAAAAATAAAATAATAATAACAGTAAAAAAATAAAATAATAATATAATAATAATAATAATAATAATAATAATAATAATAATAATAATAAAACAGCAGTCGTACTACAAGTTAGTGGGGAAGGGTTGTTTACATATTTCAAGTGAGTTGTGAAAGGCAACATTTCGTCATCTACGTGTAGGCCTAATTGCTCACATCTACAAACTTACTTTTTATGTTTCACATAACCTTGTTAAACTTAACCTACATGAGTAAGAAGAAAACACTGACCGCACAACCCGTGATATATGTGGGTGTTGGCGGTGATCACATCGTAATCTTCTTAAATAATACATAATTAAAATAAACGAAATCCTTGACATAAAGTAACTGTTTAGAATGCAAAATGCATGCAAATTAGTTTAAAACCAGGATTATTGAAACGTAATATCATTGAAGAATTTTACATGTCTATTTATTATTATCATCATAATTCTTAGGCCCGGCCTAAGAGTACATGGAAATGAGCTATGCATTTTCAGATGGACGTCCCCTGAATATCTTATTTGTAGGTTTGTACTTGTAGAAGATTTTTTGGGAAGTCGGCGGTCTTCCATTCTTAAAACATGTTTATGTATGAGTTGTTGTAAGGTGCTATTTTCACATTAAGGTTGAATAAAAATCTTCTTCTTCTTCACTTCACGGACTAGGCAAAAAGCCTGTTCCGCCTAACAGTTGTTCCCTCCCATCTTTTTGCTGGCCTTCCTACATTCCTTGAACCTCTTGGCTTGTAGTTAAATACTGCTTTTGGTAATCTTGTTACATTCATTCTTTCTACATGTCTAAACCATTTTTCTTATATCCTTTGATTTTATCATTTAATGGATATATATGTACTCTGTTCTTATATCTTCATTCTTTAACCGATCCATTCTTGCGCAGCTTTTTGTCCTTGTAATGAAGTTCATTTCTACACTTTGTAATCTACTTTGTAAGTTTTGTGGTCATTACCCAAGTCTCACTCCCATAAAATAATGCAGGAACTGCCAATGTTTTATAAAACTTCACTCTAGTATATCTTCTTGTTTTGTTCTTGAATGTTATATGTATAGTTTCACATATCATTTGAAATCTTGACAGTTTCACATTTATGTCTCCTTAAGTTTGTGTGTTTATAGTAAAATTACAACCCAAATGATTAAGATTTGTTTCTTATTCCAGAGGTTTGTTGTCTATTATGAAAGACTGAATAATATAAAATATTTTCTGATGTCTTCAATGAATGTCTATTTATTCTTTGATGTGCCGCCATCGGTCGGAAAAACCTCATCTCTGCAGACTCTATTTACTTGGATTTTTTTGTCTAAGTCCAAGAATCACATGCATTTAGGAAATACAACAGTTTCTAGAATTTCATTATTGATTATTTTTGTCTTTTTTTACTAATGTTCTTTTGATTGTTCCGAAAAAAACAAATTGTTGTATATTATTTTGTACATCTTTATTTTTCAAGTTTCAAAATTTTACATTCTAAGTGATTGATTTGTTTATTTATTCTTATGAATTTAATGTATTTATTTAGCCTACTGGACTTAAAGTCATGTGGGCTCCCCTTCTGCCCACCAGGACAAACATATGTTACATTAAAATACTAAAATATCAATAATTGCATACTAACTTGTCGGATAATACGTAATAAAATATACACAAAGCAAGATAAAAGATGAAGCAAACATGTGCTAATCTATCAGATATATATAAAACATCGGGTTAAAATATTTGTCTTAACACTGCCTATTTTTATAAGACAAAATAATTCCTATAATACTAAAACTAGCCTTTTATTTGTAAATATTTACAATAACTGAAACGAATTGAAATCATACAAAATAAGAAATTATATGCCGGGATTGCTATGACATTTATTTTTAAATGTTATGTAAATCTCCTGTGTTTTGTATTACTGATTTGGGATTTATTCACCCTCCCTTTCGTCATAGGAATTACACAAAAATTCTCTGGACCAGCAGCCTACAAACCAAACAGCAGGAACTTTGAACTTATATATTGGCCGGGCGTCCTGGTTCTGTGGTTAGCGCAATATTCCAATACTGCCGAAGACGGCACAAGTTATCAAAAGATACAGATCACATAGTCAGACTTAAGGTGGAAACTTCAAAACCCTTACTATTCCAGGAATCGAACCTAGGTTCGGAACTGAAGGTATGGACTCCACCTGACCACGACATAGTGACATATCTTTCTCTTTCTCTCTCTCTCTCTCTCTCTCTCTCTCTCTCACACTCTTTCTCTTTCTATTTACTTTAGATAAAACTCTCATTTTATAGGTACTAAAACATGACCCACGCCACATGGCCCTTAAAGAGAGATGATCTGTCGGCAGTGTATTTTCAGACTCTGGATCACAAACATATTCTTTTACGACACCGGAGATTGAGGACATCGTTGGATATGTGATCAATTAATCCGGGGGCATCTCCTAGAATACAACGAACATTTAAGACAAGACACACCATTCACTCACACATTGATACTAAACAAGGAAATATAATAGAATGACAATTATAGTGGCCAAATGGTATTCGAGGACTGTTTGGGCCTTAAGGTTTCCATGTTTATCTCCGATTGAGGGTCTTTCCACTTTTCAGCGGTTGCCCTTTTACCAGCCGGCTGCTGGCCCTTCACATCCACATGTGTCAATCACAGAGGTAGATGATCAACAGCCAGTGTAGGGGTGACATGTGGTTAGCATGTCGAGTCCCCCAGCCGTTATAGCTGGTTCCTCAACCTGGAGCCGCTACTTATTGTAGCTACCCAATTGCCTCACGATGCTGGGTGGGCACCGGTCTTATACTGGCCGAAATACCATGAGAAAATTTCTTCCCCCATGGAGACTCGAACCAGCGCAAGTCCCGTAGCTCTGCGCCAAGGCTTCCTACCTTAACCGTTCGGCTACGGCGCGGGACTTATCTAAGAAATGAAAAAAAAAAAAAGTCACCAAGGAAACTTGTTCCGAACGGGGTGCATATGAGACAATGACGTTATTCCGGCACCAAAGCCGTGGAAACAATCACATATAAAGACTAAAATATAAAAAACAGCAATCTGACCTGTAATCTACATTTAATCAATTTAAACATTGTGTTTATCCGCTCCGTAGCAGAGAGGTTCAAAATATCATGCCTTGGCATAGAGCTACGGGACATGCGCTGCGCTGGTTTGAGTCCCCTTAAAAAAATTATCATGGGATTTTGGTCAGTATGTGACTGGTGCTCATCCAGCATCATGAGGAATGTGTATAGCTGAAATAAGTAGATGTTCTAGGTTTATAATACAGCTATAACGGGTAGACATCTAGGCCCTGCCACCACCCCTTGGGATACCTCGGTCGTCATGACCATACTCCCAAGTCCTAGTTCTAGTCCTCCCTAATCTAAATCTCGCGTCCACGTTCAAGGTCTCGGTCCTATAAAACCAACACTCCAGGGAGAGAGTGTTGGAGTTTTGCACTTCTGGGCATTTGATGAGCTACATAGTACATCAGGTCACTCAATCCTGATGACCCCACAGTTGGTCCACGGGCTGCATGAGCCTAGCCGGGAGGACTGCTGTCGCAGATCCACCGACCATTCCCCTGTTCTGCCTCCAGGGACGTGTCCTGCAGCCGTTGTGAGACCGGCTAGGGCTACAAGCCCAACAGTGTGAGACTTTTAGTACGTCCAGGTGCTCATCTCCTGGCGACCCCACAGTTTGTCGACGGGCCCGTAGGCCAAGCCAGGAACCAGTACAGTAGCTCCCCGCTGGACTGGTCCGAGCCGAGCCCTGGTGTGCCCCCAGGGACGCCTTCTGCAGCTGTTGTGGTCCAGCACGGAGCTCGCAAGCTCCAACAGATGAGCAATTAGTACGACAAGGCGCTCAACTCTTGCCTACCCCACTAATGGTTCACGAGTCCCTTGGACTTAACCGGGAGGACTGTCTAGCAGATCCACCGATCTTTCCCCCAGTGCACCAGCTGGGGACGTGTTTGGTTGCTGAAGTGGGTCCAGCCTGAGCTTTTAGTACGTCAGGTCGCTCAACTCCTGACGACCTCACAGATTGTCCTTGGAGTCACTCTCGGTTCCAGATTCTGCGGCTAAGTCCCCGACGACAAAAGACCGCGCTTCCCTCTCCTTTCACGAGCTTATTAGGCGGCTTTTTTGTTAATGCCGCAGCATTGACTCCCGGTATTGTCCCATCCATCCCGTTCGCCAATTGACTAGGCCTAGTCGTGTACGTGTCTGGGTGAGGCAGCCCACTGAGCAATGTAGGCCATATCCAGGGTGCTCATCTCCTCGGGTGCACCCACAGATGGTCTCAGGGTCAATGAACCAGGAGATAGGGCCACGAACCCCTAGTCTCCCACCACCCCACCAACGGTGGCACAGGCCCCCGCTGTGGGCCGGGGTCGTTCAGGCTTGGCAGCAGGCTCCTATAACCAATAATAATTCTCCTGCTGACCCCACTCATGGTCCGCGAGTCCATCGGACTTGGAAGGGAGGACTGACTAGCAGATCCACCGACCTTTTCCCCACTACGCCACCGAGGGGACGCGTTTTGCTGCTGGAGTGGGCGCAGCACGAGCTAAATAGTACGTCAGGTCGCTCGAGTCCTGACGACCCCACAAATGGCCCGCGGGTCCGGTCCGGACCTAGCCGGGAGGAATGCAAGCAAACCACCGACCGTTCCCCTATCCGCCGCCCGGGGACGCGCCCTGTTGCTGTTGTGAGCACAGCTGGGGCCCGTAAACGGACCCCCGGGTAGGGGACTCAACATGCTAACTACATGCCCCCCCCCCTATGTCGGTTGGATGATCGTCCACCTTTGTGGTTAATGCATGTGGAAGTGACGCCAGCCAAGGGCCTTTTAGGCCTGTCGACTTATGGAGTTTATTTTCATATGAGTGAACTCGAAATGCTAAATATTAGTTATTCCCACCGTGTTTAGTGTACGTAAAACTGAATGGATCAATTAAACGGATGTTAGTTTCATATTATTCTCAACAAATGCTTAGAGGCAGTGAAAATAAAAATAAAATAATTATTATCCAGATAAATGTTTTAGTCCGCCGCGGTGGACTAGTGGTTATGCTCCTTGCCTCTGGTCCCGAGGTTCGCGGGTTCAAACCCGGCCGGGGTCGATGGATTTTTAGGACGGAAAAATCCAAGGAGCAAGTCCTCCGGGAAGGACTTTAAGCCGTGGGTCCCGAGTCTGAAGATTTTCACGCTCGTAAAAAATCCTTAAGCCTGAATGAAAAGGCCTCTAAGTAAAATTTACCGAATTTTCCCGTCCTAGTACTACCTTGGTTTCCTAGGTGTCAGTATGAGGCGGTACGCTGACCACTCAAAATGACATCTATACGAAAACAAGTGTAACTAAATTAGTATGGTTAAAATTCTTCCATGTAGGGGGAGAGCGCCTAAATCTCTGTAAAGGGAAAAAATGGGCTTACAAAAAAATAAATATTTTACATTTTATAACTAACTAACTGGCAGTATTGAACCCGTATGTTCATGGGCGCGCGGACATAAGCTCTCCATACATCCCTTTCCTGAGCTAATGTTTTCCAATCATTCCCTGTATAATCTACTTCCCTCCAATCATGATTGTTATTCTCCCACCTCATTCTTGATCTACCAACTGGGAGTTTTTCCTCTCGGAAGTTTCCATGCACGTCTTTCATTCTCAATTCGTGCCACATGTTCTACTCATAGCAGCCTAAGAGACTTAACTGTTCTTATTATATCTGGCCTCCTATATAGATAATATAGTTCGCTGTTAGGTAATCTTCTCCATTCACATGTCTGTCCATCTTTCTTTAGTCCAAAAATGTTCCTAATTATTTAACGAATTTTATTTTCGCTGATTGTGACAGGAGAATAACTCCTAAAAATTAATGTTATTTTATAAATACAGGGTGCGGCATAAGTCAATAAATCACTGCACATGGTCGCAAGGAAAAAAAATCAGATTGGTTGAAACTGGGGTATGAATGCGGGACCTCAGAATATGATCTCAAACACTACTGCTCGCGGTAATTTGCTAACTAGGGAATATATCTTGTCCAGTATCATGTCTATAAACAACTTCAAGTTACTTTTTTTTAATAATATATTTGCATTTTCAGTTAACTGACTTAGGTCTACGCTGCAGCTTCTGTTTAACTGTTGTTATATATTTTAATGTCTTTTCTATCCATCCATAGTAATTCTGCCCGAAGGCAGGTCCTTCACTGCAATCATAGCATTTTCATGCTATGCTTGCAGCTTTACTAGGGAATTATAAGTGTGGTAGCTTCCCGTTGCTTTCCACACCGATGAAGGATGATGATAAGATGAATATGAATGATGATTATTGCGATGGCCATATGATTTCGGGGGACCTTTTGTGCCTTAACGTTTTCCTGACATTTGTCTTACAGGTGAGGAAAAAACCCGATAAAAACCTCATCCAGAAAAACTGACCCGACCGGGGATCGAACCCGGGCCCGCTGCGTGACAAGGCAGCACGCTACCTCGAGACCACAGCGGTGAACGTCCTTTCTATAATATCTCATAATATTGCATTGTTGATTAAAATTTCCTGGTGATCGCATCCCACATCTTAGAATACAGAGTCTCAGATACATCAGGAACACAATAGACCTACTTCATATAACATTTCGTTTGTCTTGATTGTGACAGATGCCATACAAAATATCTGATTACCGAGACCCCTATACGTCCAAGTGTTAGTTCTGACACCTGCTTATGAATAAAATTAATTCTCAACTTGTCTCCGATCCAGGGGTTGTCAAAAAAGTAAAATGAAAATATTTAAATTATCATCATCATCATCATAGTACATTCACGAATTTAGGCCATTTGTTGACCTGTTTCGGCCTCAAGAGAAACACCATCCAGCAGTCTTTTGAGTGGACGTCCTGGTCTTCTTCTTCCTGCAGGTTGATATCTTAACATTAGTTTCGGTATTCTGTGATCTTCCATTCGATGAACATGTTGTATCCATCTTGACTTATAATCAGATTTTTTTTCTAAAGATTCCATGTGTAATTCTTCTAAGATGTCTTCATTTTTTTGTGATCTAGTAGTGTGTATCCTGCAGTCCTCCGAAGATATCTCATTTCAGCAGATCTAAGTCTCGGTATATCCTTCTGTTTCAACGTCCATACTTCGCTACCATACAAAAGAGTTGGAAGAGCCAGTGTTTTATACACTTTCAGTCTTGAATGCTTGTGGACTAACTGTGGCTTGAAGATAGAATTTATTAACCCTAAAATTCTTAAAAATTTAGATATTTTTGCATTTACATCCTTTTCTTCTTCATATGAGATATTGCATCCTAGATATGTAAAATTATTCACCTGCTCCAAAATTGTATTGTCCAGTACAATTTTACTTCTGACAGGATCTACACCTTGAAATGCCATAATTTTTGTTTTTTCTGTAGATATCTTTAATCCATATTCTTCTGTAATTTTGTTAAGTATGAACAACATATCCCTTCTACATAGCTAAAGGATTAGAAAAAGACTGTGAATAAGCAAATCATGGCCAACTCAATTTACTACACTTTATTTGGTACGTTTAATATACGGTACACAATCATAACATTGAACACTATCTAAAATTTTGATTGTGTCTTCATTGTACAAATAAGGCATTACGTTTTACCATGCACATTTAACTTGAAATCATGTTTCATCTTCATTTCATTTTGATTTATTTATACATAGCCTATAAGTAAGTCGTTAAGAAAGAATCATAAATTATATATCTATGGATTGTGCATAGATTTAAACACGAGTATCTAATAACATCTCGGTCGTCAGATGAAATCAGAGACTGCATAAAATGTAATGAGGGTTTTGTTTCCTATAATAAATGTTTTTCTTAACCATAAACGTATTTATCATTTGTAATCATAAATGTGTTATATCCTACATTATCAAATGACAGGTTATCCATTTTGAATAGCTGAATATATGTTGAGAATTTAATTTAAAATATTATAGCACTTTAAATAAAAGTAAATTTAATATATTAACTTATAATAGCACGATAGTTAAAACAAATAAAATTTGTATGATTATGACTTGATAATTTTTTTCAAACATGTTAGTGGCTTAACAAAAGAATCATTTTAGGTCTATAATTGTGTACATATCTATAGTGTAAAAGAACTCTAATAATTATATTATCAATTTTACACAAATTAGACAATTATTCCCGTACTTTGCTGAATTACAAAACTTGAGTAAATACTTAGGTATAATATGACAGGGTAAATTAATAAGAGGAAAAACCATGTGCATATCTAAAGATCCAGTAAATTGTAAATAAATTACAGAATTATTCAACGCATCACGGGTTTTAAGTACAGGGGGTAAACATAACTAACATTGCAATGTAAAAAAAAATAAGTAAAACACCAGGTATCTAAAGCCTCCTGAATAAAGTTTTGTTAAAATAGGCCTATGTCATATGTAAGAATAAGAAAATCTTAACTTTGATGTTAGGCCTAAAACAAACATTTATAAAACTACAGTAAGATTCAATAATAGAATATACGAATAAAAACTATAAAATAGTCACCTTGTAGGTGCGTCTCCTCAACTTAAGATGTTTAACACTCTGTAGGCCTTTCGGGACTAGTCCCATCATCAGCAGAACGAACTAGGTCTGTATTGGATGATGTTCTGCTGATAATGGGAATAATCCCGAAAGGCCAATAGAGTATTAAAACATGTTAAGTTGAGGAGACGGACCTACAAGGTGACTATTTATAGTTTTTATTCGAATATTCTATTCTTGTGACTTAGTACCTCAGCGGAAACTTGCCATGAATTTGACTAGTATCGATACAGTAAGATGAGTGATGAGCTGATGACATTATAGTATTGAAACTCGGCCAGAGACAAAAAACAACAAATTATGAATACAGCAGAAATGAAGACGCTACGAGCTATAGATGGCAAAATCAGATTAGACAAAAAGAGAAATAAAGGTTTGAGACAACAATGCAATATAATGGACATCAAAATATGTATAAAAACTGAAAACAGAGAATATAATGCCCATATAGATAGACACAATAATACAAGCTTAATTAGAAGAGTTCGAGATTTATATCCAAGAGACAAAACAATATGTCGGCAAACGGGGGGGGGAAGGACTGACGTGACATCCTAATAAATAAAGTCCTGTATGATGAAAAAGAGGCTATGATCCTAGTCAAAAGAATAATAGTAATAATAATAATAATAATAATAATAATAATAATAATAATAATAATAATAAAACATTATAAGATTATATAGAATTTAATACATACCAACGGAGTGTCGCAGGAGGGTTTAGAACAAAGATCTGGCACCGGTACAGTTAGATGTGCGCAGTTGCATAATATACACAACAACGTATGTTTTTGCGCTATAGTGCGTTTTGTCGTACTTGCAGCAATGACAACCATGATTGAAAGTTCAACTTCCTACATTTCGGGATTGCCAACCTAAATAACTATACTCTAATAATACATTTACACCCACGTGCGGGAAGTAAAACCACTGCCATCTATGTATACTATGTATCATGTATATACAAAAAATATCCAAAAGGTAGTTTTAATATTCATTATACGATACAAATCACTGCATTTTAAATTAACTGAACTTTATTTGAAACAATATAAAACAACAAATACGGTACTTGCGGCCATTTTACCAATCATTGTTCTCAAGGCCTCCTGTTGTTTCAACTAATAAACATTGCCCATATTGTTAACGTTAGTCAATTGTTTATAATGAACGCAAGTATTTCCAACAAAGATGTTATTATTTTACTATTATTTATTATTTTGAAAACACCATCACACAAAAAATAATGTACAACGCATGTTTGTGAAGTGTTTTACAGAATCTCGCTATCGCTCGGTTTTTAAACATTTTTCCCAGATTCTGTAAAAACCACTTCCCAAGCTCGCATCGTAATATACTATTTAAATATTGTATTATTCTTTTAAAGTAACATAATTACAATTTTATAATTAGTTAACTAGGTGGAATCGCGCGTACCTACTCTCGTGAAAATAAATTTGAGTGAAAATTCCATTAATTACTGATTTTGTGAGCAGTATAATATGTTTCAAAATGAATGATTAATTGAATTTTCACTAAAATTAATTTTCAGAAGAGTAGGTCCACGCGACTTTTTAAATAGTGTTTCCATAAAGATCATGTCGCTCACTATGTTGTAGTCTTTTTCATTCATCTGAATGTTCGTCCAAAAGCTTTGCTAAGAACATTATTCTAAAATGCCCGTAATCTTTTACTTCCCTTAAAGTGAGAGCGTCGGTCGTGGTGGTCTAATGGTTATGTTCCTTACCTCTAGTCTTGAGTGTCCTGGGTTCAATACCGGCCGCGTTCGAGGAATTTTTAGGGTAGAAAAATCCAAGGGTCAAATTCCCCGGGAGGGACTTTTAGCCCCAAGTTTGAATATTCTCAGGCTCGTAAAAAAATCGGAAGCCTGAATAAAAAAAAGTCTTTGTACAAGATGTAACCTACCTTCATCCATCCAAGTAATACCTCAGTTGTCTACTAGATAATTATCTCATAGAGACGATGTGCTAACCGCATCTCACTCTTGACATATGTAGGTAAATAAGCTAACTGAATTAGCTTGGTTAAGGAATTCCCACTAGGGAGCATCCATGTCCCCACATGGGACGTATGGGGTATTTTTAACATTTTATTTACTGTACAGCATGTTCCATTACAAAGAAAGTAATACTACATGCGGTATTATACAACATTATTTACATAAAATTATTTGCACGATTTGCTTATGTGTCCGTCGCCGTGGCGTAGTCGGTAGAGTTCCTACCTTCCACTCCGGCGATTTCTGACGGGGTAGGGAATTTTAAATCTCCACCTAGGGTCTGGGTGTATGTGTCTTGTCCTTGTGTCTATGTGAGAACTAAAGAAAGTTAAACAGGTAAAACAAAAAAAAAAAGAAAAAGGTAAAACAAGCCGGAAAACCAGTATAAACGAAAACAAAACTCATGTTTTCATATATGTTCTATGGCTAATTTTAATATTATGATCTATATGTTTTATATGGGGGCACGCCGTAGCGTAGTGGTTAAGGCACTGAGCTACAAGCCAGAGGGTAGAGGGTTCAAGTCCCGTTGGGGTCAGGATTTTTAAACTGGCCCAAACCCTCTGGCGGCACTATGGCCCTGGGGTCGACTCAGCCTCCAACGGAAATGAGTACCAGACGCTTGTTCTGGGGGTAAAGGCGGCCGTCACGCAGGGCTGACAACCCGGCTGACATAGAGTGCCGATTGTCTAGAAAAAGTGGGAGCCTTAACCTCCTACTACCCCAAGGGCCTCCGGGTCTGTTGTGGGATCACTTTACTTTACTTCTATGTTTTATATACCGTATCTTACTTAATATAACATTAAATATTTAACTGAATTGCTTTGTTTTACTCTATAATCTGCCTAAATCTATTGAATTACTGTAAGAGATTAATTCAAATGTTTAATGCTGTAGGGTCTTATTTTATTGAATGCCCATTTACCATATTTGTTAATCATATTGTTCTTAAATAACTGTCTTTCTGTTTCTAGTTTTGTATATTCAAATAATATATTATCTCTCGTTTGTTCTGCGTTTCTATATGTAAACAACGGACGTATGGGGTATTTACATACATAAAGTGGGCTACCATGTTTCCCATCAATTAAATATAACGGGAAGAATAATATGTTTATACTGTTTTCATTAATTTTTTAGAGATGTTGGGATAAGAGATTCTGTAATATATAATAACATGCGTTTCCAGAGTTCAGCTCGAGTATAGGCCTAAATAAGGTGAAATTTAAAAAAAACGATTATTTGCCCAATCTTCAAAGTAGCTATTATTTTTGTGTGTATGCTTGATACAACTACCGTTGCTTCTGATGTAATATCATTCACTTTGTTTGCTTTTCCTCATAACGCAATTTATGTTTACTCAAGCGAGGAACACTTTATCTTCTTTATTACGGATATTACTAAATGCATTATGAGTTTCGCTTGGGAATTGATTCATAGAATAAACACCATACTATGAATTTTAATTTGATATTTCTTGCTTCACTGTTTCCTTTTCAAATTATCTAATCTTACACAGAACGTTATGAAGTTACTTTCATGTTATCTCAATCCAATGTTGCTTTCGTGCCAAGTTATCTGAATTCCACGCAATGAATCTAATATCTCAGAAGTCGGCGTCTATATATGTGACTAACAACTAATTGACACCTGCAAAATAATTGACAAAACATAGATATTTTTGTCGACTGCGGAAGTCTAGTGGCCAATGTTCCTTGCCTCTACTCATGAGAGTCGCAGGTTCAAATCCCGCTGGAGTCGATGAATTTTTAATTATAAGGAAATCCATGGGAACGACTTTAAGCCCGAGTCTGAAGATATTCTGGCTCGTAAAAGACCTTCAAGCCTGAAAAAAGATAGCCTACCTCTATGCAAAATTTAACCGAGCTTCGGAAGTAAAATGTTTCATTGCTTCATGTTACCTATCAAAAGAACAGGTGAGCAATTTTAATTACCTGGGATATCGTGTAAAATAGAAAAAGTGAAGACATTAAAAACAAAATATGTAAATTTAATTATATGTGTGGCACCATAAAACCAAGTCTCAAAGGAAGTAGAAAGGAGATACTTTTAAAATTTTATAAAACAATGGCGGTTCCAACACTACTATATGGATCGGAATATTGGGTCTTAACTAAAAACCAGGAACGAAGAATAGAAACGTCATAAATTAGGTTTCTGAGGAGTGTGGATGGCTATACAAACAGATCGAAAACGAAATGAAAATATACGAGGAGAACTAAATATATTCAAACTATTAGATAGAATTGCACAATTCAGAGATGAATCGATGGACCACATCAATAGAATGGATAACAATAGAATTCCGAAACATTTTTCTTTCAAACCACTAGGACGAAGAAATGTAGGAAGACCTGTAAAAGATGGACAGACCAATTCTAGCACGAGATCGGAACAGACCTTAAGGTCTAATCCTTGATGCTGCTGATGATAATGCTTCATGTTTTCATTGTCTCCATGTATAATAGAACAGTTTAGTTGTGAAGCTATTTATCTTCTGGGGGTTCCAATAGATTTGTAGATTTAGGATACCCAACAATTATTTTCTACAATTAGATATTGTTGAAGTTCTTTGAATATTTACGCGGAATTAAGATGTTATTATACACTTTTATAGGGTTAATATTACTTGAAGGAATCACGTGAGATAAAGGTATTTAAAAGGATCATCCGGTTAGGTTTCAATAATTGGTTAGCTCTCACATCCGCTATGAGCTTCTCTTCAGGAGATTGTAAGGTATTGTGATTCTGATTCTTCATTCTGGAGAAGTCTGCTAAACAGAAAGACATGGATGAAGAGGGATACACTCACCCGCCGGCACGTCACACTGCCAGAAAGACTTACAGTCGGAAACCATCTACACCAATAGAAACAAGAAATATGTATGACTCACTCAACTCTGACAAGGAAGAAATACCACCTCCAATAGTGGTTAACACTAAAGACATAACACCATACAAACTAGAATGCATCACTGCAGGAAACAAAAACGAAGTATCAATGCGATATAACCAAGGAACGCTAACCATCAGGACTTCAATTAAAAGAGCCTATGATCACGCCTATAAGCACCTAAAGGAGTCGAAGACACAGTTCTACACTCATGGCTACGGCAAACCTCCTATCTTCAAGATAGTAATGAAAGGGATCCCCAGCTCCATCACAGTCATATATATATTTGAAGAAATTGCGGATAGGAAGTTGCCACTAATAGAAGTAAGAAGTATAGAAAAACAAGTCACACAACTAGGCGTAAGGAAGAGGATTGAACTACCAATCCATATCCTAATGTTCCACAGAACAGAAGATCTCAAATCAAGACTAGATAAAGGCCTTACGGAACTATTCAACATCCGAATTAATTGGAACCATAAAAGAAACCAACTGGAGGGACACAGTGCTTCAATTGCCAGGGCTTCGGGCACATCGCGAAGTTCTGCTTCAGAACGACAAGATGTGTACGGTGCTCAGGAGAACACAAGGTATCTGAGTGCACCCAGAAGACAACAAAATGTTCTAACTGCAACCAAGAGCATGCAGCGAGTTATCGGAAATGCTCTGTTTTCCAGAAATATCTGAACCTGAGACAACAAGCACAATAAGAAACAACACAAACAACAACATCAAGAAAACCAGCATCTACAAGAAAACCAGAAACTACAAAAACACCAAAAACTACAGAAAATAACAACTATCCTCCATTACCGGGCCACCTCAATTTTATCGATCCTAAGCCTGAGAACTTACTCCAACAAATCCTTCTACACCTGACCACAATCCTACAGAAACCACAACTTCTCCAAACCACTATATCCTTTGTAAATTCTCAAATAGCTTCAAGCAAATAAAACGGCAAAAATAAAAAAAACTTCAAGGACATAATTTAAGACCGCAAAGCTTAAGTTCAGCATCAGAAAACTTCAGATAGCAAAATACTAAAAGACACTACATTCAACAAGAAAAGCTAAGAGAGGAGCACTCTCATTAGCAAAACTTTAAATTGCATACGCGCCTACCTACAAGCACATAAAGATTGGGTCATGACCTGAAAAAAGGTCGGTACCATAACACACACATAAATGACCGACAATGCTGAAATTATTTTCTACCGTAGTAAATGATAAAATTAAATGTGACTATTTAACTCATGCCCGTAATGAGAGTCAATGACCAATCACATTTCAATGAATTTTGATTTACAACCAATCACAGTCGTTTTCATCTCTATTTTATCAGTTTAATTTTATCGTATTAAAATCAAGCTCCTCCTTTTTAACATTCCGAATAAGTCATAGCATTATTTTGCAGTGACTGACTCTCTAAGAAAGACGGCTACCAGATTATATATATATATATATATATATATATATATACAGAGTGCACGAATGTAAACAGATACTGCTAGCGGGATATAATAGAAAAACATTCGTAATATTTGATTATACCAAATAAAAAGAAACCACTGTTAGCAATTTCTTACACTAGTATTTTTCAGGAATGTGCATTCCAGAAAAATGTAATTTACATCATAGGACATCAGAAATTAATTAATAACCTATAATGTTGGTTATAAACAATTTGATGTGTGCATTCCTACAATATTGCGATTCTATTTGGCAAATAAATATGATCTGGTTGCAGTCATGAACAAATGAAACATGACGTTTCTCATTTCTCATTTGTTTTTAAATATCGCCGTCTACATTAAATGTATAAATATTTTAAAATAACTATATTTAAATAATGATTTGTGAGTAAACAGATTAATTTTATTCGATAAATAGTCCTAACAAATGCCACTCTTGATTTCAAAATTCTCTAGATAAATTGGAAATCACTCATGGTATTACTTATGATAAATATCTTGTGTTTATTATTTCATAGTATTTCCTACTCTTCTGTAATTGACTCAGTTTTACCGGTGGAAAATTAACATCACCGCACTAATATATTCTTATGCATCACTACAAGTAATTTGAGAATTTAATTAATTAGATTATTTAATCTAACATCATTATATCACTAATATATCTGATATAGGTGATTATTTAATTATTTAGATTATTTAATCTAACATCATTATATCACTAATATATCCCATATAGGTGATTATGGTAATGTTTTGCTGAGGTGCCTCCGCATCCTATCAAGTTGATATTGACTAAAGTGATAGATAAATCGCTATATATAAAAATGTTTATAGATTAAGTCACATGATCACATATTTTACTCCTATTGGTTGGCTCGTTCATTACGTTAGATTTATTCTAATTTATCATACGAGAGATTTAATTACAATCACTGCCAATTAAAATAAAGTCTACTTTATCTATTTATACAACTAATATAAAGTTAATTAAAGTTTAATTAAAACAATATTTTAGAAATTTTCTCTACAATGTTTAAAATAAATTTTATGAGTACTTAAATAGTTCTTTATCTATGAAATAGTTTAAGGAACTTTTTGCTTGCTATTTTTAATCCAGTAAACGAATTTGTAGGAAATATTTAGAATATATGCAAAGTTAAAAATATGTATTAAACACTTTAGACTAATAAATTATTATATTATTAATTTAAGATTGCCACTACAGGCCTTAGGAGGTCCTAGATCTAGTAGGAGTTTAAGGCTCCCACTTTTTCTAGACAATCGGCACTTAATGTCAGCCGGGTTGTCAGCCCTGCGTGACGGCTGCTTTTACCCCCAGAACAACCGTAGGTATTCATTTCCGTTAGAGGCTGAGTCGACCCTAGTGTCATTGTACCGCAAGAAGATTTGGGTCAGTTTAAAAATTCGGACCCCGCCGGGACACGAACCCTCGACCTTCCGGCTTGTAGCGTAATACCTTAACCACTACTTGTACGCTTTTACATATCCTAAATCCAAGTAATAGATTAGTTTCCAACTATATGTCTTATTGAGGCGCTATGCTGACCACATGTCATTCACCGACATCTGTAGGTAAATAAGCATAACTAAATTATGCTTGATCAAAAACTCCTAAAAATAGGATAGTTAAGACTAGACTCAAAGGCCGTGAAGAAAAAGAGAAAGAAAGAAAGACAATGGAAAACATTGGCATTTTTATTTTTTAACGATAATATTCGCTGCATATCACATTTCTTATGATACTGTGGTTTTGTTTTTGTGTTTAATTTATTTTTTGAGTGCAAATTAATACCAAAGTTCAATACTGATAAAATTAATAATAAAATTCAGTTGAGGTATTAGTCACAATATAAAATAATATGATTATTACCTTAGAGGTGCCGTCGCCGTCAACTTGGTTAAAATATTTTGAAACCTGAAGGTCTTTCGAAAACCGGGTTCTATCCTCAGCATAAGATTTTGAGCTAATTAATGTTGTTTTTTTTACATAAACTCTTTCGAGAATCACACAAAATTATATTCAGTAGCTCAAAATCTTCTACTCAGAATGGAACACAGTTTACAAAAGGGCTTCAGGTTTTAAAAGATTTTAACCAATTATAGTACGACGGCACCTCTCAAGTACTAATTTTATTATTTTTATTATTAATTTT
Source organism: Diploptera punctata (assembly GCA_030220185.1). NCBI lineage: Eukaryota > Metazoa > Arthropoda > Insecta > Blattodea > Blaberidae > Diploptera > Diploptera punctata. Next base: position 40,817 of record JASPKZ010006458.1, on the reverse strand, counting down.
GAAAGTAAAAGTTATTCTTGGACTCAAAATTTGGAGAACTTGTATGTGAGCCCAAACTTGAATTGAAGAATTAACACTTTATTTTTGTATAACATGAGTTATCAAGTAGAAACTTGCTTTATATTTTTAATACAGCTTGGCAGCGAACAAAATGCAGTGTTAATACATTCTTGCCTTGATTGTACACCACTTACTACCCAGACCAGTGTTCCCCTCTACCCCTATTTTCATTCATTCAGTATCAATACCCATATAATTTGAATTGCAGATGGTATCACCATCAAACCAATGCTACCTAATAACCAACAACAAAGTTGATGATGTATTTGAATGCTTCCCGAGCTTATAACTAAACCATGTGATCATGTAGAATTCCCAGCAAAACGTGACTGGAAAGGGAGCATTATTCTTTAGAATTTACTACTATCGACAACCACTATCTACGAAAGACTAAAAAAGACATGGTGATGAAGCAAAGATATATATGGAGCGACTTCTACAGCACGCATGCGATGGTGTACAAACACTTGAAGAAGGAACAATATGACAAGATTTGCGATCCGTGGCTTCCATTTCAAAGTGTGCAAGAATAAGAAGTACCATCAGCTCAACACATAATGTGAATGTTCTTGGTGCGACAAAAAGTGTTACATATATGCAATAAATACTGTAAAAAAAGATATCATTAACGCAACTGAGTAATAAGCCATAGAACAATAGTTAACACTTTGCATATTTTGCGCTATTCTTTATTATTTTTATTATTATTACTTTAAAGAATTTAAGCGCATGAGTAGCACAACTCCATTTTATTCGCTGTCAAGCTATAAATAAGTTAAAGGACAAATTTATTGAGTGTTAAATGTTCATAATATACGATATAACAGTTGTTACTTTTTATACAGTGCTGCCTACCCTAACATTAAAAATAAAATAAAAATATAATAATGAGTGATAGTCATGAAACGTCATAAAAAACCTATCTTAGCCATCTTGAGTTGTTTAAAGGGAGTAATAAATTAAATCTCATTAGGAAATAATGACTCAAGAGGTTAAAACATAATACTGAAAGACATATGGGATTAGTAAGTAGCTAGTATAATATTTGTGTTAACATATGGATTTAGAAAGTTCCCAGGCGCAGCTTCGAATTAAACGGCATGACATGTAAGAATTCTTCTAGCGAATCGTCTCCATCCCGAAGGATTTATATATAGTTCATGAGGAAGTGCATCGTATCGTCTATAAAGTCACAAAACGGCGTAGTTATATTATATACAATAACTAGAAGAAAATCGGAGGCGAAATCATAGATCCTACTGTATGTTTTGAATCCTCCAACATACAATCTGAGGATGTTAATCAAGGAAAAAGTCCATAATACCGTATCATTAAGGAAGATACACCAACAAAATTTCTGTGATTGGTATTCTCTTTGGTGATAGAGGTATCGTAACTAATTATTTTGTTAAATAGCGAGGAACATATACAATAGGAAGATTTTAAAATATTCAGTCGCCATTTTACAAGATCGTCTATATGGACAACACAGTTTTCTTTTCAGCTAAGGAATTAAATTTTTGTATATGGTATTGTACATTTTATCTTAACAATTTCAGTTTTGTGTTATTTTAAATTCTATGTCATTAGGAAACCTAAACCCGGTCAGATAATTCATAAATTTATTGATTCAATTTATTCTGGCCTAATTCAATCTTTTGGGATTGAAGATAAATTAAATTAAATAATTTCAACAATTAACGAAGCTAACTGGACATAAAATTAAATGCTATGATTCTGCATTATTTTAATAATTATTATCTATGGTAATTTATAATTTATGTGATGGTTTCTTCAAGGCCTTCACTTGGGAAGTCACCTTAGGTACGGCTCAAAACGTGGACATCCGAATTTCGAGATCATTTTGGTTTTAAAATAAAGCTTAGGAACATCGAAGATGAAAATAAAAAATACTTGCGGACCATCCAGAAAAAAAAAATTATTTATAAGCACTATTCCCTATATTACCTGAAGTAAGTTGTTGCCAATGTGGTCGTGACGTCAGATTCGATATTCAGATGTTAGTCCAGGGTGAAAACATGGGCTCAACTGCACTTCTACTAGCGCATGATTTTTCAGTTACGAGTATAATGTTGTAAACTATAGCTCTTCTTCTGTGTTTACTAACAATATATAATATTTTAAACTTTTTCAAACAATTTTTATAACTTTATTAGACAATTTTGAAGTATTTATTTAAATTTACAAATCAAAATATTATGACACTGTTAGACAATATTGTGAAGCTAACTGCTATTTTCTGCACAGAGTATATTACTTAATCTATGATTTTTCTATCGCTGTTTTGGGTTATCGCTGGTTGAATCAGCGTTAGGGAGTGATAAGTAAGTGTACACCCATTTTTAATAGACGTATGGTCATTTTAATATTATAAATATATGTTTTAAACGTAGATTTGGGGATTTATTGCAAATATTGGTCATTTAAATTTCATAGCGACATATAGTAATCGAGGATGATAATTGATATGCGGTTCGATTGTGGCGCATGCGCACTGTTGTTCTATAGACTTTGAAAATATTTCACGCTAGTTTAAGTGCAGTTTTTCCAAAACATGTTTTGTTCAATACAGATGCGAAAGTAGATAAATATTTTATTACAATAAAAGTGCACTGCTGTATTTTCAAAATTACATAGCAAAGAGTTTGAAATTTAATAAAAATCAATCCTCACGTAGAGTTTCTTAAGAAAAAATGGTTCAACTGAATCGATTGTCGATAATAATCGATACGTCATCGTACGTATTTCTCGAAAATGAACAACGGCAAATTAGCCTTACTAAATATTCAATAAATGGAGCCACTTTTTATAACGTAAACTTCCAAATTTGTAATATAATTTATCAGAGTACATATATAATAACCTAGAAGCTAACCTAACTTATTTAAAATACTCTACCCTGTGAAAGTAAAAAATAGAATTACATTTAGACAATATTAAATTACTGGTATGTAAATAAATTTTACTACATGTGAAACTAAAAGCTAACCTAATTAAGTATACGATTCAATTACTCTAACCTAGTTTCTTTAGTGATGGTCCGCAGATTTTCTTCGTGTTTTCATCTTTGGTGAATCTAAGCTTCACTTTAATACCAAATTTATATCGAAATGGGGATGTCTCGTACAGTAAACTAGTGGAATGTGTATTTTGTAGTGCTTATAAAATGTTATTTTACTGATTTGTTTCTGGATGATCTGCAATTTTTTTTTTGTGTTTTCATGTTTAGTGGTCCTAAGCTTAATTTTAAAACGAAAATTATCTCGAAATTCAGATGTCCACTATTTGCGTCGTAACCGTCGCCTTTCATAGCAGGGATAGAAAAGAGAAGAAAAAGTGGATAACCAATCAATGTCCAGTTTAGTTATAAATATATTTTTCCTATTTAAATGAGTACCTTAACTACGTTTACTCTGACAGAAATCAGGTCAACACTGCCCCTTGTCATACTACAGGCCTAATTAACTTTAAATTATTATTATTATTATTATTATTATTATTATTATTATTATTAATACAAGTATAAATTGAAGTAGTTATTACCAATTATATAATGATAATTTATAGAGTTCCATGGATGTAACTTCGTTTTATTTTTTTAGTTTGGGCCAAATTTAATTCCAAGATAAAAGTAGGCCTACACTATCTTTCGGTATCAAACGTTTATTAAAAAAATGATAATTTTCAAATCATTGTATATAAATACTTTATTATATTTAATTACTTTCAATGAGATTTGCAAATGGCGCAGCTAAGAATTTTTATGCTATGCTATTATAGCTTTATCTGAAACACTGAACACGGCACATAAAGATATTTGCCTTTGTATCGAAATAATACACAAATAAAGTATTATACTAAATGCTTTCAACAGTTTATATGACTATAAAATGATAAAAATGATCGCTCGACATACCGGTCCAAACCTGCAGCCTGTGCCAGCTACAAACAATCACCACAGTTCACCAAGGTCATGACAAAAGCACACAAAACTTACTACAACATGATAAACATATCTTCACGCAGACAGATAACATAAACGATTCGCACAAAATATAATAAATAACGCATAATTCACTTTTTGATACACTTCAACATACACTTTAACTATCTCGAAGCGGACATATTGCCGGACTTGACGGTGTCTCAAGTTAGAGAGATAAGATGGCGCTCATAGCAGTCAATTGTTCATCAATACACGAACATTGAAAACGTTGCGTCGACAACGTTGTTTTGCAGGAACTTGGATTTTGGCATTTGATCGCTTGTATAAAGCGTTAAAAATGCTGCGTTTGATTGCGTTGCTTCTACATTGGGAAGCTTCAACGCAGATAGGTCTGCGTTGACAACGCCATCTTTTGCAAAAATCTTCATACTACATGTGCGTCAACAACATAACAAATAGACTGGATATGTTCAAGTAGTTTAGAATCCCTCATTACATTATCAGTTTTCTTAATTTTATGAGAAATTAAATTCAAAAGACCATCAAAACTGTTTATTGATATTCTGCAGTAAAAAAAAAAAAAAACTTGTCTGGATACTATTGGTGACTTTCAAATGCAGTATAAAACTTTCCTTTCAAAAGTCTCTTTAATGTTTGTGGGAATGAATCCACCATCTCCTTTTCCTCTCTTTTTGAGACATACTTATAACTTGAACACATAGCCGTGTAGCACACGGGCAACTTGTATAATATCCATTTTGGAACGAAACACAGCGCAACGCGTACGCGTAGTTTATACATTTTTCATGCGTTACCACCTCAACGTTTTCAATGTTCGTGTAGTTCAGCCCATATAGAAAAAAAAAACACTGTGGAACTCAAAACTACAGGGAAAAAGTTTCTTATCTGTAATTATACTAATCTCCTCATATTTGGAATTAAAACGTTTTTAATTAAGAACTCATGAATAATCTAAGATAAATTACTATGTATTTAACTTAAATTAGAGTTTAAACTACTTACATTATCATAATCATAATGTTAATATATCCCAAATATTAATAATAATAATTAAAAAAGAAATCAATGTAGACATTGTAATCTAATAAGTATTCATCAACATAACCTACGAGTATAAATAAATAATAGTTTTCAAAAAACTAAAACAACACGCTTTATTAGAAAACCGAACTAAAAAAATGAAAAATAATCTTAATTTCCAACACGCTTGGGATAAATAATTTTACCATCAAAATCGTGGGGTGCTCTTTATCAATTAATATATTTGATAATAAACAGATATTGGTAAAAGTAAAGTCTCTAAGAAGAAAATTTAAAAACCATAAAGAGCACCCCACGCTTTATATGGTAAAATTATTTATCCCAAGCGTGTTGGAAATTAAAATCATTTTTCATTTGTTTTAGTTCGGTTTTCTAATAAAGCGTGTTGTTTTAGTTTTTTAAAACTACTATTTATTTTTTATTTTTTAGTTTTAATATTTTACAGAATAAGATAAAAATGTAAATATCTTTAAATTCGATACTATTATAGTATGAGCTAAAAGTAATACTCTTCTAAAAAAACCTCCCAGCCGGATTTGAACCAGCGACCTATGGATTACTGAAATTATATACTACTACGAGTTCACCGCTCTGCTAACTGAGCTCTTACAACGATTGATTAAAAAGTCGACAAGTCCGCAACCTATTATACCAGTTTTCATTTTTTTTCTGATGAATCTGGCCAGGATTTTAGAAACAAAATATGAAATTATTGTATTGTCACGGGTCCTTTACAAGTATACAAAGTTTCAAGTCGATCCAATGTTTCTAAGTGGATGAAAATCGGGTTCAAATATTCCGTTACATAGATACAAAGACCCTTTTTTTATTTTCTGATGATTCTGGCCAGGATTTTAGAAACAAATACGAAAATATTATATTGTCACGGGCACTTTACAAGTGTACGAAGTTTCAAGTCGATCCAACGTTTCTAAGTGGGTGAAAATCGTGTTAAAAAATTCCGTTACATATATAAAAAGACACTTTTTTTTATTTTCTGATGATTCTGGCCACGAGTTTAGAACATAAATATGAAATTATTGTATTGTCACGGGTCCTTCATACGTATATAAAGTTTCAAGTCGATCCAATGTTTCTAAGCGAGTGAAAATCGTGTTAAAAAATTCCGTTACATAGATACAAAGACACTTTTTTTTATTTTCTGATTATTTAGGCCATGATTTTAGAACCAAGATATGAAATTAATGTATTGTCACGGGTCGTTTACAAGTATTCAAAGTTTCAAGTCGATCCAATGATTTTAAGTGGGTGAAAATCGCGTTGAAAGATTCCGTTACATAGATAGATAGATACAGGTCAAGCTAATATAAAATAAACATGAAATTATTGTATTGTCACGGGTCCTTTACAAGTATACAAAATTTCAAGTCGATCCAATTATTTTAACTGGGTGAAAAAACGCATTGAAAGATTCAGTTACATAGATAGATAGATACAGGTCAAGCTAATATAAAGCGTGTAATAAAAAGATATTACTGATAATATTAGAGCTTTTTCTATTCCCAGGTTAAAAAAACTTAAATCTAGATTTCAATTGACAAGTTTAGTTCTTTGCAAATTCAAATACTGTTGGAATAATTGATTTTTAAACTAATTTATTAATTCAATAGGTTATAGAATCTGTGGATACAATACCGGAGAACTTGGGGCTCTCCACTGGATCTCTCTACTCCGTCGAATAAACCTATATTTTCAGTTTCCTAAGATTCAATTGAATATTGTCTTGTAACATACGCCTTGACCGTCCTAATGGTCTATTCACCAAGATTTTACCAAAATAATTTCGAAGTCATTCATTCTAGCTACATCACTTACTAAATCTTAATCTCCTAGATTCTATAGCCTGATATTGCTAATATTAGTACAAAGCCCTCTGATGTATCTTTATCTTAACTCAGCGGTATTAATACGCTGTTGTTAATATGTTCATTGAACAATATTATTAGGCGATAGCGAGGGGGTACTAAGGACCAAAACGCACATTATATTGAGTAACACTACGAAATTGGGGCTGGAAGTAAATACCAATAAAATTAAATACACAGTCCCCACATAGAAATACATTATACCATGGAAATAGGCAGTTATGGCAAATGAGGGAAATCTTGAAGAAGTGACTGAATTCAATTAGGTCTACCTAGGAACAATAATTAGAAACTGGAATGATAAAAAAAAAACAATTCTGGAAACCCATGCTCAAGCATTACAAGGACTCTTCTCTTACCTTCTTCTTTAAAAAAATATTAAAAATACACAAAACTGTTATTCTTCCAGTTGTAAAATATGGACGAGAAACATGGACTCTTACTTTAAGGGAAGTACTTTAAAAAAATGTAAAACGTTAAAAAAAAGTTACTCTAAAGCAAAGTCAAAATAAAAGTAAAACTGTTATTCTTCCAGTTATATAATATGGATTCGAAACATGGACTCTAACTTTAAGGGAAGAGAAAACATTAAGTGTATTGAATAATAAAGTTCTTAAGATTTTTTTTGTCCAAAGACATACGAATAAACAAGTGAATGGAGAAGCCTTCATAACAATGAGCTACGTAATCTTTATGGAAAACCAGGTGTAATAACAGTTAAATCTCGTAGACTGCGATGGGCAGGATGTGTGCCACAAATGGAATGTGAAAGACGGGCATGGAAACTTCTTCTAGAAAAACCAGAGATAATGCGCCCAGAATGTAGGCTAGGAGTGAGGTGGGAGAATAACATTAACCATGATTTACATAATTATTGGCTTTATGATCAATTGAATCTAGCCACAGCCTCTCTTTTCTTAAGAGTTTCCTGACAAACTAATTCAGTTACACTTATTTCCCGCAGATGTCAATAAATGGCATATGGTCAGCAAACCGACCCAATGAGACATGTAGTAGCAAATAAGGTATTACCAGGATGGTGAATGTCAGTATATTTTGTTTAGGAGGCTTAAGTTTCTTTTATGAGCCTGGAAATCTTCAGACACGGAACCGACAAATCATGCTCTAAGAGAGGTTAATTAAACACGAAATGATAGGAAAACATTATCTCAAGATAGGGATTCATGGAAAACTTATATCCGCGAGGTCATGAATCTCCGGGTTTGATAGTTCATTTAATTAGTTAATATTAGGCCTACGTTATGGAGTGTTTCATTCTGAAACTTCCTCATTTCCGCTTTCATCGAAATAGGACCAAATATTGCTATTAGGGCCCTATTTTAGAATACTTTTATCCTGCTTTATATAGACATTTTTCTCAGTTGTTGTGGCAATGTTTCCATTTATATCTATCCTATATAATAAAAATGAATGTATGTCTGTCTATTTGTCTTTTATAGACTTCTAACCCGTTCAAACGATCTTCTTAAAATTTGTTATATACAGGTTTTCAGATGCGGTGAGTGTTTAGCCGTTATCTATTATGTTCCAAAATCATTAGGTGTAGGAGTTCACCTGAAACGAAAATTTAAAAATCGCTCTGCGGTCACAATTTTCGATGTTTCACAACGAAATTCAATATAATCTATTAAAATAAAACAAGGTAGATACTCGTATTATGCAAAAATGAGCGAAATCCAACAATTAGAAGTGAAGGTTTACTTGAAATCTGAAATTAAAAACCGCCTAAACGACTGGACCAATGTTTATGAAATGTTTTGTGTGTGTCTCATTGGGTCCCTGGATGCTTTATATTCACAATTGGACCCTATAAAGCCATCAGGTGTAGGAGTTCACATGTAGCAAAATTTTAAAAATGTTCTAGCGGTCACAATTTTCGACGTTTCACATCGAAACTCAGTAAGATATTCTATTGGAATAAACGAGGTAGGTATTAACAGAAAATGAGCGAAATCAGACAATTTGTACTGGAGGTTTATTTGAAATCCGAAATTAAAAATAGCCTAAACGACTGGACCGATTTTGATGCATTTTTGTGTGTATATTTGAGTAGGTCTCTGGATGGTTTTGATTCACAACTGGACCAGTGGATGGCGCTGCGACTGGGTTATATGATTTTTTTATGTCAAATGTGTAGTCATCTGCATTACCGACATATTCCGCGCGACTACAAAAAAATAAGAAGTTTAGTGCACAGTGAGAAGTATTATTACATTGTAAACCTGTTTATAAATAAATAATAAGTAAATAATAATAATAATAATAATATTATTATTATTATTGTTATTATTATTAATGTCGATATACTTCACATTTCTGTTATAAAACTAATTGTGATGACAGTGGGAAGACGTTTCTGCATTAAAGATTTTGCTCTAGATTTTTTTTTTATATTCCAGGGCTCATTAGGTGACACGTGACTGTAGGGTTATTAGCTTCCCTTCATACGAATATTTCTCTCGTCAAACATTCCATTATATTGGCCGGATCGAACCCACGACCCTTTATCACAAAGTAGATGTGCTATCCCGAAGCTAACAGGACTAACTAACTCACTGGCACTATCGAATCAATAAGTTCATGGCCGCGCGAGATAAGCTCTCCATACGTCTCTATATTGAGCTAAAATTTTCCAATCATCCCCTGTATAATCCATTTTCCTCAAATCATGGTTAATGTTACTCTCCAAACTCATTCTTGGCCTGCCTAATGGGCGCTTTCCCTCTCTTTTTCCTACAATGAGTTTCCATGCTCCTATTTCATTCTTCATTCGTTCCACATGTCCTTCCCATCGCAGTATGCGAGACTTGACTCTTCCTATTACGTCTGATTTCTCGTAAAAATCGTGTAGTTCACTGTTACGAAGTATTCTCCATTTACTTGTCTGTTCATGAAGCTGCCAGGAGGACAGATAAAAATACATTATTAGCAAAAGATATACAGCTCCTGGTGACTGATAAATACAAGAGTACGTCAGAGTACATTTAGGCCTAGATTGAATAAATATGCCTATATGCAAAACATTACTACATGCCACATTTATCCGCGAGTGTAGCCTATACCACTTCATGAAACTATTAACTTTAGACGACCGTTCAAATTTCGTGTTTTAAGGCTGTAAAACGAAAACAAAAGCACCTCTCGATCCGATGTATAGTGTTACATACTATTATATTAATGGCAAATATAATAACACTTCTGTTTAACAAACTTTCAATTCTTTTCGGAACATAATGTTATTATCAAATAAATGAAGATTATTTGTGTATGGATGTTACAAAAATGGTTCCAACTATTAGGACATTAAATAAAATTGTATGTGGAATGTTTTTTTAAGATCCCAGTACAGAATTAATTCTTACCGGAGAGAGGCAATTGTTTCAGCAGATCAGAGTGCCATCGTTTAAGCACAATTATTATTGCAAGTGAATGGATCTAATTATTGCAAACCATACTATCTGGAACATATCGTGAGAGAACCCAGTGACCTGTAACTTTTGAGAATATTACTGCCCTGTTTTATTGTACCGTTTCATGTTTAAGGATTGTTAGGAAGGCGTTTCCGCAATTATACTTTTCTTCTGTTTGTTGTTATAATGTTGTATATTATAGCATGATCCTGAAAAAACTAACAAAATAAATTACTGGTTGTCAAGTTTCTTCAGATTTTTCTTCAGATTTTTTTCTTAGGTTAGGACCTGAAGCAACTAGGCTACAATCACCATGAACCTATGAATAACCTGAAATAATTATACGACATACAAAAGTTTTATCACAAGGTTTAGAATGTTTACGAAGCATACTTTTTATTTGCTACAGTTTTATTGCTACAGATGTCGGATCACTTTTATTTGTCTCATAATTTGACATTAATGTCATAAACTTCCCAAAACTATTGAATAAGCAGGATGTACATTGTTTATTTCGATCTCCTGTCTATTTTACAGATGTGTTTACTTCAGATTTAAAGACATCTACGGAAGTGCTGACATACATTTTTGCTTTTACTAGCATCCTCTGATAAGCGTATGCAATAAGTGTAAACAAATGATGGAGAGTTTCAAAACATCTGCAATTGCAAATGTTAATGCCTGTTTTTTAGATATGGTATGTAATTTTTTTACATACATATAAAACGATTACATTGTTCTTCTTAGCCGTCTATCGAACGTGAATGACATCATATATAGATAATTAAATAATACATCAATTAAATGTTCTACATTTCTACACGTATCTTTCTTCAGAGCAATTCATATTTCTGCGACTTTGGATTAGTTACAAAACAACACCATTGTCGTACTTTTTCAATCAAATGACATTTGTTTCGTATAAAGCATAGTATTCAAGATATGTCTACTTATTAAATGCCTTTATTGCGCGATAGTGCGTTTTGTCGTACTTACAGCAATGGCAAACATGATTAATAGTTCAACTTCTTACATTTAGGGGTTGCCAATCTAAATAACTATACTGTAATGTTACATATTACAAAACGCATGTGGGAAGTAAAACCACTGCCTTCTATGTAAAGGCTACTACATACAATGTATACACAAAAAAATATCCAAAATGTAGTGTTAGTATACATTATACGAAACAAATCACTGGATTTTAAATGAACTGAACTTTATTTGAAACAATATAAAACAATAAATACGTACTTGCCGCCATTGTATCACTAATTGGTCTCACAGCCTCCTGTAATTTCAACTAATAAACATTGCCCATGCTGTTAACGTTAGTCAGTTTCTTATAATGAACGCAAATATTTCTAACAAACTTATTATTTTATTATTATTTTGTAAACACCATCACGCATAAAATAATGTATAACGCACGTTAGTGAAGTGTTTTACAGAATTTCGGAAATTAAAAACCTCGCTATCGCTCGGTTTTTAAACATTTTCCTCCCTTCTGTAAAATAACTTTTCAACCTCTCATCGTAATATACTATTGTAGAAATGGTGCAGGAAAACGTTCGATTTGTGGCATATAAAACCATTCCATTGTTGCTCTCATTCGCCTCGCGAACGTGAATGATATATGGATAATTAAACATTACATCAGTGAAACAGCCCATATTACTGAATTTGATAGTAGCTATTAGAATTCACGTTAGTAACTTTAAAGGTATGGGCCTAATGGATTATGTTGGACTTTTTCATTCAAATGACATTTGTTTCTACAATGTTTATAGGATTTTGTCCAAGTTATCAGTTCTTTATAATATTCTAATTACTCTTCTCCGAAAAGTACGCCCTGACACAATTCTAAAATTTTATAAAACAGTGGCTCTTCCAACTCTACTTTATAGCCCTGAAACCTGCAATCTAAATACATACATACTTACTTACTTACTTACTTACTCACTGGCACTATCGAAACCGTAGGTTCATGGCCGCGCGGACATAAGCTCTCCATACATCCCTATCCTGAGCTAATGCTTTCCAATCATTCCCTGTATAATCTACTTCCCTCAAATCATAGTTAATGTTATTCTCCCACCTCATTCTGGGTCTACCAACTGCGTTTTCTCTCTGGCTTTCCTACAAGTAGCTTCCATGCAAGTCTTTCATTTCCCATACGTGCAACACGACCTGCCCATCGCAGTCTACGAGACTTAACTGTTCTTATTATATCTGGCATCCTATAAAGACAATGTAGTTCATTGTTATGTAGTCTTCTCCATTCACCTGTCTGTTCATCTCTTTTTGGTCCAAACATTTTCCTAAGTACTTTATTCTCAAATACTTGTAATTTCCTTTCCTCCCTTAAAGTAAGAGCCCATGTTTAGCACCCATATAATATAACTGGTAGAATAATAGTTTTAAATATTTTCAGTTTAACGTTTCTTGAAAGGAGTTGGGACATCAAGAGTCTCTGTAATGCATAATAGCACGCATTTCCAGAATTGAGCCTATGTTTAATTTCTTTTTGTATCTCATTCCTATTTGTCATTATTGTTCCTAGGTATTTAATTCAGCCACTTCCTCAAAATTTCCCTCATTTGTCATTAGCTGTCCATTTCCATTATATAATGAATTTCTACGTGTGACCATATATTTAGTTTTATTGATATTTACTTCCAGTCCTAATTTCTTAGTGTTACTCAATAGTGTGAGCGTGATGTCCTTTAGTATGTCCTCGCTATCGGCCAATAGTACTACATCATCAGCATAAACTAACAGCTTATTAATACCATTCAATTGTAAGCCTTCCTCATTCTCTAAAGAGTTAATGGCATGCTCTAGTACAAAATTAAATAGTAGAGGAGATAGTGCATCTCCTTGTTTCAACCCATTCTGGATTTCAAAACTGTCCGAAAATTGTTTGCCTACACGCACCCTACTCTTTGTGCCATTTAGACACATTCGTATAAGTCTTACTAACTTTTTAGGAATACCAAACTCCAGTAGGATACTATATAACTTCTCCCTCTTAATTGAATCATATGCTTTTTTGAAGTCTACATATAATTGATCTACAGTACCATTATATTCCCATTTCTTTTATAAAATCTGTATTATACTAAAAATCTGATCTGTTGTAGACCTGTTTCTTCTAAATGCACATTGATGATCTAGAATGTCATCAATATAGGGAGTAAATCTGCTTACTAATATATTTGTAAGAATGTTGTACGAAGTTCAAAGTAATGAGATGCTCCTGTAGTTGTTGCAATCAGTTTTTGTCTCCTTTCTTATAAATTGGTACGATAATTGATTCCTTCCATTCATCTGGAAGAGCTTCTTTTTCCCAAATCATACTAAGCAACCAGCGTATCTTGTCCATCAATTTTCCTCCCCCTGATTTTACCAGTTCTGCTGGGAACTCATCTGAACCTGATGCTTTATACATCTTCAATTTTTCAATCGCCATTTCAACTTCTAATGCATTTGGTTCTGCGACTAGCATTTCTGCTGTCTGTAAATTATCCTCCTCAATGACCTGTTCTGTATGTATATTTAATTGCTGATTAAAGTAACTTTTCCATCTGTTTAATATATTCCTGGAATCTTCAATCATATCCCCATTTTCATTCCGAATTATGTTTCTTCTAGCCTGAAACCCTTTCTTCTCTATACTAATTCCCTGATATAATTCTGCAATGTTCCTATTTTTTGCGTTCATTTCAAGATCATTAATCTTCTCTCTCAGATATTCCCTCTTTTTACTCCTTAGTAACTTGGTGGTTTCCCGTCTAATACTACCCAATTGCTCTAAATTTACCTCATTTGACTCGTGTAACCATTTCATTTTTCCTACCTTTCTTTTCTTTACAATGTCGGCACATTCCTCATCAAACCATTTCTTGTTTTGCCTCTTTTTTAAACAACCAATGCTTTCTGATGCTGACAGTTTAATAGTATCTCTTATAGCCTCCCATTATTTATTGATATCAGCTTCTTCTTCGTTTGCCACATTGTCATCTGAAGATTCCAGTACTTCAAATCTATTAGCAATTTTGATTTGGTATTCATGCCGCATTTCATCATTTTTCAAGTTTTTTAATTCAAATTTTACAGAATCATCTTAAGCGTTTGTTCCTCTCATAAGCGATAGCCGTTGTCTGATTTTCACTCGATTTTCACTCTGACCAAATGATGATCCGAATTGCAGTCTGACCCTCTAACTGATCTAACATCGATGATACTGCTGGGCCAGCGTTTATCCGCTAATACATGATGTATCTGGTTCCGAGTTTCTCCACCTGGGGTCGTCCAGGTGTATTTATGAATATCCTTATGCTGAAATGTTGTGCTCTTTACAATGAGATTCTTCGATGTGGCAAATGTGACTAATCTACACCCCGTTGTCGTTACTATCTTTCATGAGAGACTGAATTTGCCTATGTGTCGTTTGAATATATCTTTTTGGCCTACTTTTGCATGAAAATCTCCTAAGACAATTTTTTCATCATCATATCGTGAAAGGCTATCAAATAAGCATTCTAATTCTTCATAGATTCATCCTTGATCTTGTCATCTTTATCTCTTCTATGGGGGCATGTACATTTACAATTATAAAATGATGGTCGTTTTTACCATTTAGAATTATGTATTTGATATTCCTTATACTAACAAACCTTAATATCTCGGATAGGGATAGGATCCCCCTTCTGACCTAAAAAAACCACGTTTCCAAATGTAGGTCTTTCCCCACCCCCGTAGTATAATGCAAAGCTTCCTGATTCCTGACTACCTTCTCCTGGCCACCTAACTTCCTGTAAAGCGACTATATCCAATGGCGATTTATCTAATTCCCGCGTTAATATCTCTAATGCCCCGCTATTGTATAAAGTCCTTACATTCCATGTTCCTTAGAAGCCTTTGGCATGGGTTCCCTGAAGTAGTCCCCGCCCGGAGAACCGAATGGGGGACTATTTGACCTCCGGAAAATTTTACCCCAGTTGAACCCTTGTCCGCATTTTCATGACGGTTGTATTTTTACGGTGAAAGATCGTCACTGAACTCTAAATACGGGTAAATTAAATAGGATAGTAGCTTCAAGAAATGAAGTTTTTAAGACCTTTAGAGGGTTATACACTTTATCACCACATGCGTAATGAAGATATCCGCAAAGCTCTCAACACACCAGCAATAACTGAAACCATTCAAATGTACCAAAATAATTAGCATGTGCACCTTCTTAGTATGCCAAACAATAGACTGCCTCTGCAGCTATTGTACTAACAAACCCAACAGGGCGAAGAGACCCAGGAAGATCTAAGAAGAGATAGAGGGATCAATTTCTATCCTCAAGCGGAACAGGCCAATGGTCTAATCCATGACTGCAGTTGATGATGATGATTATGATTTATCATATATCTACTACCCATAAAAACACGACCATCTAATTGAGACGGTTGTGTTATAATAATAATCCCACACTTTTACATACAAATAAAAATGGAAGAGTTATACCATATTAACGCCTTATTAATGTTTATTGTATTCATGTTTTAAAGTTTTGAAGTTTCCTCAAATGATTTTGGTTTGTGTCTTTTCTCTCTACCTCTGACGCTGCGTTTGATTATATATATTTTTTTTCGTTAAAATTTGTATCCTTTAATTTAAATATAATGTTAGGGTCACAGAATTATTACTGTGTGAATAATATGCGATTTTCAAAACCTGATAAATATTTGAAGAGATGGCATCAAAAACCATTCATGTCATTTTTGGCCAGAAATGAGATTTCGACAGATTCTGGCACCAAGAAACCTTTTGCTACTATTCAAGTTATATAAACAATCAAAGTATCTTAAAAAGTAAATTTATATGCATAGGGTTGAGTATAAAAATATTTTACCCAGCAACATTGATTTTGTCTCCCTTTATATCCATTCGGAGTGATCCACCATACGCGGCAACGCGCTGAACTGTATTTTTTTTATAATTTCCAACAAAATGTTGTTTAATAATCTGTACTGCATCATATGATATTGAAGATAGGTAGGTACATCATGTCTATTTTCTTTATTTACCGTATATATCCTAGCTATATATAAATATTATTTCGGTTGTGATTTTAGATTCATAGTGAACCTTTAGTAAAATCTAATATTGTAAATATCTTACTTTTTGTCTAATAAAGTCCTACTACTACTACAAAAAATATATAAAAATGAATGTTTGTTTGTTGGTTTGTTCGTACTTTATGCGCAACCATACCGTTTGATGCGATTGTGATGGGGCTTTTTTGCAAAAATGTTCAGAAGAATTCCCGGATTGAACATAGGCTATAAGAGAGTTGTGATACTCAAATCCTACAACCCTTAAAAATCGCCCTTTGTAGTGGAAAACGTGAATAATGTAGCTCTTTGGGCGCTTAAATGGCTTACGCTGCTTAAACCATAACATATACACAAAATTAATGTACACGGAATTGAATATCTAAAAAGCTCTACAAAAACGTCCGCGACAGGATATGTTTATCTCTTACGGATAACTCACAATAACCATTTTTTGTCTTTCGTTGAATGCCAAGAAGATCGAGACAAGTACATAGATTCCTGTGCAAGCATAGCAGCACATGGCGGGTATCCTTTTATGGATAACTCACAATAACGAATTTTGTCTTTTAGCATATTTATTCCAAGAAGATCGAGATAAGTAGATTCCCGGGGAACTCCCGGATAACGAGAACGGGGAATCTTAAAATAATTACGATATACATTTTAATTATTTTTTTATTTTACTTATTCAACTAATCAGAGGAATTACATTAATTTTTGTCTTTCAGCTCATTTATGCCAAAAAGATCGGGATGAGTAGATTCCCGAGCAACGCCGGGCAATCAGCACGGTGTATCTAAAATATATAAATTTATAATTCATTTTTCCTTTTACTTATTCTTCTAAACATAAAAGCACTTAATTAATTTTAATGTATTTAGGCGTAGCAGCGCACGCCGGGTATTAGCTAGTGTCAAATAAATTAAGGAGAAACAAACATGAAACTAATACAGTAGATTTCATCTTGAATCACAATGTAATTAGGAATAAATAAATAATAGTTTTAAAAAATTAAAAGAACAAGCTTTATTAGAAAATGAAAAATGAAAAATAATTTAAAATTTCCAATACGCCTGGGATAAAATAAAGTGGTCAACAAAAAAATCATCTCCAACACATATAGAATAAAATTAGAGTTATCAACAAAAACAAATATAGTTTTACCATCAAAAGCGTGGGGTGCTCTATATCAATTAATATATTTGATAATAAAGAGATATTGGTAAAAGTAAGCTCTCTAAGAAGAAAATGTAAAAATCATAAAAATCAACCACACGTTTTTGATGGTAAAATTATTTTTCTTTTTGTTGATAACTCTAATTTTATTCTATATGTGTTGGAGATGATTTTTTTGTTGACCACTTTTAATTTATCCCAGCGTATTGGAAATTAAAATTATTTTTCATTTTTTAGTTTTTCTAATAAAGCGTGTTCTTTTAGTTTTTTAAAACTATTATTTATTTTTTACTTTTTAGTTTTAATATTTTACAGAATAAGATAAAAATGTAAATATCTTTAAATTCGATACTAGGTAGTGTGAGCTAACAATATTAATACTCTTCTATAAAAAAAACCGTCCCAGCCGGATTTGAACCAGCGACACATGGATTACTGAAATTATATACCACTAAGAGTTCACTGCTCTACCAACTGAGCTCTTACAAACGATTGACTAAAACTCGACAAATCCGCAACCTATTATACCAGTTTTCATTTTTTTTGATTTTTCGGATGATTCTGGCCAGGATTTTAGAAACAAAATATGAAATTATTGTATTGTCACGGGTCCCTCTACCACGTAAACAAAGTTTTCAAGTCGATCCAATGTTTCTAAGTGGGTGAAAATCGCGTTGAAAGATTCGGTTACATTGACAACTTTTTACACGCTTTATATTAGCTTGACCTGTTTATATCTATCTATCTATCTATCTATGTAACGGAATCTTTCAACGCGATTTTCACCCACTTAAAATCATGGGATCGACTTGAAACTTTGTATACTTGTAGAGGACCCGTGACAGTACAATATTTCATATTTAGTTTCTAATATCCTGGTCATAATCATCCGAAAATCAAAAAAAGTGTTTTTGTATCTATGTAACGGAATCTTTCAACGCGATTTTGACCAACTTAGAAACATTGGATCGACTTGAAACTTTGTATACTTGTAGCGGAGCCGTGACAATACAATAATTTCATATTTAATTTGATTTTCTGATGATTATGGCCAGGATTTTAGAAAATAAATATGAACATTATTGTATTGTCACGGGTTTCTCTACAAGTATACAAAGTTTTCAAGTCGATCCAATGTTTCTAAGTGGGTGAAAATCGCGTTGAACGATTCCGTTACATAGATAGATAGATAGATAGATAGATAGATAGATAGATAGATACAGGTCAAGCTAATATAAAGCGTGTAAAAACAGCACTTGGTTATGATCATATAAACCAGAAAGATAGGGTCCGGTTTGTCAGTGTATGAATACGTGCTTCATTAAATTCAAAGATTGAGAAAAAAATGTATTTGCTGCCTTTAATAATATGTGTGACAAACGTGTACAAGATAATTATCTAAACAGACTAATTACAAGTATCGAATACACAACGCACAAACACAAAAGACGGTAGATGAAGATACGTGAAAGCCAAGTAACTATATATTTATTTACAAGAGTTGAATTAAATTAACATGTTGTTTGTAAAAAGTTAGTTATTACTCGCCACGGCATCACAAGCCCGTACTCAAAGTCTCATATAAACTTGAAATGTAAGTAGTACAAATGAAAGGTGTAAACCCTGAAATAATGAAAAGTGGTACATAGTTGTGCAGATTTGTATTTATGTTAAAATGAGAATTTTTCTCGCCTAACCTTGAAAGCCATAGATGAGATGTTAATAATTACTAGTTTCTTGTAATATAATTGAAAATGGATTTAAATGTGTGTAGTTTTGGGAGAGTAAAAAAGTGGAAACTTACATTTAGGGAAAGGAGAGATTAGAACACGTAAGGGTTATTACATTTTATAGGAACATATTTTAACAATTAAGGTAAATTGTTTAATTCAAGGTCCTCTTTAAAAAGTAATAAAGTATAATTTTATGGACGATATAATTCGTGAAGACCTACAATCTTGACCCACATCTAGAGTTCAAACCGAAATAATTGGCGGTCACATATACACTCCTTCTTTAATGAATAAGTCTTGGGTATAAAATCCTTCAAATTAATATATTTAGTGAATTATGAAATTTTAAAAATCTTCAAAGAAAGTCACTCGTAATGATAGATCAAAGTTGTTAGTTTTCTTAACCTTTAGACCTGAAGTATAATGTTCTTCTTCTTCTTCTTCTTCCGTTTGCAGTATTTTTGTGATGATGTCCGTTCTGCGACTACAAAAACTGATCTTTCCATCGGTTGAAGGGTCTTCCGAGGTCTCTTTTGCCTTTAGGTTCGAGGTGGTAAATCATCTTTGGTAAACGGGAATTTGACATTCTCTGGTCGTGTTAATGTTAATTTGAATAACGATAATGTTCATTTGCGATGTTCTCACTCATATTATTATTATTATTATTATTATTATTATTATTATTTATTATTATTATTATTATTATTATTATTATTATTGTACCGACATTACGTTAGAGAATTATTTTATTTACATACAGATTTTTAATATTTACACATCATTTCTGTGCCTAAAGTTTTATGTTTCTTCTCCACTCGTCTCTATCCATCCACTCCATGTCCAACAGTCCTCTTGTTCTCATTTCCGTTCTTATTTCTTGCATCCACGAGTTTCGAGGTGAATTATATTTTTATTAAATAGTGCATTCGTTTTAAATGCATTGATTAAAGCAGCACATACACAAAAATATAAATTCAAACTTATGTAAAACCAGAATAATATGCATAAAAACACAAAATTACCCAAACGTTTCAGAGTAATAAAAATATAATACACAAAACAAATAATAACTAAAATAATAAAAGGTGTAATCATTATTAATACCTAACATTTTAAACAGTAATAATATTTTTCTAGGCACTATCTTCATTATTGTTTAAATATACTTTCAAAGAATTCAAAGGAAGTGAAACTATATGTTTTTCTCACGAAAAGACTTTTGAAAACGTTTTACATATCTATTCTATGCACAGTAATTCTGCCCGAAGGCAGGTCCTTCACTGCAAATAAATAGCATTTTCATGCTATGCTTGCAGCTTTTACTAGGGAACTGTAGGTGTGGTAGCTTCCTGTTGCTTTCCACACCGGTGAAGGGTGATGATGATGATGATGATGATAATGATAAGGATAATGATGATGATGATGATGATGGGGCATATGATTTCGGAGACCGTTTAGGCCTTAACATTTTCCTGACATTTGTCTTACAGGTGAGGAAAAACCCCGATAAAAACCTCACCCAGAAAAACAGCCCCGACTGGGGATCGAACCCGGGTCCACTGTGTGACATGGCAGCACGCTACCTCGAGACCACAGCTGTGGACTCATATCTATTAGATACCGAAAATGACCATGATCATTATAATTATGTATGTATATATAAATCTTTAGAGAATGAACAGCTAATGGCAAAAGAGGGAAATTTTGAGGAAGTGACTGAATTCAAATACCTAGGAACAATAATCACAAATAGGAATGAGATGCACAAAGAAATTAAACATAGGCTCAATTCTGCATATGCGTGCTATTATGCATTGCAGAGGCTCTTGATGTCCCAACTCCTTTCAAAAAACGTTAAACTGAAAATATATAAACTATTATTCTACCAGTTATATTATATGGGTGCGAAACATGGACTCTTACTTTAAGGGAGGAAAGGAGATTACAAGTATTTGAGAATAAATTACTTAAGAAAAATTTTGGACCAAAGAGAGGTGAACAGACAGGTGAATGGAGAAGACTACATAACAATGGATTACACGGTATTTATAGGAAGCCAGATATAATAAGAACAGTTAAGTCTCGTAGACTGCGATAGGCAGGACATGTTGCACGTATGGGGAATGAAAGACTTGCATGGATGCTTCTTGTAGGAAAGCCAGAGGGAAAACGCCCAGTTGGTAGACCAAGAATGAGGTGGGAGAATAACATTAAGTATGATTTGAGGGAAGTAGGTTATACAGAAAATGATTGGAAAGCATTAGCTCGGGATAGGGATGTATGAAAGCTTATGTCCGCACGGCCATGAACCTACGGGTTCGATAGTGCCAGTGAGTAAGTAAGTAAGTATATGTATGTAGGTAACAACGTTCTAGCGGCTGCTAATTTGTTTAATCGGAACCCAACTTGGTGTGTAGCGATTAATTAAAAAAGTAAGGTTGAGTTCATCAACCAGTAAAATCGGACCATTAGGTGTAGGAATTCACCTGAAACAAAAATTTTAAAATCGCTTTATCGGCTACAAATTTCAATTCTTCGCAATGAATCTCATTATATGTAATTAAAATCAACCGAGAAAATTATTCGCCAAACTGAGCGAAATCCGATTATCAGAAATAGGAGTTTACCTGTAACCCGAAATTAAAAACTGACTGTCATGTTTGCTTCGTTGTAATATATACCATACAATTTAATAAACCTTAAATTGATAACGTATCCTATAAGATACAATGGTTTAATTTAATTGCTATTTTAATAAAAGATTGAAAAATGAATCAGTTGATATTATTTTAATAATAATAATAATGTTTTATTTATTCTGGTAGAGTTAAGGCCATAAGGCCTTCTCTTCCACTCAACCAGCACAAATACAAATAAATATTTGACAAAAATATAGGTATACAATAGGTATACCAATTATAAACAGTTAAAGATACATTAAATGTAGCAATGTAAATTTCATGTACAAACAACATTTTATACGCTAATAACAAGAATGTGCCAAATTGTACAACAATATATAAATATGTAATAGATTACGGATATGCGTGATTTGTTTTCACTTTTAAATAAGTTGAAATGGGAGATTGCGTTTTTCCGATTTATTAAAATAAATACATATTCCGCAAATCAGAAAAATGGGATCATTAATTTTGACTTACTGAAGATTTCGCTTAATTTTCGCAGATGGACTTTTTGCATTTTAATTAGCCATATTTCAATAAAAGTAAGATTCTACTTTCTATTTAGAGCTTTACTTATATTCCTTACAGATTTTAATTTGTTTATAGGCCAAATATTTACTATTAAATTGTATTCAAAAATATTTATTAAAAATGACTGACATAGGCCTACAGGTTATTCTAAGCAAGCATTTTTTTATCTCATAATTGCATAATGTTCATCGGCCGCGGTGGACTAGTGGTTATGCTCCTTGCTTCTGGTCCCGAGAGTCGCGGGTTCAAACCCTGCCGGGGTCGATGGATTTTGTAGGACGGAAAAATCCAAGAAGCAAGTCCTCCGGGAGGGACTTTAAGCCGTGGGTCCCGAGTCTGAAGATTTTCAGGCTCGTAAAAGATCCTTAAGCCCGAATGAAAGTCCTCTAAGCAATATTTACCGAATTTTCCCGTCCTGGTACTACCTTGGTTTCCTAGATGTCAGTATGAGGCGGAACGCTTACAACGGGCCACTCAATGGAACATCTATACGAAAACAAGTGTAACTAAATTAGTATGGTTCAAATTCTTCCCTATAGGGGGAGAGCGCCTAAATCTCTGTTAAATAAAGCATGGGCTTACAAGAAGATTGCATAATGTTCTTGAAATGAGCCCTTTAAAATAATACAAGTTATTTGAAACTGCAGTCCAAACTTGTGAATGAGTAAGTTTTTTAAACGGGAATTCTAACTTCTCGTTTAGGCCTACTTTATTGAAAAATTATTTCCGTAGCGATAAAAGAATTTATAAACAACAGAAGAGAATATAACAAGGAAACACACATAGCTTTTATTGATTTTGTTAAGGCATTTGATAAAGTAGACAGAGAAAAACTCTGGACAATTTTAAAAGAAAAAGGAATTCCGAAACACTTAATAGCTGCTATAAAGAGTTTGTACTGGAACACAAATTTTGTTATAAAAACTAGAAATGAAGTAAGTAAAAATAAAATTCATACTAATCAAGGAGTTAAACAAGGATGCAGTATCTCTCCAGTTTTATTTAACCTATACATCAATGATATAATAAAAAAAATGGAACGAAGAAACAAATAAAGGAATAAAATTAGATAAAACACACTACTTGAAAACATTATTATACGCTGATGACCAGGTATAATAATAATAGCAAATACAGAAGACGAACTTCAGAGGAATATTTTTAAACTACATAATATATGTGAAAAATATATTCTCAAAATATCCATAGAAAAAACTAAGGTAATGGCATTCCAAGGGAAAAATCAAATCAGATCCAAAATAGTAATAGGAAACAAAATCATAGAACAGGTGAACCATCTCAATTATCTAGGATGTGACATTTTATTTAATTATGATAATGATATAAATAATAAAATAGCAAAATTCCAGGGAATATGTGGTACGATAAAACGAACACTAAATAACAAAACAACAAGAGAGACACAATTGAAATTTTATAAAATGTTGGCAGTACCGGTACTGCTCTATGGTTCAGAAGCCTGGATACATAAAAAAACAAGATCTATGTAGGATACCGGCGGCAGAAATGAAATTTTTGAGAATTGTTAAAGTGTGCACTAAGGAAGACAGAATCAAGAACACAGAAATAAGACAGGAACTTGAAATATTTGCAATAACTGATAAAATGGATACATATAGACAAAAATGGAAGCAACACATCGACAGAATGAATGAAGATAGATATCCAAAACAAATAACAAAATACAAACCTAAAGGCACCCGAGGTGTGGGCAGACCTAGAAAGAGATGGGCTGAAGTCGGAACGGGTCAACAGACCTAATCCATGAATGAAGATGATGATGATGATAATTTCCGTAGCTTCGAATTATAGATACTAAAATAGAAAGACCTAAAGCTCCCAGTAATTATAATTACATTTATTTTTATTTCTATATCTAAACTTTAGAAATTGAAAATTATAACAATTCCATTCTCAGTTTATGGTATATTCTTGTTATTCTCATTTCAATAACAAACCGATATAATCTACAGTTTTCTCTATGCTCTGAGGGCTATCAAGGTATCTGAGCTGTCCAGTTATAACACAAATCTCCGTATATTAATTAGTACACTGTTTTGAAAATAACGGCGAGGAGAATGTCTTTATTAATTCCAGCATTCGTGCAGAGTCATACAGGAACTGTGGAATCACAATTCACGATTCTGGAACGTTTGGATCATGAACACGGGAAGTTAATATATTTTCCATTGCATAATGTCTAGGGCGTGATTCTGAGTTACGTGATAGACCATTTAATTGGATTCTTTGTAAAATTCTATAAAAGGAAAATATATTATCCTCTTCAAAAAACAAAATATGAAATAAAACTATGAAAAAAGGGAAAGTTGGCACAGATTATTTGATAAAAATCCAAGTTTTTGTAAGCTGGAGGGCGTCTCCCCTAAAAAGATTAACGATAACTGGCAAGAGTGTACCAAATCAATCTTCTATAGGTCAACTGTACTCATGAATTAATGTTTTTTTTTAATTCCCTAACAAAAGATCCACAGACCAAATAATAAAACTATAGAATTTGATGGTATTTCAATTAAGAGTCCTGTTATTATCATCAATATCAGGAAAAATAATATTTGTTAAATTATTATAGATTAATATAAACGAGTCCACCGCTGTGGTCTCGAGGTACCGTGCTGCCTTGTCACGCAGCGGGCCCGGGTTCGATCCCCGGTCGGGGCAGTTTTTCTGGGTGAGGTTTTTATCGGGGTTTTTCCTCACCTGTAAGACAAATATCAGGAAAACTCTAAGACCCAAACGGTCCCCGAAATCATATGATCATAATCATCATCATTATCATTATAATCATCATCATCATCATCCTTCACCGGTGTGGAAAGCAACGGAAAGCTACCACACCTACAATTCCCTAGCAAAGCTGCAAGCATAGCATGCAAATGCTATTGGTTTGAACATATACATAAAATGTCAAATAATCGTTTATCAAAACAGCTGCTTCGTTATAAACCTCTAGGCTGAAGAGATGTAGGAAGACCAAAACGTCGTTGGAAAGACGACCTGCACCTGCAGCATATAGTGTACGGGGGAGCGGAACGGGCCAACAGGCCCATACCTTGAAGATGATGATGATACATTTAATTTAAGACTATTTATTGTCCTCAATGAATGGTGTACGACTCCATTTTCTTCGCGTTCCTGTAGCCGGGGTTGTACACACATATCGTACTATTAATATTATTAAGTGTCACAGCTCTAATATTTTTTGTATTTCCATATTTTATGTAATAAAAAGTACTTACGTTTTGTTATATATTGAATGATAGGAATAAGGTTTTCCAATCATTCCCAGCATGATCTTCTTCCCTCAAATCATTGTTGTTGTTATTTTCCCACCTCTTTCCTCTGGATTTTCTACAAGAAACTTCCATGCCACTCTTTCATTTCCCGTTCGTGCCATATGTCCTGCCCATCGCAGTCTACGAGACTTAACTCTTCTTACTATATCCGGTTTCCTATAAAACTCATGTAGCTCCTTGTTATATTATGCGGTCTTCTCCATTTGCCTGTCTGTTCATCCATTTTTGATAAAAAAAACATAAGGACTTTATTCTCAAACACTCGTAAAATTTTTTCCTCCTTTAAAGTAAGATTCTATGTTTCGCATCCATATAATATAACTGGTAGAATAACAGTTCTATATATTTTCAGTTTAACTTTTTTTTAGAGGAGTTGGGACAAGAATCACAGAAATGGAAAATAGCTTTCATTTCCAGAATTGATCCTATATTTAATTTCTTTATGCATCTCCTTCCCGATTTGTAATTATTGTTCCCAGGTATTTGAAGTCAAAGCATTTCTTCAAAATTTCCCTAATTTTCATTAACTGTCCATTTCTATTATGTAATTTATTTTTATATGCGAACATACAATTAGTTTTATTGATGTTTTCTTCCAGTCCCAATTTCTTAGTGTAACTCAATAGAGTGTGCGCGCTGGTCCTTAGTATCTGCTTAGTAAGCATATAATAATAATGTTACATAACCTTTCTTCTCGCAACGAATGTAATGGCATACGTGAGTAGAATTTTTATGGAATTTAATTACTGAATAAGAAAATATGTTCCAAAAAATAATATATTTGTTGCCAATGTAAAAATACGCCAATACTTAATATGGAAAATCCGATATTCTAATACTTTTTTTTGGAATTGCCAAGTACGGAGTTTTAATATTCAAATCTGTTTTGTAACATTGGTAGTAAGTAACGCAATTATTAAAGAAAATCTTAGAAAAATGGCGAAAAATTGTTTCTGTTAGAGGCTACTCAAGCATACGTAAGAAGCTATATATATATGTCTAGAATTCTTATTCTGACCAACATTAATGTAATTAATTAACTATAAAAATTGGACATCCAAATATATAATACTCTATTAATAACAACATGTTAGCCATCATATTAGACAACAAATACCATATTGCCTATGTTGTTAAAAAGATAGGATTTAATCTCCATTCTAATCTGAATTTGAAAAAAGTCTTGCTAACTCTTAAACGCTTTTAGTTTCAAATGATGCACATTTTTACTATGACGACGTTCTACTATCCTACATTAGTTACGAGCTCAGACAAACAGCATCATGTTCATATGTAATTCGTATTAAATGGTCGAAGATATGATCACACTTCTCCATTCTTTAAGGAATAGTCAATGCTTCATCTCCAAGATAGAAAAAGATTGAACTGTTTAGTTTTCCTATTTAAGATTGCACATACTTCGACTCTAAATTATTTAGATCCTCATTATCAGTATTAATCCTCCAACCATAATTTAATCACACAATCACCATCATTATATTTTGCAGTATACATCTCAACATAGGACAACCCATTATTCTATATCATATACTATCTTCATCTCCCACAACTGGAATTCCGTGTCTCAGGAATTCGGAATTCCCTTCTGGACGTTAGGATCAATTAAATAAAAAATTTATACTTGCCTTGCATTTAGTTTATTATTTTCAGCCTTATTGCGCGTGTATTAAATGGAGTTTCTTTATGGTTTCTGAGTTTAATTTCTCTAATAATATTAGTTTGACTTTTTAACTTTAATTTAACTTGTATAAATATTTAGACTACTTAATAATTATATTTAATTAATGTTGGGAAGTAAACATTATGAGGTATAATCATTAAGAATCATCGGAGAACATATTGTTTAAATAACTCACCTCATAGGATTCATGCTTCCATGATATCGCGATTTCAAACATAATCATGTTCATCGTCGGAGTTATGGCTGACGATGAACATGATTATGTTTGAAATCGCGATATCATGGAAGCATGAATCCTATGAGGTGAGTTATTTAAACAATATGTTCTCCGATGATTCTTACTTAATAATTATTTATTATGTGATTATTATATAATTATTTATTATCATATGTAATTTTTCAGCATCTAATATCTCTCCATTGGTTGACTGAAACAGAAACCCTTATGATTTATATATCCAGCTTAAATACATGATGATGATGGTTATTATTATTATTATTATTATTATATTAGTATAATAATAGATAAGTGTTGTAAACTGCGATAAGCAGGACATGAAGCACAAATCGGGAATGAAAGAACGGCATGGTAACTCTGCAGAAAAACCAGAAAAAAAAAAGTGCCCAGAAGATAGGTCAAGAATAACATTAACCATGATTTGAGGAAAGTAGATTATACAGGGAATGACTGTGAAACATTAGCTCGGGAAAGGGATGTATGAAGAGCTCATGTCCACGCGTCCATGTACCTACGGATTCGATTGTGTCAGTGGATTAGTATGAGAATAAGAACTGTGTGTAATAGAATTATGAAAAGTATTTTTCATGTTCTTAATATATAAGTTGTTTACTACACACGTATTATTAGAATGGTGGCAGAAGCCTTGCGAGATTATGGATACACAGTTTATGAGGAAGTTCATGGCGTGGCCACTAATGGGAGTAATATATGAAAATATATTATTACATTTATACCATCTTCTAAAATTGGGATGTTATTATATCGCACAATCTATTTTGAGACTCACAGTGGTCAACCTGAGGAAGTTGGCTCTGAAAAGAAAGCCATATATAAATCAGCAGTTGACTTTAAAAAGATAAATACCAATTAGATAGTACAGGGTGTCCCATTGAAACTTCCCACATTTTAATTAATCATAATTAACAAAGTAAGTGGAATTATGAAATGAGGCCAGTATTAAACGAAACAGAAACTCAAAGAATTTTCATTGCCACACATTGCCACATAATAAAACACCTCTATCCTTTCTCTAATTTCTTCAATCTTTTCTTCTGAAATACATGTATGAGCACCTCCTGATTCTTTTTTAACGCTTCCAGTCTCCATAAACTTCACAAGACATGCCTTAATGGTCTTCCCATCAGGTGCATTTCCTCCATATTCTCTCCGGTAATTTCTTTGCACTGTAATTAATGACTTAGTCTCTGCATACCAGAAAATAGTTTGTGCTCGTTGCTAAGGAGTCGCCATTTTGTTTTATGTCATTATTGTCCAACATGTGACAGATAAATTAACTGAAACAATGAAAACAAAAATTATTTGAGTTTTTCATTCTTTTAATAGCAACCTCATTTCATAATTCCGCATACTTTGAGAGTTATGATTAATTGAAATGTGGGAGGTTTGAATGGGACACGGTGTATAACTGTCACAGAATTGATGATCGGGGCAAGAGATACAATACCAGGATTCTTAGCTAAATTTTGGAATTTCTTAGATTTGGACAGAGTGTGTGTTTCTAAATTTGCCATCGCTGCCATTAGAGGATCAATTTCAATTTTAAGAAACCATTTTTACAAAATTTGTATTTTATAGAATATACTTCAATTACAATTTGAAATTTTAAAATGTATTTACAAAATGTATTTCATCAATTTCCAAAATGAATTGTCTGTATCAATTTGTCCTTGTGGCAATCCTCTAATGAGGGAAGTTTTATATAATATATATTATAAATCTGTGCCTTGTATATTTGTGCTGGTTGAGTGGAACAGAAGGCTTTATAGCATTAACCCTATCAGAATAAATAAAATACTATTATTATTATTATCGTTATCTATCTATACGAGTATATCAATAGGTAAAGGGAAAAAAACGTACCACTTTTTAAGCACATTGCGTGCACGGAGGAGTATGATATTTGGCGTAATTAAATTTAATATAGAGGGGAAGTGCAGAAAAATAATATTTATGTATAATATATGTTACAAATAAATTAAAATTCAACAATAGTATATTACGATGCGAGATTGGGAAGTGGTTATTACAGATTCGAGGAAAATTTTAAAAAACCGAGCGATAGCGAGGTTTTTAATTTCCGAGATTCTGTAAAACACTTCACAAACGTGCGTTGAACATTATTTTTTGCGCCATGGCGTTTTCAAAATAATAAGTAATAGTAAAATAATAACATATTTGTTGGAAATGTTTGTGTTCATTATAAATACGAGTAATTGACTAACGTTAACAGTGTGGGCAATGTTAATTAGTTGAAACAACAGGAGGCCTTGAATCCAATTATTGATAACATGACCTCAAGTTAGTATTTATTGTTTTATATTGTTTCAAATAAAGTTCAGTTCATTTAAAATACAGAGATTTGTTTCGTATAATGTATATTAATACTACCTTTTGGATATTTTTTGTATATACATTATACGTAATTTAAGATTTTAAGATTTTTAAGATTTAAGATTTATTTAGCCTGGTGGAGTTAAGGCCATGTGGCCTTCTCTTCCACTCACCAGGACAAACATATATTACATAAGAATATAACAATCTTAATTAACTCTAATATTAAACACTAAGTAAAAATTTGATCAAAAGATAATATCTAATATACATATTACGATCTATAATACAACCAGTTAATATTAGTTAAAATTAAGACTAAAACTAATAATAAAATGTATACAAGCAAGACATATTAAATTGTCCCTGTCTAGTGTATATAAAAAACAGGAAAATAATGAGATATAGAAAACTAATTTTACGATTATACAATATTTAAAACAAAACAAATAAAAATATTTGTTATTCTTAATATTATTTACATAAATAATTAAATATATTAATATTGCTAAAAGAATACTATCAGTGAGGTGTATAAGTTAGTTTGTTATTAAATAATTCTTTAGTTTGTTTTTGAAGGATGTTATAGTTTGACAGTCTCTGACATAGGGTGGAAGGGAATTCCATGTTTTGGTAAGTGACACCGTAAAAGATAATGAATAATATACAGTGTGATGAGGCGGGATATAAAGGACAATGTGCTGATGGGATCGAGTGTCAAGATTATGTGTGTCGGATAGTCTGATGAAGCGGCGTGATAAATAATTAGGCGATGATGTGTGAAGTATTTTATAGAGAAGGGATAGGGAATGGACAGTTCTACGATCTCTTAGACGAAACCACGATAATTGTTCCAGGGACGGTGTAACATGGTCAAAATTGCGAATACCACAAATAAAACGGGCGCAAGAATATTGAACACGTTGAAGTCTTTGAGTGGAAATAATATTTAAGTCTGTAAAAAGAGTGTCACAATAATCAAAATGGGGCATTGCAAGTGTTTCTACTAACATTTTCCTAAGGGCGAATGGCAAACAATTTCGTACACGATTTAATGAATGTATTATTGAGAAGACTGTTTTGCATGTATGGTTTATTTGTGTATTCCAATTTAAGTTTTTGTCAATAAATACTCCTAGAATTTTTACTGTCTCACTATAAGGGATTTGAACTCCGTTTAGTGACACATGCGAAACTGTGTTTAGGTTAATTGTAGATAATAGTCTCTGATGACCCATAATGATTGATTGTGACTTTTTAGGATTTAATTGCAGTCCATATTTAACTGTCCAAGTCATTAGTGAGTCAAGATCCTCGTTAATGTTGGCAACAGCGTCATTTAGTGAATATTTTGTCTGTGTGGATGTAGATTTGCATGTCGTCTGCAAATAAATTATGTTTGCAATGCTTTAGGGAGTTAGATATGTCATTTATGTAGATTGAAAAAAGCAAAGGTCCAAGTACCGAACCCTGTGGAACCCCAGCTTTACGGAAGGACCAAGAAGAACATAATGTATGATTTCCTATAACAGATTGCTGGCGCTCATGAAGGTAGGAATTGAACCATTTCGTGGCACTATCAGAGAGTAAGAGGTTTTTAAGTTTATGCAACAATAAGTCCAAGTCTACCGTGTCGAATGCTTTACTAAAGTCCAGTAATGTAAGAATGGTAAGTTTTCGATTATCAGCAGCTTCGCGTAATATACACAGAGGGCAGTGGTTTTACTTCCCGCATGTGGGTGTAAATATAATACAGTATTACAGTATAGTTATTTAGGTTGGCAATCCCGAGATGTAGGAAGTTGAACTTTCAATCATGGTCGCCATTGTTGTAAGTACAACAAAACACACTATCGCGCAAAAAATAAAATTGTCTCTAAGGAATTTATGTGTATTACTCATTATTTTGTCCACTCATTCATTTGTTTACGTTCATTCTCTGAAAGTGCATTGTTGTAAGAAGAAAATTGTGTAGCAGCAATCTGAATAGACTTACTCTTGCGCATTTATTATTAGTGATTTAAAAAAAAATGTGAGTAAAATTTATTGTATAAATTAAAACCTGTCTAATCTTTGTTTCAGTAATTTAATTACTTTTTTATATTTATATATTCGCACCTACTTCCATTATGCCTCGACATAGAAAATTGACGGGTTGGAGTGAGAGACAAAGAAGGAGGGATATAATATATTCCCGTACACATAATGCAAATTTAAATAGTATAAATAGTATACACATGTCAAATGACGCGTTATTGTTTATCAAATATAGCTTAGCCAAGCTATACGACATATTGCCTATCGTTGGTATTTTTAAAATAAATCGAAAAATAATGCATAATGACGTATTTGTGACATACTTTAAAAAAATAATAAATTGTGGTCGAATGTCGACCGCTGAGCGACCACTAGTTATTGTTAATGGACTCGAATCGCATGTTTTCAATAGGGAAATTAATTGCTTCAAGTTGAAATACAATATATTTAGTTTATATTTTACAGAGTATCTTGGATACGCCGTACAATATCTTCCTATGTTTTTCTCTTTCCAACCTCCTTAACTACTCCA
Source organism: Diploptera punctata (assembly GCA_030220185.1). Lineage (NCBI taxonomy): Eukaryota > Metazoa > Arthropoda > Insecta > Blattodea > Blaberidae > Diploptera > Diploptera punctata. The sequence goes on along the minus strand of JASPKZ010006458.1, from coordinate 7,978 downwards.
CCCAACACCTGAGGCAATGCTTCTGTTGTATTACAAGACGATATGCTATGCAATCTACTGTTAAATTGTTCCAGGAATCCGTTTATAAATAATTAAGGTATATTCGCTAAAGATAACATACTTTCCTTGAATTCCCACGCTCAAACGTTTCAAGAATTGTCAACACACATTTGAAACTAAATTTTAATTATTTGTGAATAGGCCTTACGTACGCGCTATAAATTTATATGTGGGACGACTCGCAGAGGTTCCAGGTTCGATTCGCGCCTATAAGCCTACCATTGCAATCTTTATTTGAATATAGGAACCGGAATTCATTCTCATGAGAACAAATGAGCATCATTTCAGAACTTAAAAAGAAAAGAAAATTAGGAAAACTGAATCTAAAACATCGTGATTTCCTGTACTGTCATCTGCTATCCAATGAGGCTAATCATATCAATTTCCTGTATTCGGAGCTGTTGTAGCACAAATTAATTTTGTAATTAATATGGATTTTAAATTTTAAATAAAAAATAATCGTTTCTTTATTGAGTGCAAGTTTAGTGACTAATAAAACAGCGTTTTATTTCCATCGAACTAATTAACATATTTAATATACAATTTCTTCTTTTTCGTCTTCTTCTTTATCTCACTTCACTCTAGTAGCCTATACATATAGCCTATGTAATTTTGAATTTTGATAAAAATCTGTGCGTGTATGTGTGTTTGTGTGTGTGTGTGTGTGTGTGTGTGTGTGTGTGTGTGTGCATGCTTTTCTAATACATCCAAGTGCTTCAGATTCTTCACTGGGTGGATAGATGGCGTTAACCTGGCCTATTTTCAATTTACACACCACTTAGCCAAATACTTTATGTATAATATGTATTCTTGTAATTGTATACAGATATGTAGGAGTATAGCATGAGTGTTTGTGTAGTGTGTTGTGTGGACTATGAGGGTTTGTGATGATGAGAAAGAAGATGAAAACCCTGTGCTGACACGTAGTCTAATCCCGTCTAAAAGCACCAAGGGGCCACTATGCTTAACGTCCTCATCTGACGGCTATTCGCCATCAACAGTACCACATGCCGTCTCAACATTAGTATTGCGGAGGGATTTACAATCTAATGCAGGAATCTCACACACAAATACCGATTACAAATTCTACATCACCATCACTCCTGGCCCCGAAATTGAAAATTTTACATTCGAATTAATTAAATTAAATTAATTTAGCAATTGAAATTTTTCAAACCTGCAGCGTATCGAATTCGGGCCCGCTAGTCAGAAAACAGGGGAAACAAAATTAGGGGATGATGACGATGATGATGATGATAATGATAATAATAATAATAATAATAATAATAATAATAATACATTTGTTTATTCTCAGGTTTTACAATGTCTTTGATATCTTCTTGTGCCCATTTCAAGATTCTATAGCCAATATCCATTCCTATTATTTCAGCTCCTTCCTTCAAGACCCTTTGTTTAATTGTTCTGCCCACTTATTTTGCCTATGTTAGTTTTGGTCTTCCATTCAGAAAAATATATTTCGTAATCTGTTTCAGTCATCCTTTTCATAGTAATAATAATAATAATTATAATAATGATACTAAAACTATTACTACTACTACTACTACTACTACTACTACAAATAATAATAATAATAATCATCATAATAATAATAATAGTATTTTTATTTATTTAGTAGGTATCACAACACTCTCCTGCCCCAATGCCTGTCCCAAGGCAGGTTGGAAAATGATGATGAAGAGGAGTAACAACTTCGTAAAAAAAAGGTTATGCCCGATTGATAGTATCCTGCCTAGGGTTACTCGTTGCACTTAGGTGTTGATTCGTCAAGGGCTAAATGAAGAAAACCTTTATTAAAAATATCCTGGTCCTCTAAGTCGGGAGTTGACGCATCAGGCTAGCTTTCTGTTCGTTTGAAAAAAAATGTGTAGTGTTAAAAAGTTCAAAAATGAACCACTGGACGGAATAACAATACGAGTAATAAATTATATAATTATAATAATATATTTATTTTTATTATCATTATTATTACCATTATTATTATTATTACTATTATTACCATTATTATTATTATTATTATTATTATTATTATTATTATTATTAATATTATTATTATTATTGGCGATGAATGATATAAGAAATTATTCCTAATAACACTGGAAGTCTAAAAAATCAGAATAAATAATGATATAAAATTAAATTCTTTACATTTGGAATATTTCGAAGTCACTCTGAACTAAATAAACTGAACTTAATAGGGCGATATCTTGACATTAATTAATTCATTGTGTTACAGATTAAATAATTTAATTAATTAAGAAACCTTAGTTATAATGTATACAATAAATTGTTCACTGTTTTTCTATAAACGTATTTATTCCTGTAGTAGTGGGCACTAGTTTATAACATTTTTACACGCCGTAGCGTAGTGGTTAAGGCACTGAGCTACAAGCCGGAGGGTCGAGGGTTCAAGTCCCGTTGGGGTCAGGATTTTTAAACTGACCAAAACCCTCTGGCGGCACTATGGCCCTGGGGTCGACTCAGCCTCTAACTGAAATGAGTACCGGACGCTTGTTCTGGGGTAAAGGCGGCCGTCACGCAGGGCTGACAACCCGGCTGACATAAAGTGCCGATTGTCTAGAAAAAGTGGGAGCCTTAACCTCCTACTACCCCAAGGGCCTCCTGAGGCCTGTTGTGGGATCACTTTACCTTAGTAGATACATAGTTTTGCATGTTTTTAAATAGTATTGCTCGGTGTCTAATTATAACTTCAAGATATATATATATATATATATATATATATATATAAACTTTACACATTTGTATTTAAAATTAAATTAAATCATTACATTGAATTCCCATCGAACTTAAGATTATCATTAATCCCATGGAATATGAAAATAAGAAACAAATCAGAATATCTTCAGATATTGAACAATTCAACAACAACTCTGTAAAAAAAATGTTATCCAGTACTTACCAACTAATATGGAGAATTAGGAGAAATGTTTTATTCTGAAAAAAGAAACAATAGGATTAGTTATCTAACAATTTTCATATCTTCTTTTGAATCAAATACCAAATTTCTCTTTAATGATTTTGCTAAAATCCACACACCATTTTAGTTGATAGGATATAAATTTTAAAATAATATAAAACTATAATGATAAAATATAGTCGAAGATTTTGTGTGTGTGTGTGTGTGTGTGTGTGTAAGGCGTGCTACGTTTAGAGCCAACACGACAGCATATAATCGTAAATTTAACAATAATTAAAAGAGTTGAAATAAAATACATCCTAATTTCTACCTTTCAATAAATTATAATGATAATATTTATTTATATAAAGTTGAATATAACTAAATAATAGAATATACGAATAAAATCTATAAAATACTAAAATCTTAAGTTGAGGAGACGGACCTACAAAGTGACTATTTTATAGTTTATATTCGTACATTCTATTATTGTGACTTAATACCTAAACGGAAACTTACCTGAATTTTACTGATGTCGATTGAATATAACAGTAAAGAAAGTTTTTTTTTATATAAGTGTTAGGTTAGTAAACAGCGACCTAAATGATCTTTATGGGAAAAACTAGAAGCAATAAGACTTTGATGGGCAGAACATGTGTCATGGATGTGGAATGAAAGGAGGCCATGGAAAATTCTTGTAGGAAAACCAGAGAGAAATGACCTAGAAGGTAAGCCAAAAATGAGACGGAAGAATAATATTAACCATAATTTGAGGAAAGTTAATTATACGGGGAATGATTGGAAAAAAATATCAGGATTCAGATGTATGGAAAGCATATGTCCTCGCAGCCATGAACCTCCGGGTGCGATAGTTAGCAGGAGAGTTTTTTTTTTTGCTATGTTAAGAGATAAAATAAGATATTCCCTTAGATTAACAATGATCATGAACTAGACACCGTAACACGAATTCATCTAATTCTTGACTGATATAACGAACACTTACTGAATAAAATTATGAAAATTACATATAATTTTTCACTTGACATTAAATCTGATAGAAATGTTATAAGTTTCAGACAAGAATTGTGTGCTATTGTGACACAATTTGCCATCCAAGAAGTGAATTCTTTTTTATCAAGATTATAATTGTGTAAGACGAGTCGAGAGAAAATCGTGAAGAATAATTGAGAATTCATTCGTTCACGTAAACAAAGATTGCGGTTAGAAAATGACATAATAAGAAAATTACGGCGAGTTGTATGTTCTTCTGATTTCGCAATCAATTACTGTTATAAAACAATGATATTTTATATCACCGTAGACTTTACACTAATCGCCTATATTATGAATCCACTTTTCGTTAATTTGATAAGTAATCGTCAATTTATGTGATTTAAGAGCAACGTCATTGCCTCGAACGCAAAGGGTAGAGGACAAATTTTCTGGTTTAACTTTTTCGAAGTTTTTCCTCATATGCAAATCAAACAAAAAAAAAACTAATTTACAAATAATTCTCGAACACATTATCTAGTTCACCTATATCATATTCGCATTTTCTAGTTTAAACGTATGAGTGAATGTCTTCTTATAAATGTTCATTTTGTCTCAGATGTTATCTGAATATTGAACTAATCAGTCATCCATGGAAACTCACCATGTTCCTCTGGGTTAGAAAAGAGTATTTATTTATATTTGGTCCTCAGTTATAAATTCTCCACCGATAGTCTTGTGACTGACTGTATGAGCTGGAGAGGTAGGACATGTAAACGTATTCTCAAAGGAAAAGGTTAACACAGGCAAATACATTATAGGCGTAAATATATGTATATATAATTTATAAATGGACTGTATATAATTATAAATGCATTTACCACATAACATAGATAATGTATTTAACTATGTTATGAGCCTTAACCTCCCACTACCCCAAGGGCCTCCTGAGGCCTGTAGTGGGAATACTTTATATATATATATATATATATATATATATTATTTATTTATTATAAGTACAGTTAGTATTATCATTGTCACTTATTATTATTATTATTATTATTATTATTATTATTATTATTATTATTATTATTATTATTATTATTATTATTATTGTTGTTAAAGAGTGTGGATTTGATCCCGATAGATGTGTATATATACGAAGAATAGTTGTAAAAATAGATAAAAGTTATTTTAAGTCTTTATTTGAACAGGATGTGTAGACTGTCCTGAGCGCTGCGGTCTGAAATATGTATTGCGCTACCTCAGTATTATGGATGAATGGAACGAATTCTACTCTACGGTGTTATGTGAGTTATACGACGTTTTCCGGGTCCGGCATACCAGGTTCTTGTCTCGTGATTCATGCCTCCACTTTTGGGGTCCACAACGTGGCCGTAAGGAGGGACTACAACCCTCTCATTGGCCCCTTTTGCCCTTTTTACATTGTTCAAGCTCGGAGTCATGAGCCAGCACCCTGAGCCCCATTAGATCCCTGCAAACACATATTTTCAATACCTCTGGGCCTCAAGCAAACTGTTTTTCCTAACATGAGATGAGTAGTAGGGTGATATGAAATTAATGAATGAGAAATGAAATGAGAAGAGGGGAAAGGAAGGGAGATTCGATAGTGCTGGTGGGATTAAATTTGGGAAAGGAGGAACCCCGAGAAGAAACTCAAAAATCCTGGTATGACCCACCACAAATACCCCTGTAGAAAAGTCAGGATTTGAGCACGCGGTCCCAGTCAGGGCAGCGCGCGCTAACCACGAGTATACCGTGACGGCAAGAGTAGTATAATAAATAATTTAACGCTACCGAGTTAAAAGACTTCTCTGCTAATTCCGATTTTCCTTCTAATAGAACGTACGAATATACTAAAGGTACACCCAAGGAATCGAACACAAGTACATCCGCGTTCTGGATAAGATCTACAGCCAAAGCTATGCCAAGGTGAAGACAGAAATTGTGGGACAACCATTCGGTCTCAAAAGAGGAGTACGACAAGGCGACCCAATTTCTCCTAAACTTTTTACATGCGTGCTTGAAGACATATTTCGAAAACTAAACTGGAACAAGAAATACGGAATAAATATAAACGGGAGCAGGCTATCCAACTTAAGATTTGCTGACGACGTGGTATTGTTCGCCAGATCCCCTAAACAACTCCAATCAATGCTACAAGAGCTCTCAGAAACTAGCAAAATTGCAGGCCTTTCGATGAACAAAAGCAAGACACAAATTATGTCTAATGGTCCGGAAAACCCTATCAAAGTCGATGGAATGGATCTTCAATATGTAAGCGAGTACATATACTTAGGACAACTACTCTCCTTCCATCAGAAAGTAGAGAAGGAAATAAGCAGAAGAATAGCTCTCGCCTGGAAGGCGTTCTGGTCACTGAAATTTATACTGCTGGACAAGTCACTCAACCGGAAACTCAAAATGGAAACACTACAAACCTGTGTTCTTCCAACACTGTTATATGGCTGCCAAACTTGGAATCTTACTGCCAAACTGAAGTACACACTCCAAGTATGCCAAAGGAAATGGAGAGGAAAATCTTAGGCATAACTCTGAAGGACAGAATCTCGAATACAACACTTCAAGCGATATCCTCAACAACTGATCCCGCACAACAAGCCATCAGGAAAAAATGGAAGTGGGGAGGCCACGTCGCAAGAATACAGGACGACAGGTGGACAATAAAAACAACCATGTGGGACCCGTACACAGGCAAGAGACAGCGCGGAAGACCAAGACGACGATGGGCTGACATCTTCAAAGAACGAGCAGGGGCGCAATGGTCCAGAGTCGCCAGATGCAGGAAAAGCTGGAGAACGATGGAGAGCCAACTGTGTATTAACTAATCACAGAACAGACAGTGTATACAAACCAAGTGCTACATCCAAGTCAACTTCTCACCACGGAGTAGCTCACCGGGTGACACTCTCAAATAGAGCTTAACCCCTGTACAGGGAGGCCTTTGCCCTAAAGGGACATATCAGGCTTTATTTATTTATTTATTTATTTATTTATCTCCATCCAGTTACAGTAATACATTTATCCAGTACGTAACGTCCACACTATTAACCGTAAAAGTCAATCCTGGTGATGTAGGTTTTACCATAGTCTTCTCTGGTTTCTAAGTTAGCGGGTTAAAATTCGACAATGATCGATACAATTTTAAGGGTGTAAACACTGTTAGATAGGAAAGAAAAGCCGCGAATTTTGCGTCATAAAATAATGTCAAGTTTGAGATATGATGTTTCTGAGAAAAAATGTATCGGTTCTTTCACAGCGAGATTTGAGTTGCGGCGCTAATAACCTGAGAAGTTAAAGAGCGCCGTTAAATGAACTACTCTCTACTTTAGCTATGAAAGCGATTTTAATTACTTATAGGTTCAATTAATAACTTTATATAGATATAAGTTAATCCAATAACTCAAGACATCTTGACATCTGACCATTTGAATATTTAACAAGTTCGTTCCTCATCCACTGAAGAAAACTGAGTTAGCGAAAATTATAAAATAGTATATTACAATGCGAGATTGGGAAATGTTTTTTTGCAGAAGCGAAGGAATTATTAAAAACCGAGCTATAGCGAGGTTTTTAATTTCCAAGATTCTGTAAAACACTTCGAAACGTGTGCTGTACATTGCTTTTTACACGATGGTGTTTTCAAAATAATAAATAATACTAAAATAATAACATTATTGTTGGAAATATTTGCGTTCATTATAAACAAGTGACTGAAGTTAGCAGTCTGGCCAATGTGTATACGCTAAATGCCGAAAATAATTTAGTCGAGATTACAGCAGGCCGTGACACCAACCATTAATAAAATGGCGGCAAGTATGATTAATGGTAATCAAAATGACGAAATTTGACCTACTGAATTTTGTTAAGTCAACTTTCAAAATTGTTTCAAATAAAGTTCAGTTAATTTAAAATGCAGTGATTTGTTTCATCAATGTATATTAACACTAC